>VZRM01008933.1:0-17532 GCA_013397955.1 Grantiella picta | reverse complement strand
AATTTTTTTTTTAATCCTTCAAAAAAAAAAAAAAAAAAAAAAAACCAAACTCCATAACTTCATGAACACAGAGAATTCAAACGAGAATCATATTCTAGCTGCCATATATCATTTGGATCAGAAATAAATCTGATCCAGCAGTGGTGGAAGTCACCAGTCTTAATTGGAAATATAGATGTCAGTGGCTGCTTGCAAAAACACATGCTTTTCCTGTTAAGAAGTGACATTTTTTATTCATTTCATTACATTAAAGTGTCTTTATGCATAAATACAGGATAGAGATGGTTTCACAAAAAGAAAATCAAAATTGGAGGTATGATTAATGAAAGGATGAAAGGATTGTTGAACTAATGAACAAAAGGAAAGACAAGTATAGTGTAAATTTTCAAAAGTTATGAAAAATTTTACAGTCATGACTAACGCTTTCATCATGAAACTCTGCTTTGTTTTACACACACAACCATGAAAAAATGACAATAATTTATGTTAATACTTTTTCAGATCCTGCTATGAGACACCTTTCTGAAGTTGTCTTTGTAAATAATGTCAAAAATGTGCCACATGACAATCATTAGAGTCATAAGTTTTCTTCATGCTTAAGTAAGATACTATTGTTCAGGAACGAAAAGGAGCTCAGATTTACCATATTGTCACATTTTTTTCCATTTGTTCACATCCATTAACAGCTTTTAGCTTGTAACTGAATTTCATTTTCAGAAAGATTAAAACACAGATGGATAATCAGAAAGGGAAAGCTCAGGAATACCAGAAGAATCTCTCTTTAGAATGTCAGCTATGACAGGATTATCACAAGTCCTAAAGTATAGGAATTTAGGGGATTTTGAATGCAAAAGAGAGTATAGCTTTCATTCAGGTTCATAAAAAAATCTGTTTACATCTTCTGTTTATACCAGGAGCTTCTGTTGAGGTTTGGTCCTGTAGGAATTAAATTACTGAAAACATTTACTTGCATTCCATAGTAATTATGGGTTTATGTAGATGTTCAGAGTTCAGCATCTGCTTAGAGGATTTGAAAGACTATTTGAAATGGGACAGCAATACTTCTTTCGCATGGCCCCTATTATCATACTGAACACCTTAAGATGATTAAAACTTTTCTTCTCAAGAGAATTCTGTCATAGATGCCAGTGCTTTCACTGCAATTTTTCTGTACAGATGAAAAGCAGAACTTAATTGCCCAAAGCAATATAAGAACTCTCCAAAAGGTACTTAGTCCTCAGTTTACTATATTATGTTACACATTTAAAAGAATTTTTTTTGTGAATTGTGTTTGAGTTCTCTAACTACCTTTGATGTGTTAAATAGGAATGTTATATAAATGGTTTGTTCTGATAGCACATTTAAACCCTGTTCAGCCAAAATATAACTAATAATATTAATAATTATCTTATAAATTATTTTTAATAACTGATTGAACAGGTATTTGGCTCTTCCTACATTTAAAAAATGCAGAATGATCATGACAATTTGCAAGTGAGAAACATTGTGAAAATTAATGGCTGCCTACTGAAACATGGATGCCATATTGTATATCTGTAAATTACCTTTCATTATGGAGTGACACTGCATTAATTTTTCCTTTACCAAAGAAGGAATAAAGTAAAAATTAAGTTTGAAGCGTCTGCCAATATTATCTATCGATGGATTTTTTCTGTTTGAGATGCAAGCTTTCTCACTAGCTAAAGATTATAGAAGAGATAAATAAATTGCTCTCCATATGTTTATGTATACAGCCGTTATACAAGTAAATAATAGGGCATTTTACAGATATAATTTCATTAACAATATTCTCTCCATGTTCTCATACTGCAGTAAAAATATTGTACTATTGTTACCTTATTTTTTTAATTTGTTTCATTAACAATATTTAGTAACTTCATTACAGTTTTTAGACTTCGGTATGTCATAGAAAAGTGACTGCACAACTATATTTGAAACACCATAAGTTATGCTATCATTTTCAAGCAGTACTAATTTAATTTAATGAACAGGAAATTTAAATTTAATCTCTCCATAATACAACACAGAGGCATTCCTTTTTACACTGGAGTAATTTGAACACTCCATATAGTTTTAAAAACATTATAAGGGTATCACTAAGCATATGAATCAAAGTCCAGAAATGAAAAGAACCTTTGGATGATGCCTTGCATTGGGAAAGTTCCTTTACCAGAGTCACAGAGTAAAAGGTCTTAGGTTTTTAGCTTTCTTATTTATTTATTTATTTATTTATTTATTTCTGTCCTTATTTTGACTTCTGTGGGTTTTAAAAATTATCATTATCATAAAGAATTCACTTAAATTAGGAAAATACTTCCAGAAAAATGTGTCTACTTGTGTATGTAATTTTCATTAGCTCCTATAAATGCATATATAAAATATCAATTTAACTTTGCATTTTAATTACATTAAAGTATAAATATCTTGAAAAAAAAGACAGTAAAAATCAATAGGGCTTTCTGTATTAAAGGTAATATTGAGAAATGAGTGCAAAATAAAGAATAGTAATAATAACAATGAAAATTCAATATTATTCTTTCTTTTGACTAAGAATGATACCATCACAAAAGCTGTGAGAGAAAATGGGCACAGAAAAATTGAGTCCCTAACCAAATTCTCTGTGCTTTTGAACTTAACAAATTAATCCTGGTCAAGCAATACCTGAGTCAATTACTATTTTCTTGATCCTCTGCACCCTACTGAAAGGGGGGTTTTATGTCATTCAGCTTCCTCTTAAGCCTCCTCCATTTTCTATCAGCACTTGATTTAACAATCATTCTTCAAATACATTTTTGCAAAGACCTTTCTAGGGGTTTTAACCTTGCCTCTTGGGTGAAATGTTGGAATAAGAGTAATGATGTCTTATTAAAGCTAGTCCTAATAAGAACAGCTCATCCGTGCCCTGTGGTGCCCTTCAGAAACACAATGCTAATGTGAGAGAGAGAGGCTCTTCCTAGCATGTGATGCTAACTTGAGTGTTCCCAGACAGTCTCCCGTTTATTTTCCCATTAAGAAATGCTTACTTATCTTTGTATTGTTGTTTTCATTCTTAAATATTTGCTTCTCTATTTCTTTTCCCCTGGGGAAAAGGACAGAAGTGACTCAGACGTTGTCACAGATGCAAAATAAAGATCACAGTATGTTGTACAAGGATGCAGTTGGATTATAAAAAATAGCATCAAATGTATAAGGAAGGAGTTTCCTTTCTTGTATTTTATTGTGTGGCAAAGTGACAATGTGATTGTTTCCTCACACTGGATTTTATGAAATTTTTTTATTCAAAATGATAAAAAGCGCAGCACAAGGCATTTTCTATACTTTTTTTTGGTTCTACATAAACTGAAAAAAAGCTTATCTAACAACTAGATGTGTTGATAATATTGATTAACACTCATATATACAGTTCTTTTATTGCAGAAAGTTTTGAGGTTGGCCAGGTATAATTAACCCTTCATAAATTCATGATTATCACCCCTAGTCACTTGTCCTTCTGGAGTTTTGAAATGTTTTCCAGGATTATTTACTCCATCACTTTTACAGGGGTTGAGGGGATAGTGACTAGTAGGATTGAGGATAAAACCACTGGATCTTCCATAAGCTTGACCTTCATCCTGAAGACAATGTTATCACAAGTAATTTATCCTTGGTCTCCTGTAGCTGCATTGTGGACACTCATACAGATGGGCAGCAGAGGGTAAAAGAATCATGGAATGATTTGGGTTGAAAGAAACCTTCAAAGACCATCTAGTTCCAGCTTCCAGGGATGCATCACAGCTTCTGTGGGTAACCTGTTCCAATGTCTCACCAGGCTCATCATAAAAAAGTTTATTCCTTAAGTCCAGTCTCAATCTAATCTCTTTCAATTCAAAACTCTTTCCCCTTCTCCTTTCACTATGGGATAGGAAATTTTCCATCATTCTTCTAACCCATTTTACACTCTGAAAGGCTGCAACAAGGTCTTTGTTGCTTTCCCTTTTCCAGGCTGAACAAACCCAACCTTCTCAGCCTTTCTGCATAGAAGAGATACTTCATCACTCTGGTTATTTTTGTTGTCTTCTCTGCACCTTCTCTAACAGATCCATTCCTTTCTTTTAGTGGGGACTCCAGAGCTGGATACAGGATTCATGGTAGACTGGGGCCTCCATGTCTCCATTCTCCACAACAGGCTTATCCACTGACATCCCTTGTGTCCTTCCCCTGGAGCTGCTGTGTGGCTCAGGCTCAGCCTGCTCTGGTTCTTTACTGGATGCAGCTCCCATCCCATCATCTGCTACCAGGGTCCTGACCACCTGTGCTCTGGGTCTCTTCCCAGCATCTACTGAAGAGATGCTTGACCCTGCCTAATTAGGTGTCAGGTTGGAAAAAAATCTCAGAGCACTTTTTGGTCAAGAAAAGTTGTCAGCTCTTTAAGAGCAACTAGATTTTTCTAGAAGTCTCAGCTTTGTGTGGCTATGTCCTTTTCTGACATTCCACCAGGAGTCTGATGATCCCAAAAGATATTCTTAAAAAATCTCCAAGATATGCCTGTAGACTGCTGCACCTGCTGCTTACCTTTGATAGCTGCCTTCTCTAATATGGAAGTGAAATTATACGAGATAGGGAGTTCATTAACACTAGTGGATACTGAGAAAGTCTGAAGGAAACATGACATAAAAAAATTATATCCCCGCAAGACTGATTTCCTGCTCTGTTTATGGAGTAGTAAGTGCCATCAAAATTTCTTGAGTTCTGGTTTAGCTAGAACATTGACACTGGTGCTTTGGGCCCTCAGATTTATTATATATTGGTTATTAGTACAGTAAAAAAAAATGTTACCTCATATTATGGCAGTGATATAGAGTTGATTTTGAGCATTAGCTTTAATACAGTATCGCATGTACCAAAAATATATTATTTCCGTCCTGTCACTGATGTTAGGTAGTTGGACACTGAGATTTGGTATAGAGTTCAAATAGTCATGGAAACCTAACATCTTGAAACACTTTTTCATTTTATTGGGATAAAAAGTAAAGACAAAGTGAGTTTCAGTTCAACAACCTTATTTTCTTTCCTTGTTATATTCAGAGTAAACATGTATTCAGAACTAGAAGTTCTGTATAGAATTTTATATTCTTCAAATGACAGGGTCAGACAGCTAGTGGATGGAGGGAAGGCTGTAGTTTTTCTGGATTTTAGTCAGGCTTTTGATGCTTTCCTTCACAGCATCCTTCTGGAAAAGGATGAGATGATGATGTAATGATGAGATTATTTGCGTTACATAATGGTTATAGGTCTCTTCCAACTGAAATAGTCTACTTTATTCTATTTTTCTAATTAATTCTTAAAATTACCATAAATTTGTGGTAATCTTGTGTTTTTCCCCTTGAAAAGGGGAAAAATTGTGTAAAATTAGGTAGGAAAATGATGTGTAAAAATTGTCAAAGATAGAAAGGTAGATTGTGTTTTGTTTCAGTGCTGAACCCTGCTAACAGCTTCCCTGCAGAACAGTTAGAGTGTGGGTCCATCATCTTGGCAGACTTTTGGATCTGGAGAAGTTCCTGTAGCCTCACCTGTTTAAGACACTTTGCTGTAGTTTGACTTAGAGGTATACAAACAAGTGTTGCAAAGTCTCAGTAGGTCAGTTGTTTGGAGTTTTATCAATATACAAAAAAATGTGAGAGAAAAGAAATTAAAAAAAATAAGATCACACTAAAAAGACATGAGGAAAAAGGCAGTAGCTTGATCAAAGTCATCACTACAATTAAAGATGCAGCATATGTTTCCTTTAGGTATCTCCAGATGCATACATATTTATTAAATGTTTTCACCTCATCTCCACCACCTTTGAGTGGAGCTTAGATAACTAGCTCATGCCTAGAAAGATCTACTTTAAATGTCCATAGTTCAGAGCTCAAAATCTTACCTGGATTGTTGTTCGTGACTTGGCTGAAAACTATTGGTGACAGTAGTGTCATCCAGATTCTTCTCTGTTGTTGGTATTTCATAGACTAAAATGTTGGCAAAGACTGGGCAGACTGCTTGCATTTCAGGAGACAGGGAAGGTGTCAATGATGTGACAATAAATACTGTTTGGTTTAGTTTTTTGGTTGTAGTATAGGGGGTTTTGTTTGTTTGGGGGTTTTGAGTGGACTTTTTTTCATTAGTATCAAATAGCGAATATAAAAAGGGTTACCAACACTATAACATATTCTTCTTTTCTGTGTTGATGAATAGGGTTTAATGTATTTTAATCTTTCCTGTTTCCTATACTGATCTATTTTTAAAAATTATCTTAGTACCTTTTCTGACTACATTAATAGTCAAAGATTTGGGTTCATTCCTTACTTTTTTTCTTTTTTTTTTTTTTAATTTCCTTTTATAAGCATTTTATATAATGGGCAGACAGTCGGAGCTAAATATTTTGCTACTTCAAATATTTTATAATATACAGCTTTACTCAATAAATTTCCTAGCTCTTCCCTCCCTTCCCCTGTTTTTTGAAAAGGAAAGTCCACAAGAGTTCCAAAAGTTACTATCTTCATATGTAGATTTAAAATTCATTCCTGTATATGCTCCCAGTGTGTGAAAAACCTGTCTTCTGTAAGCTCCCTAGGCGACCTGAATGTGTTTCCTTGTTTCCATGTGCCACATTAGATTTAAGATTCTATAGAATGCTAGCAGACGGAGTTAACACACATTTTGACACTTCTGTTACTGGGAATTTATGAGCTATTTATACTTAAAATTGTGTCAAATTATTTTAATTAAATAGAAATGGTCTGTTACCCAAGGTGTTTCTCAGTATGTTTGAAATAAATATTGTATACCATGTATTGAAGCCTTGAGCACATAGTAAATCTTACACATATTTGGCAAGCAGTCTAGTGCACTAGAAGCACACAAACTAGAAAACAGTTACATTTTTTATTTTCCATATCTCAGGAAAAAAAAAAAATGCCAAACAATCAGATCATTGGGTGACAGTTTCATTTGTGTTCTGCATGATAATTTTTAGAGAGAATAGAGGTTGAAGTGGAATAGTGAACCCAGGACTTGCATTTGTTAAAATTTCCAGTACTTCTCAGTGTGACTAATTTGTCTCACTTAGTCATTGTCACTTACCACTCTCCAGGGAGAAACTTACTGAAAGAATTGCAGTGTTGAGAGCCATAAAACTTTGTCAAATTGTCTTATGAAAAGGAAAAATAATTCCTTCCAGCTAAACAAGTTCTGAGTGGATAGATGGCATGTGCATCTTGGATTGACTGGCTTGCCTTTGAAATAAGCACAAGAAATCTGTTCCTCTTTCTTTATCATCCTTGAATAAAATGGGCTTCAGCTAGAGTGCCACAATCAGCCTGATGTGTGACAAAGCACAGCTAGGTGTCTAGATACCCAAATTCAAAAGAACTTATTCCTAAACTTAGAGAGAGATTCTCAAACTGATTTGAAATTTCTTTCTGGGTACATTGGGCATTCTGAAAATATAAAATCCTAGAATAATTCAGATTGGATTTGGGTCCAACATCCATGAAAGTTAAAGAATTAATTTATAAGTTTATTTTACTCTGCACTTGTGTGGCCTCAGGTCCTGTGTGCAGTTGGGGTTGTCACAACAAAATAAAGGTGTAAAGCTATGTCAGAGTGTCTAGAGGAGGGCAAAAAAGAAGGTAAAGTGGCTTGAGGGGAAGCCTGGTGAGGAGTGGCTGAGGTCACTTGGTCTGCTCAGCCTGGAGGAGAGAAGACTGAGGGGAAAAATCACAGTCTACAGTTTACTCATCAGGGGAAAAGGAGGGGCAGGCACTGATATCTTCTCTGAGGTGCCCAGGGACAGAACCCAGGAAATGGCCTAAAGTTTTGTCAGGGAAGTTCTAGGTTGGATATTAGAAAAGGTTCTTCACCCAGAGGGTGGTTGGGTGCTAGAAGAGGTTCCCCGGGGAGTGGTCACAGCACCAGCCTGACAGAGTTCAAGGAGCATTTGGACAATGCTCTTGGGCACATGGTGTGTCTCTTGGGGATGGTGCTGTGCAGAGCCAGCAGTTGGATTTGATGATCCTTGTGGGTGCCTTCTGACTCAGCTTTTTCTGTGATTCTGTGAATTCCTGAAAAAAGTAATAGTTATTTACTTCTTTATTCAAACCACATTCTTCATAAAAGAAAAAATTATCAACAAACAATGCTTAATTTTCAAATGCAGGGTTTTTTGAGCAGTAGTACTCTTTTTTTGTTTAATTTGTTTTCTTAATCTATGTAGCTTTAAATATTTAAAACATAAATAGCATAGCTGGAGCTTTATTCCTGCAGGTGAAAAAGAGTCAAGCTATACATTCAAGGCCAGATGAACAACCACTCATAGTAACAGTTTTAACAATAGTTGTTATAATCTACTCCACAACAACCATGACTATTTCAGTGTATATCATCATTGGGTCAGTTCCGTAAGTTTCTTCTGAATGACAGAAAAGTCATCTGACTGGCAGCAAAGAGATGTGATCACTTTTTGATGTCACCCTTTCAGGTCATTCATCTTGACCTCTTGGTTGAATTGATTCAAAACTTTAGTAATCTGTAATCACATTTCTTGCACTGTTACCCTAGTATAGCTCCCTGAGAAGGAGGAGTCGGGTCTGACTAGTTAAGAGTAGCTGGCCTTTGTTCTCAAATACCTCGTGTAAAGGGCAAATACCTCCCTTGGTATCAAGCTGGAGAAAGGTCAAGCCCTAGAAAGCCTAACTACTCTAGCAAAAGGACATTTTAAATTCTTTTTATACACAAAGCTTTTTTACTCAGAAGAAACAAAATTACTTTCTTGGTAATAACTGATTTGCCAAAAGATGTTTTCTTTGCAAAACATAAACACATGTAAAAATATAAAATAAAAATTCAAAGAATAAATAATCTATCCTTATATGGGTTATATAGAAAAAATCTACAAACTGGTTAAACAGCAAGCAATGTTTCTAATTGCTGCAGAAGCCAGACTGGCATAGTAAGTAATGCTCAGATCCAGAAGACCATGTAAGACTCTAAAATGCAATTGAAGATGAATTTTGGAGTCTAAGTTTAAAATCAAAAAAGAAGGAGAAAGTTAACTTTATTCAGCTTATGCTATTAATCTGCAAAACCAGAGCTGTGGTCCAAAACTGTGAGCATGTGCAGAATTTGTCTTCTTTAAGAGTTTTAGCTTTTTAACTCCTGTCCACATCCCTTAGGGTTTGAAGATGAAACTGACTGGTGTGGGAATACTCTCTTGCCCTGAGACTATGGAAGTAGGTCTGATCAGTTCTGCAGGACACTGCCAGGACAAACCATCCCAAAAAGGGTTTATTTCTATTATAGAAGATGAACGAAAGGATACTCTTATCCAGACCTGGATATGCTGCTCTCCCTAGACTGAGGAGAATTCTGGATTCCCTTTTCACTAATCTAGAAAAAGGACTTCAATCAACAGATAACCACTTATGCAGGATTCATCAAAAATGTGGAAAATTTCACTACCTTTCTAAAATTATGGCTATGTCTTTTTTTTTTTTTCTTCTGTGCTGCTATTCAGAATTCAATCCTGCATACACAGGGATGGAAGGGGAGTGAACAGGTGTTGTGCATTACTTTGCTAAATTATTAGGACTCTCATTTCTAATCCCTGTTTCGAATTTCATTTCTATTTTCAGTGTTTAATTTCATTCCTACTGAGAAGAACACTAAAAATGCAAACTTAATCACTAAAAACTGTGTTGCTAATCTGCTAGACATTTTCCTGAACCTTAATTTAAAACTGAATTGTGTGGCACGTAGATAGCAAGCTCCATAAAAAGAGGAGAGCAGTGGGTTTATACATGCTTGAAGTAAGGCATTTCTGATGACCTGAAGCTGCTGTGGTTACTTAAACAAGGAAGAGTGTCATGCTTCGCTTAAAAAGCTGCTGTGCATCACTGAAAGTCATGGTCCTGTAGGCCTTAAGTCTTTATTTTTTCTTCAGCATGTTCCAGCTTTCTGCAGGTGGTGTTACCAGGCATTCTTTATAACATGAGGCATCTGCATTTTAAAAATCTCAGCCCCATTTGATGAAACAGTTGAAGCATATTTTTTTCCAGTATTCTCATTGTAACTGGCAGCATTTCTAAATGTTCACAGTGTTGGAATGTTCAAAAAATGGTTGTTCTGCACAGACCAATAAATCATGTGAATGTAATATCTCCCATACCAAAGACTACCGATCATCTCCCATCTCTCTTTGACCTGTACTAAGCAACTCTTAGATGTCTGAGTAAGAGTAATTTATCTGTCTGAGACTGTCCTGAATTTCAACATTTTAAATTGTCAGTCATAACAAATGTAGGGTAAAGAGATGTGTCCAATGATTAGGGCACTCTTCTGCCAAGTGAAAGATGACAGTCTGAATGCCTTCAGCTAAGAATTATGTTGAACCCTGTTCAATATTTCCCTGCAAAAGTTTCTTAAGGAGTATTAAAAGAGAAAAAAAGAAGGAAGTGGTGTAAGTGGTTTCCTTTAGCAGCTGCTGGGTCAGCCTTTGGAAGGGACATTCTGAATACTCAGTGAAGAAAATTCTCTTCAACTCCATAAGTGCTGCTATGGATGATATTGCATATATCCTGATGAAACTCCTACGAATAAAACTATATCCAGGCTTTATATATGGTCTACATATATAAGGTCTACATATATAAGGTCTCAAAGGAGCTTTTGAGCACACTAAGGGAGACTTAGGTTCCACTATGACTGTTAAGTAAACAAAATATACATTTTGTCATACGACTATCTGCATCGGAATCCTCTAAATTCTAGAGAAGCTAAGTCAACTTTGTATTAGTAAGAAAGCATGTTATTCTGAAGATACAATTAATTATATTATTTTACTTGCTTTATAATTCCAAATGATTCTTTGGCTTCAATTTTTCTAGCGTTTAATAAATTAAATTGAAACTTCTATGGCTGTTAAAAATAAGAATCCATTAAAGAAAATCCACTTCAGAATTTCAGCTCTAGACCTGAAGAGCAAATTGCTGATCTTGCACTGATTCTATGTTCTTTTTTGTGTCAAATGCCTTCTTATAGTTCTGTGTTTTTCTGGCTGTCCATCAGTAGTGTCATAAAAAAAGAACTGTAGAAATTGAATGGAAAACTCTGAACAAAGACCACAATGCTCCAGGGACCTCCTGTGTTTCCAGTCTGCAGTTGCTCCCTTCATACAGTGAACTGCAATGACCTATTACATTGAAAAATCTGTCTTTCCCAGTTTTGATGGAAAAACTTTATTCCTAAGTTCACCTAATGTAAATTTGGAAACTGTGTATTGAATATGATATGCTTGTGTATGACATTAATCCCTGTCTGTAAAGAAAAAAATATTCGTTACCCATTTCCAGAACATGAAACTAAAAAAAAAAAAAAAAGCTTTTGTTTGAAGGAAAATAGTCATCTGTTAAATTCCTCATCAAGATGAATATTGCCTTGAAACACCTCTACATTCTTAGGAAAATGTGGGAGATTTTTTTCTGTCTGATGGAAAGATATGTTCATGGTCCTTTAGAGTACTTTTTGTGTTGCTTTACATATGCATATGCATTATAAATAAAAGTCTGTGGTACTGATATGGATTTAATAATTTCACAAGCAACCCAAAGTGACCTTCATCATTCTGTCCAAAGTCCACTGGTTAGGTCATATTTCCTGATCCATTTGACCTTACTAAGTGTTTTATCGAAAGTGACTGCTTAGCCATTTGTTGAAAAGAAATCAATAAAAATAAAGTGAATGTTTGTGTTGGAAGAGCTTTTGCAGTAATTTTTTTTTCACTGGGGAATAATAAAAAAAAAAGTTAAAATAGAAGAACATCATTACAGGGAAAGTGATATTTCTAAAAGAGCTTAAGCTCTCAGAAAACCCCAAACCTTTTCAGTAGCTATTAAAGCTCGTTGTTTGCTTCCAGAAATTTAACATGATGCCAGTATGATACCGCCAGGCTAAGCAGTAATAAATAGACTTTCTAATAGACTTGAACTCCAAGCTTACAGTTCAGTGCAGAATTGAAGGGTCCTAGGGGTTAGAAATTCATTATGTGTCTAGGATACATCAAAGAAAAAACAGTTAGGACTGCATTAGTGGCTGGAGTCTTAATCCAGCAAAATCCCTGAGTGCTACTATAATGTTATGGTTGTGTATTGAGCCATTTAATGTTAAAAACTGAGTATTCACTTCGGTGATTTTTTTTGATCATGGAGAAAAATTAAAAACAAAGGCCATGTTTTCATGGACAAAACATAACAAATTAAGCTTGGACTACTGTTGATTAGGTGAAACTCCTGTCTTTCATTTCTTTGATGCAGGTGTTTAATAAGACCTTTTTACATATGGCAGCATTAAGACCCACGTAAACTTTTTGAAATTTTCACAGATGGAATGTGTCCAGTCTCTTAATATTTTCTTTTCACATTAATTCTATCTGCATCTATTTCATATCATTCAACCCCCAGAGGTGAGGTCAGAAAAATGCAGACTCTTAAATGAAACACCAATATTACACTAGATAAAAAATCTGATATTACAGCTCTTCCCCTTTTTTCTATGGGTCAGGAAATGCACTTGAAGTTCTTGACTTTGCATGCCATAATGCATGTTAAAAGTTTGAATTAAAACTGTGACAGGTACAACACCAAACAAAATTATGTTTAATTAGTCTTCAGAGGAGATTTTGAGTATGGAAATCTTTTATGTTTCAAATACAGGTATTGGTTTTGATTAAAGAAATGATAGCAAAAAGAAAAAAAAATGCTCACAACTGCAGGAATATTCTAGGAATGCAAGTTGTACACTCTTCCTTAGATATTCATTAGTGATCATGGTAAGATAAATGAGTTTAAGATAATTTTTTAGTTAAAATTACTGTAGTTATTCCCACATTATATTCTTTACCTAAGTTAGTCACTTACTGTATGCAGCTAAATTTATTGGAACACATAGAGTTGATAAAACAATTTAAGGTAAATTTTAGTCTAGCACTACCTAATTTTGAATAATTGACTGTAAAATCTTAATAATCTGTATTTATAGTATTATTTTGCTTTTAATAAAATGTTTTTTAAATATTCCTGAGTATAAAATGTTGTAGAAATTAAAAAAAAAAAAGAAAAAGACAGATTCTACCAGTCTTGTCATATTTCCCAAGCTAATGATTTGTATGAGTATTCCTGGAAATGCAAAGGCAAGATCAAAGAAACTTTTCAAATGATGTACAGATGTGGGAATAACAAGTACTCTCACCATTACCAGGAGTGTTCAGTGTTAGTGTGCTGAATTATGCAATGACATCAATTAGTAGAGTTTATTTAAATGTGTTCTAATTTATTGTTCTTATTTTATCAATCTAGATTATGTAGGGGGAAAAAAAATTGTTTATGACATTAAAACTGCATCTTTGTAAGATAAACTGTCATATTTTCTTTTACTTCTTGACAGAAA
This sequence comes from Grantiella picta, assembly GCA_013397955.1. Classification (NCBI taxonomy): domain Eukaryota; kingdom Metazoa; phylum Chordata; class Aves; order Passeriformes; family Meliphagidae; genus Grantiella; species Grantiella picta. The sequence goes on along the minus strand of VZRM01008933.1, from coordinate 4,053 downwards.
TATAGTCAAAATTAAAATGTACTTTATCCCTGTTAAAGTATGCCTTGCATGACAGTTATATCTGTCAATCACCATAATAACAAATCTAAAAAACTTCAAATCCATCATGTAGTTTAAAATGTAAGGTCTCATTTTATATGTTTTAGGTCTCAGTAATGAGGGAGCTACCTGAGATTCTTCAGTGGTCTAAGAATTGAGATGTAAATTGGTTTTATAATGCAGTAATTATGATCAATAGGGATTTCTCAGTCCTTAATTTCAGCTGATACTTGCTGGCACTGATGCAACAGAGTTGCTTCTAATAAAGTAGCAATCAACATTCAGATTTTTTAAAGTGTTGAGACAGTGAAATTACAACCCAGTAATTCGTTCATTCTGTTCTTGTATTTTATTGCTAGTAACATCAATGCCATCATGCTGTCCCCTAAGACATGACATTCTATTTGTAACCAAAGCATGTAAACTAGAAGCTGTATATGCATTATATCTTATTAATGTGCATGCTATGTCTGTTCTTGCAAGAGAACATTTGCAAATTGTATAACTGGGCATATCTGACTAATCCTCCACACTCATAATTGTCTGAAAATAAAAAAGAATGAACTTATAAAAACTTTTTTATTATCTCCATCTACAGTCACACATCGTTTTACGATGCTTCTTACTTCTTCATACATTTTCAAGAGTGCTGCTTGGTACAAATCCTGCTTATAAGTTCATGAAGAGCTATTCTTATAAGGCTGCGTATTTCTTGTCTGGAGGAACTAACACAGTCTATGACTGCATGATGGGAATTTAAAAGGTCTTCAAAAGTATATGATAGCTATTATCAGCTGTCTAAGACTATCAACCAGAACATTTGAGAAATTCCTATTGTGAATTGTTTCAGGATAATGGTGGTTGTTCTGCCATGCAACAAGTCCTGGAGTATGAGGGACGCACCAGCCTCACTGGTTCTGCAAACAAGGGTACAGGGGATTTTACCTTTATAGAAGTTTGGAAAAAGATGTAAGAATTCAAGAATATAAGACTTATTACGTTCCTTATTTTATGCATTTCACTGAATATATGAAAAATTAAAGTAACTGTCCCTTATTCAAAAGGAAGTACATAATGAACTGGTTTGCACTGTACCATATGAACCAAAAAGGAAATTTTTGCTACTGAATTTTTAATTTCCTTTCCAAAATCCTTGACATCTTCTTTCCATTTTAGCAATTTTCCACACTTCAGAATCCTTGATGTTCACAAAATATAAATTAAACACAACCAAATGAAGACTATAACTAGGACATCTTAGATAAATGTTGCTTTGTTCCTGTTATTCTAAAACCAAAAAGACTTATTTACATTTGAATGAGTTCCATGGACTAACATAGTTCTAATGCTGTATGAGCTGAAAGTTTTCAAGAGTGGAGTTGAGGCAGAAAGTGTGTAACACATTTTTCTTGAGTAAAGCATGAGAGCATACTAAAGAAACAGCAAAACACACTTAATGAATTAGCAACCCCCAAATCTACATTTAGAGAAAGCCAATAAATCTAAACACTGCCAAGGGATAATAGTTCTTTTGGAATTTAGTGCTCTTTGTGTAATCTTCAATACTTGTGTTCTGTTAGTTAAGAATAGCATTTGATTTCAACACCAACACGGAGCTTGTATTGTGAGATCACAATACCTGGTCCTGCAATATGATCCTAATGGGAAAGGAGGAAAGAGACAAAAAAGAAAAGGTGAATTTGCTTCCTCAGTGAACCTGACTGGAGGCAATGGCTCAACATGGGTGCAAAGGCATTTCTATACAGACAAGAAATATATTACTGTATGTCACTAGAAGATGAAAAGTGAGCTAAAGAAGAAACTGAATATGAGGAAGCATAGTATCATACAGTAACCCTCAACTGTTTCAGTAAAAAAATAATTAAAAACATAAGTTCTGTCTCATCTTCCTAGATGCAAAGAACAAGAATGAATGTGTTGGCCTTTTCTTCCCTATTATTCCAGCATTTTTGTACTACTAGTTAGGCAGAATATGTTTAATTTAAAATGTATTATTATATGACATCAATGATTTCTTTGTTCTGTTTCATATTTAAACATATTTAAATGAACAAGTAATCTGTTAAAAAGTTCTTCATTCTCACTCCACATGGACACTTGTACAGATATCCATCTTCTTATATATTTGTTTCTGGTTATGCAAAAAATATAATTTTATTTCTTAGTGATTATTATAGATAGCTTATTGTCTCTGATAACAATGAAAAGTTTTTTAGGTCGAATTTGGAAGCACGGAAATAAATTTCAGGAAACTTGTGTAGAATATACAGTATAAAAAACCCTTTAGACTTGTGAAATCATAGGAAGTGGGAGATATTTACTATCTGTGTGGATTCATGCCCAGTGCCCTGCTATTTTATTCTTTGTCATTCTCTTTGTTTGCATCACATCTCAATTTAGCATCATCTGTGAGTTTCATTAATATGATATTCCAATTCCTTTTAAATTATTAATGAAGATGTCAGATAAAGAAAGAGGCTGAAATCTACACTAGTATGCCCCTAGACATCTCTCCCTATCTGATAAGTTGTCGTTCATCATTAACTACTGTTTATGGCTATTGAGCTACTCTTCATGCTATATCATACGGTTTGTATCCAAGGAAATTCAATTTTTCAGAGTAATATTTCACAAGACTCTCAACCAAATGCTTTGATAAGATACAAATGTGTTCTATTTGCAGAATTGCATTTCCTTTAGTAACCCATTGTGTTATTTCACCCTCCAAAAAGTTCAAGTTTGCCTGTAAAAAGATTCAATATTTGTTAGATAAAAATGACTATTTCTCATGCTTTCCTAAAAGGCCTCATCCCTATAATTCACATTTAAATTTCTTAATCATTATTTATATTATAATTTTATCTTAGTCTAACCAAAGAGATTCAGCTACTTAAAATAGTGGTTTAGGTTATTTTGTAGAACATTAGATGTCCTCTCTAGTACTGAATGCCAGATGATATTTGCATTTACAAGACTATTTATTTGTATATAAGCTGTGTATGTAACTTTAAAACATTGTCAAATTTCTTTATGTAATGGCACTGGAATTAAATAGATGATAATGTGGAAAGTCATCTAACATCCTCTCTTTTCATTTATGTTCTCTTAAAAGACCTTTTGAAAAAATAATTAACTTGTATTATTCAAAAATTAGTACTAACTCTTTTTGTAGAAACTAAAATTAGTTTCAAGGTCATAGTACCATTTAAACAGAATTCAGAGTAACCCTGTGTACAGTAGTAACTGCAAGTTTTCTCTCCCTGTATTGTTTTTCTCAGCAACAGTGGATGTTTTTCTTTCACTTTAATCTGACACAATGAATATCTTTGTGAAATCCACAAAAGGAAATAGTACTTATTATAAAAATAAATTATTAAAAAAAGAAGGAAAAGTGAGAAGAACACAATTTTATTATCTTATTGAAACAGTGATCCTTCTACTTGCCAGTTCAAACATTCTCTAATGCAAACATGGAGATCAAATTATTTCTACTCAGCTGTAGACTTAATACCTAAATTAGGAGCCTGGTCAGCTTGAGTTCCATCTCTAGTCAATAGAAATAGGTAGAGAGAAGTTACTTTTATTTTACATGTGATTTGAACAGCTTCTTCAATGTGCTTATCTCTCTCCACTGAGCTGAAAGAGAGTCTAAGCTGACTAGCTTAGACTTTACCTTTCGTGGTTAGACAGGTAAAACCCCAGGATGGCCTGTGGTGTGTATCCACTATATTCTCTCTCTTGCTCAGATGATCACTTGCTGAGTTCCTGGTCCATACAGGGGGAGAGCATAATTTTTTCCTCTTCAGCTTGCTGGTCCATTTTCTCCACATTCAAGATGAAGAAGAAAGACAGACTTTATCTGCATTGCCAGAGTTGGACAGCAAATTTGTCCACTGTCTTATGGTCTGTCCTGGATTAATGATAAAACTCTCTCTCCTCCGAGAGCGGAGGGCTGGGACACCCCCTCCCGCACCCACAACAGAATTTCTTAGA
>VZRM01008916.1:1407495-1534739 GCA_013397955.1 Grantiella picta | reverse complement strand
TCAATTCTATACAGAAATCTGAAGATTAACTTCAATGCAACTACAAATTAGATTATTAGTCGCAAAATTTTCAGTGATTCTGGAGATACCCGGTAAGAACAAAACCCGAGATTTAAAGTAGCTCAAGTAAAAATGTGTGGGGGACACTACAAAGGACTCTGAAACTGATATAGCACAGCTTATGTGTCTATTTACACGCCGTTTCATTGAAAAAAGAAAACAAATTGAGATTAGATACTATATACAGACTACAAATAGTTAACTACTTCAATTTTAAAACATTTCTAGTGACCTCTGCTACTTCACAGCTGTATACTCTCATTTTAACTCACAACCTTTGCACTCAATTCCTGTCTGTTTTAGGAATAAAACAAACCACCTCCTCAGAATGTTTGAAAGAAAGCAATTGGCTTTCCATGAATTTGAAGGCTTTAACAATATTGCTGCTGCTTGCACTTGAAAATTTTCAGATTACCTTGTAGAAGGTAGCGAGTGACAAACTAGCAGGGAGTTCCTAAGTATCCATGTTGTGCCATAAACTTTTCATACGTGCATCTGCATGTTTTTGTACAATATCCTCATCAAATATGTGACTTTAAAAAATTAATAGGTATTGTATCTTAAAAGTTAAGCAGTCTTATACTTGTGGGCTACAGATGGGTGTAAATATTCTGCACTTGAACTTTTGGGAAATTGACACTAATTTCCTTCAACAGAGAACACATCACTCTCGTTCTCAGTTTATTTCTACTGCCACCCACAAGCACGTTGTTCTCTGCAGTTGAGAACAATATGAGTTAGTACAAAAAAACCAAATCCTGAAAAACATTTTTTAATGTTATTCTGGTTATACTGCATTCCTGTATTTGTAAGCACTTTAATTTGACTGGGCGAGGGTGTTTCAAATCAGGTTTTTTCATATGATGTCTAGCTTTTATACTCCTCTTTGTGGCTCTCGGAGCCTGCATGAAGGTTTTTCAGTTGCAATATGATAACAGAGAGAAATCCTGAGTCAAATATTTATAAGTTTATTGCTCAGTACTCCAGAGTCTACATCTGAGTATAATGCTACATGAATTTCAGAATATTGGCATGAGTGCTCAAAAGGTTGAAAAATGTTAGGAAGTTTTAATTATGGATTGCTTTTGTAACAGTTTATCATCATGTTTGTTTATTTTAAGCATGCTGGAGGCTGCCAAATAGCCATATTTCTGTCACTAACCAGTTGTGTACCTTCACCAACAGACACCAGTGTTCATTCCCCAGCGTTATTTTCTGTTGCCTCATGTTGCCTTTTTTGCATTCTAAGGTGTCCTAGACTGACACTGAGTCTCCTTCACTGGCAGCTCCTGTAGTGAACACCTAACTTCTGTAACAGCGAGAGGGCTTCTGGAATGCTTCTGATCTTCATATGAGTAGTGGGAGCACAGACGTCTGAACTTGGGTTCGATTTTGAACCTGCTCTATAAACAAGGCTATAAGAGTATCCCTTCTCAGATATAGCTCTAGCCATCTCTCTGAGTCTAGTTTCTCCTTACTTAAAGATTTGCTAGAAAACCAAGCAAAGACTTTGTTTGTTTTAATTTCTGGAATATTTAAGTTATCACACATTAGAGGAAAAACTTAAGATATTCAGCCTTCCTGGCTTGAATATTGCATGCCTGCTTTCATGCTGGCACTGCGTTGTAAGGGGCTGCATGGATTAATAGAGAGCTGAGTGATTATTTTTTTTCTAGAAGTGTCACATTTTGCTTTACTGTTCAGTAGCATGCTTTAACTTACTGCAGGCTTATATATTTAAAGAGAAACTTGTCAACATGATCGATGTCCCATTGGTGTGTAAGCATCACAGCAAGCACAGGTGGCTGGAATTTGAGAAGCCTTGAACATTATAATTCAGTAAGCCAAGCGTAGCCAAAACATGTTCTGGATTAAATGGCGTGTTCTGCAAATTTCTTTCCTCAGTTCTACAACAACCAAAGTCATGATACAGGAACAAGTTTAATTTATTGATGAATATGTTTATATTAAATATGAATCAAGAAACTATTTTTCTGAAGCTATGATAAAAAGCAGCTGACTTTTTTGAGGTAAAACCCCCTTATTTTCAGACAACCCTAATTTTTCTCTTTGAATTTCCTGCTGTAATCAATTATCTGGGTTTGGAAAATGTGAATCATAGGAATTGTTGTGATGTGGGGCTCTGTTTCTTTCCCTCCTCTCGTGTTCAATAGGTTATTGATTCTGACCAAGAACAACTTTTCACTGAATAGAGATTAAAAATCCAAAGCAAAGCTTAAGTTTCTAAAAAAGTAAGCCAAATGTTAATTCTTCTATTAAGATTAGTTTTGATCTATAATTTATATGTGTGCACAAAACTAGAACACACTGTCTATTGTCCATTTCTAAAGTTCTTAAATTGGTTCTTGGTGCGCTGAAAAAAGGTAACCGCATGTCTAAAGAAAAAAAACCAAAACATTTGTAGGAGAGGGTACTTTAAAAAGGGAAAGGTGGTACTCGGTTCAGGTTTGTTATTAGAAGTTGAGGTTTTTGCTGTTTTCCACCATGTTGTTAGTTAATTTTTTCCCCTGACCGTTATTTTATCACTCTTGCCTTTAAGAGATTCACAAAGACTGACATCATGGATCCTTCCTGTTATACCTCTGTGCCACACTTATTTCAATACATTACGGTGTTTCTACAAAAGTGCTGAAGACACTTTGGAGCTGAAACACTTATCTGAAGAATTTGCCTTAAATGCTTTCTGAAAGCTTTAAAGGTAGTTCTTTAGGGAGAATCAATGCAATGAAGCAATATAAGTGTCTTCTGTTAAAGAAAAATTAAGTATTCTTTCCAAGTCCATGGACTAATATTTTTTACAGAGCTCTGTATTATGATGCCCTCATAAAACAACAAAATCGTCACCTATATGTCTCTACTGGACACGGAAGGTGTTCTGATGACTCTGAGTCACTTTAAGTACCAGCAATTCACAAATAGAGGATATTGGTTTGGAAAGACATTCAAAGCACTACGGACTCATTATTTTATCAATGCCATAATAGATTCATTTTCTGTGAATTAACTTAAAAATGTTTGGATTCTTGTTAAGTTTCAAACTGTGATTATAGTCTGGGGAGAAGGAAAATCTGATTCCTTCTGCTGCAGCCAGCACGTATTCAGCACCTCATAAAGAACAAAGTTTACTGAGGAGAAGATCTTGTGGCATTAACCCTAACCCCTCTATTTGATGTATATCGTAACATACTCTTCCAGTAACTGATAATATTCTGTGAATTACTTAAACGTCTTAGAACATCTTACTGCTGGTTCCACACTGTCAATCTGTCTCCCAAACTGTACTTCCTACCATGGTAATGTTATTTCTGTGTAATTCAAATAACAAACTTGGTGCATATAGAAAAAACTGAGTAATTCACATCTGGGGAGGCTTTAAGAGAGAACAAGTGATTTTTGTGGCGCTGTGGGTACAGTAGCTCGGGGGTATTGTGCCAATTATAGGGGGAAAATATAATAGAAAAAGAGTTGGAAAATCTGTTGGAACTGCTTTGTCAGTTCTGCTTAAACTTTCTGTGGGAAGGATTAACTGAGTTACAAGACTGCCTGTACAGACTTATTCCTTTAATGTGGCTCTTGTATGCAATCTCTCCACTCCATTAATAGCTCCCTACCAATTTTGCAGCCTGTGAACCATGAGCAGCTGTACACTGCTGATGTTCAACAGTCTCAATGTATGAATACTTTAAAGTAATTTGGCACACTTGTGAACAATTTAAATAAGTGCTATTAAATAAAGCACCAGAACACCTCCTTTTGGAGTCTCACAATATCTTTCTTACTGTGGTGCAGTGGCATTTGTAGACAAGTAGAACAATTTTTCTGCAACGTGGGGGGTTTTTTGTTTGTTTTTTTTAAAGCTTGATATTTGTCATGTAAGGCATACACAGCCTGAGTTGTTCACATCAAAATTCTCCTCTGAGGCTGACTTTAGTGTTTACTAATTCAAATAACTAAAATTTTTTGCATGTGTAATAAAAGTAAATTTAGAAAAAAATCCCTTGGCTTCCTGCTTAAGATACAGCCCCTCTTGCCAGCATTTTCCAGACTCAGGAAATTCTCTTCAGTGCATTGATTCCAGATTGACTTCAGGGCTTGCACATCAGACCAATACATATTTGGAGAATTGAGACCTAGCATTGCTTTTTAAAGCTGGCTGTTGTTGGACCTCCTGCGCTGTGAATAGCAATTCCTTCAGCAAGAACACATCCCAAATGTGTTGGTAGTTAAGAATGTCCTTACAGGATTGGGAGTTGCCTGTCTGTCCAGCTGGAAGCTTTGCCAGCGGCCAATATCCTAAAGATATGAAAAGGTTATAAGATATTGCTGAATTTCACTGAAAGGATCTTACTCATCCATTAGGCACTTTAAGGCAAATAATGGATTTGATTTCTCAAACACACAAATTATAGCAAAGTAATGCTAGTGCTGAGACCTGCACTAATCGAAGTAACTAGTTTATCTTGGTGCCTTCATCGCCTTGATGCTACGAGGTAATTAAAATGTCTTTGGAATGTTTTTTAGGAGAAAAAAGTACATTGCTGCTGGTGGAGGGCAGGAGGTATGCAGGGATGCATCAGATCTGAGATGGGTTTGCTGTGCTTCAGGCTGTGGCAGCATGAAGTGACCCCTTTGCATGTGTGAGCTTCTGTGCTGCTCCAGCAGCACTGCACACTGGCACCTGATTAAATAATGCATCTTTGCTCTTGCTGGGGTAGCCCATGAGGATTTCTGACAGGATTGAAGCTGAAAAAGGAAAGATCATGGCACAGGTTTGCGTTCCCTTGGTCCCAAATCCTCTAACGTTGGCAGAGGAGAAAATTAGTTCATGTTTTTCCTCTAAGTTATTTGCTTGTTTATCTACTCTGGAATTGGTTTTTCCTCTAAGCTCTACTTGCTTTCCTTTTCTCTTTTCATTCCTGTTTTCCTCCTCCCCACAGAAATGGCAAGCAATTATCCCTTTTCCCACAGTGTTGCTTTGGGGGGATGGCAAAAATGAGAAGTAACTCCCTGGCTACAGTAAGGCTGAACCCTATTTACTGGGTTTTCAGGCTGAGAACTACAGAGTGAGGTAATTTGAGGATTAAATGTAGTAAGGGTCTGCCATGAAGTAAACACCACACAAAATGGCACTAAAAGTGAAACATGGCCTAGATTTACTGGAGACTAAAATCGATCTGATGTATCATTGCCGTTGGATGCCAGAGGAGGCTGATTTTCGTGTTCAGCCTATTTCACAGGTGGCAGTGTGCTACTTTTCTTCCATAAAAAAGGACTTATGTGAGCTCACTTGTGCCTTATCTAGCAAAACAAAGTAAAACATTTATGCTACTACAAGAATGCTCTGGCAGAAAAACATTAGCACAAATAAGGCACATTTATTCAATTTTAAATCCTGGATAGTTTGCAAAGTATCAAGTGGAGCTTTCAGAGGCAGCTTGGACAGGATCAGCTAAGCCACTTGCCATTTTTAGCAGTTATTTAGATATATTTTACCAGAGTTCAAGCCCTTGTTACTCATATGTGAGTCCATTCTGTCTTAACTAGGAGATAAGTAAAATTGCTTTATATGGCATTGATATTCTAACAGCTTTAAGTCTCCACATAACATCAACTAATACTGAACCTCAGCTTTGGTTTCTCGTCAGGGGCTGATTATGATGACAATTATTTCAATTAATTTATTCCTCATTAAAGAAATTATATTTTGCTTCAAGACTTCATGATCATAAATTTCTGTGATCACAGTTAAAATGGCCCAAGCCCTGATTTATCTGTCAGGCATTTTAGAAGTGAGTTAAATTTTTGGCACCATTTTAGTTCTCAAATTGCAGTCACTGCCTACAGTGGCATTACAGCAAGCATTACAGCAGGTTTTCTGTTTATTCTTTTATCCCATTCAGCAGTAGAGAGACATCAATGTAGACAATTGTCAGAATAATTCATGGCTTATAGTAAAAATTAAAATAAACAAGTACTAAGTGTATTTTCCTGACAGGAAATTCGGCTTTATGAATGCAAGAACCTTTTTAATTTGATGATAAAGTTGGCAATCCTCATAGAAATGATAGAGATTTTTATAGAAAAATATGTGAAATTCTGGCGTTACATATTTAATATATTTGCAGGTCAGCTACATCCATGGGGTATTAATGCATAAGTTTGGGCAGATTTTCCTCGGTGCATTTTCAAAGAGATTTCTTTCTCTGGAAAGTGACTTGAGGGTGATCGGAACTTTACAGATCTGACAAGAACAGGTTTAATGGTTTTAGGAATACTTTAAGGAATTTTGGGTGGTTGCTTTGTCCAACTGAATGAAGGCTCTGGTTGGCATTGGTCGCTTTTAAAATGCAGACACATCCAGAACTAAATTAATTTTTGAAGCCACTTTTCTCTGATCACAGTGCATCATATACTCCTAATGATTACTTGTTAATATTATTCCTGAATTCAAGGAGGGTTTCAAATGTAGGGCTGTTGTTTGGTGTTTGTTCCTCAATGTGCCTCTTAAGAGCACATGCATTGCTGGGGACTTGTGTTCCTGTATTTGCTACTATGAAATCCCAGCTAGGGCAATCTAAGAGCAGTGTCCCCTCTTCCCATGACTAAACTTGTTCTTTTCTATTGTATCTCACCATAAATTTGGCTTCTTTTTTTCTTTTTTCTCCTAGAAATGATTTCTCTCATTTGAAACCTTTACTGTGTAGTCTTGTATACAACCTCCCGAATGGTATTGCTAATTTCTAATGTGATTTAACTTAATCCACACAGATTTTGTGAAGATTAATGGGCTCTGAGCCCATAAATCCTGATTTGATGTCTTAAGTATATACTTCATTATTAATGGTAGTCTATCTATCTTTGCAGAATGAAATGCACCATTTGGATAAGGATGTGAATAGGTGAAGAATGTACAGAAAACTGATAATACTGTAGATATTATTTTTCTTAAAGGACCTCTTGATACTTTTAAATGAAAGTATAGCTAAGATGTGGAAGTTCCTAATATTTGATAAAATATCTATAATATCTGGTCTAAAGTACAGCAGTGATGAGGAATGGTTTCTTTACTTGATTTTTCCACCCCTCATATCCATACCCCAATTACTGTTCTTAAATTATGACACAATTTCTTACTCTTTGTAATGAGTAAAGGAAACTTTCTCTTGGTAAAACTACTTCAGTTACATTTTTGTTGGGTGCAAAGTCTCTGCTCATTTCCTCTATAGAAATAGTGGAGTCTTTCCTGAACCTCACTAAACGAAATGCCTGGAATTGCAATAAATATGCAATTAAGAAAGAATGGCAATTCTGTAGAAGTCAGTGAATCCTGCAGACTTTTTCAAAAAGAAAATGCTGTTAAATATATTTGTTGTATCTTTCAGTGTTGAACAGCTGAAAATATTTTTGTAAGCTGACAAATCTGTTTTTAACAAGTTTAGCAAACTCTTTTTCAGACTCACCTCTTGAATTTATGTCATCAAACATATACTATATCCAAGAAAATATTCTTCATCAAGAGAACATAATTTTTAATTTTTTTGCTCCCTTAATATAGACTTGTATTTAAACTGATTTTTTTTTTTTTAATTTAGTAGAAACACGTACTCAATCAGAATAAATAGAAATAATTCTGAATTTTGGCTTCCAAAAAATGGTAGTCAAAGACATGCTATTTCTTCTACATTAACTGTTGTTAGAAGAAATGCCATTTAATTTCAAATGCTAAAAAATATTCTTATATTGAATAACCATAATAAATTATTGCTAAGAAAGACAATAATTTAACATTTCATGCCCTTAAATATTTCTATTTTGTTGGAGTTCTATGCACCCTCATCTCTCTGTACCATGATTCTACTTTATTACTTCCTGGTGATATCAGCTTCAAAGCCAGTTTCACAGTCTTATTTTGCCATTTGTTTGACTGGTTTTTGGGAATTCTTTTGTTTCAGTTTTTTTCTTTCATTTTTTTTTCCTGTGCTGCTTTGTGGAGTAGTCAGAAATCTTTCTCATTATTTCCCTTAAAATCCTTCTTAGGACTTGATCCTCTTGTGGTGCCTAGAGATACCCTGTAATGCTATACTTGTTAACATAATTCAACAAACTTGGGGATTTTTAAGTTTTATGGGCTCATTGAGAATNTAGGGACTTTTGCCTTGTTCCCTGTTAGTATTGATCACACAAAATATTATTGTCACCAAATGCTCCTGTGTGCTGAAGGCAGGAGTGCACAGATTTTCCATCATTAACACTGGCACAGTTCTTCCTTAAGAGCCTTTGTGAGGAATGGGACAGCTGTACACCTGTTTGGAGTTTGTGGGTGGGAGATTTAAGCTAATTCCTCTGGACCAGTTGTAAGTGCCATATGGGGCTGAAAGAGTTAAGGCTTAGAGGTTATTTTCAGGCAATTACAATTAAAAGGGATTAAGCAGCTGCCTAAAAAAGAACCCTTAATTTTCTTCGCATGTCTATATGATTTCAATCCTTGTGGTTTTTTTGTTTTTCTTTAAATAATGGCAATATTAAGAGCCAAGTCCACCTTCTCCCACCTATGGGATACTAATATGGGTAAGATCAGAGCAAATGGACTTAATTGGAAATACTTCCATACTGTTAATTGCTATGAATGACAGCAGAGGGTTCATGTTAGGAATAGTTTTGCACTACAGATAAAAGTAATTACTGATTACTGGATAAGCAGATAACAATGAGCACTGGTTCAGACACATAATGCCTAATCTTCTGTCACGACAGTTTTCAGACCAACTACTGCTTTGCTTAACAAAGCTTGCATTTACAGTGGTAGATATTCCAACTGAGGAATGTGACTGGTACTGTGGGGAAAGAAAAAGCCATTTTTCTCTTTAGATTATCTTTTCAGCCGATTAAAATAAACCTCTGATCTCTGGTTTGATATTTCGGTTTTTTGAAGTCTGTGAAAGTATTCACCACCTGATGTAGCCACATAAACACAATTTCTCTTTCATGCTGCCGACTGTGGCAATCACAGTTTAGAAGAATAAAAACAAAGGCAGGGCTTGTTCTCTCCTTCTAAACTCTTAAGTCATTAACCTTATAATTATGTTCATTAAAGAATTGCAGGAAAATGCCCTAAAATGTAGTGCATTTCAGAACATTGTCTCCCTCAGTCATGACTGTGTCTATAAAGTGCAAAGCGGATAGAGAGCACTGATAAAAGCTGCTCAGGTTTTGTCTGACCTGATTGGTGTTACAGTCACCAGAGACACTGCAGGGAGTTATCTGAGTAGGAAATAGTCTTTTGTACCTAGATGGTATCTGCTTCACAGCCATCCTGGAGCTCCTCTCTCACCTGTGGGCAGACATCAGCAGGCAGAGAGCTTCCATCTAAGCCATCTCCAAGTGAGACAATAGAGTGGCAGGGGCTGGCACTGTGCAGCTGGTAATTATTTCTATCTACAGAGATCTCTGCCAATTCCAGTAAATAATGAATTTCCATGGATTCTGGGAGACTTTTTCTCTTCAACTAGAAATGTATTGCACTGAATGTACTACCAGTCTGTTTTCTTTTGCTTTCTATCTACTTGGTGGATAATCGTCATCATTTGCCTGTAGCAGGTTCAGATCTTATCATGTCTCTAATGGTTGAATTTTATTGGAAGCTTGGTGGACAGACAGATAAGGGAAGCTCATATGAATTTCTATGGTATCACAGTACAAAAAACTCCATAACACCAAAATATTGGAGTGAACACTTTAGTTGAGCGAGGGCATATTTTGGTTTTTTGGACAGTCTTTCATATGACTACTAATCTGTGGAACCTGTAAATTTTAGCATTTTTAACGTCCAATACAAATTATTTGCTGCTTGTGGCTAAAACTTTTTAGCTAAGTTTGCCTTCTTTAATCACTGGTTACAGCAGTAGCATTAAATACATAACAAAGCCATATCAAATACAAGATAAATATATGTGAAGTGTCATAGTGAATAATAAAATTACCTCATTACCTGAAAGGTAAAAAATTATATTAACAGTTCCAACTTATCAGCATATTTTACTAATACAAACCCATTACAATGTGAAACCCAATGAGATCACTGCTGTTCTAAATATACTTTGAGTCAATCTTTATTCATTTCAGCATAACTAGAAATTTAACCTATTACTTATCTAACTGAAAGTAATTTTCCTTGTCTTTTTAATATTATTGGAGAGTCTTTTTGAAGTATGAGCCCACTTAAGAAGCAAATTTCAAGGCTATTGTTAAGAGAGAAAGTGAAAGCAAGCTGTCAGGTGCATTCAGTGGTATAAAGATAGCTGATACTCTCTGTGTATGGGGCAAATGTGCCTCAAGTCTGACCAAAATGAGTAAAGCATTAATCCAACATGCTATCTGCCTGTAACATTCGCAGAAGACAATACTTGTCATGATTTAAAATTTTTTTTACATGGTGTGTTGCTCAGCAACCAAAATGAGTAGTTGAATGTAAAAGAATCTTGCTGATTCCGCAGAAAGTTTTCTATGGTTCCCATTTTCCCCAAGAATGGGTCACAGGGTAGATCTGACATTCCAGCTGTAGAAACTTTTGAAGTAAACAGTTGAGCCAGATAAATCTCAGTAGAAATCTGAACATTTTGCACTGATCTCCCAGATTTTCCCATCGGTGATTATAACAGAAGTGGACTTGGGTAAAAAGATTTTTGTAAATCTTATGACATGGTTTCAGGTGAATGATAAATTGTCACAAGCACTATTTGGATCCTATTATATGTAAACCTTGGAAAAGCTCTGGAAAAGGCAGGTCTGTAAAGCAGGTTTGAGCAGCGTGACTATCATTTTGTTCAGTGCAACTTCCTGCACACTCAGATGGGGCTTTTTCAGGCTTATTGCCTTGTTTTAAAGTCATTGCCTCTGATTTCAGGATTAAAAAAAAACCCAACAAACTATAAGTTTGAGTAAGTCCTTATAATAAGCTTGTAGAACTGCACCTAAATTTTTAGCAGTCTGATGCTCAAATTTGGGCTTAGCAGATGGCATCGGTATCTTTGCTTTGTGTACAGGATGTGTGAATTGCATCAGGGTTAATCAGTAGTTCATGGAGAGCCTTATTTCAAACTCTGGTTCAGAATTTCAGCAAAAACTAGTTTTAGCCACATATGATCTTGTCTCCTTCATGGGCAATCTCATGTTGTAAAAATTAAGGTCTTTAGAAATCCTAGAGCAAAGACAAGTTAACTGAGAGGTTATTTTTCTTGTAGTTTGGGATTTTTCTTGTTCAGCTGAGAAGAGATACAGTTTCACTGTCTTAGGTTTTGGAGAAGTTGACTTAACATAGCTCATCTATTTTTTTAATTTAAAAATGGGACTGTATACTTACGTAGTACCACTAAATTGTGCAGGGCTGCAAAACAATGTTTGTCTTATTTCGAAGGCCTGTAATAAGTCCTAAGGTAGCTTTGCAATGCTGGAGAAGAGTCCTAGCAAAGCAGTGCTCATCCTGGGAAGCACAGGGAGGGAATAGGCCATGCAGGCTCTGCTTTCACAGCTCTTGTGATTGGAATGGGATGCAAGTTCCTGCAGTATCTTGAATGTGTCCCTGTATTAGACCATGGCAAGGACTGTATATATCTCCATTTGAGATGTACGTGAGTTGAGAGACTCATTTGTCTGAGGGTGCATTGAAGAAAATCATCTCTGATGCTTGTGGACAGGGGAGTTGATTTCTGGGTACTGCTGGTTAAAGACAAATACAAGCATTTCATTTTGTATTTGACAAGTATAGCCTTGATGTTACCTCAGGTCACTGCTTATTGCTTCTTTATCTTAGTTAAGGACACTTAAAACTTGGAATCGCCTACTACTTTTGAGTGAGTATTGAAATGGAAGTAATTAAACTGCACTTATGAGTGCACTTGACCTTGATCTCTTCATAAAACCATGTAAATATTAGGTGGAAAATGGAGTATAGTTGCTGTGCTAATTTCTGCAGTTTGTAGAAATCGAAAGGCTTAATAGAAAATATTCTTAATTTTTGCTCCTTGGAAAGATTTCATCTAACAGACATCCTCTTCCAAATGACCCACTGAAAAATATAAAATTTGTGAGAAAGTTGGAGCTCTTGGAGATACGAGACCCTTGTCTGCCTGGTCATGTCTTCCCACAAGCATTTCCAGGAATTGGGTAATGCTGGCTGCATAACAGGCTGATCGCCATTCCGTTAAATCCTTTTTCTGACCTGGTGTGTCCACAACGGGTCCGTGGTTTCTTCACTATTAATAAAATTAGCCAATAGAAATAGGTGTTGAGTTTTTTTTTCTTTCTCTCTTTTTCCTTCAAATATGAGGCATCAATAAAAATAGCAAGTTGTTATTTTGGTCTAAAATTCTTGTACATCAGGAATACATTTTTAAATGGTACTTTTATTGCTGTGCAGTTAGCTGAAAGAACAGAAAAGTTGTTTTCAGTGCTGATGACTATTGTGAAATCCGGAATAATTTAGATGTCCCTTGCTAGCATTCAATTTTTTTTTTCTTTTGAGAAATTTGGTAGTGTCTGAACCATAAACTTTCATTTATATATTATGATTACTTGGTGTTTTCTTTGTCCTAACCCATTTCTGTTCTTGATCAGACATACAAACTGTCTGTCTCAAGAGTTGTATCCATTTGTAAAATAAATAAATACAAAGCATTATTTAGGACTGGATTGATATGGTGTAGTAGAAAGGTCATTGGCAGAGATAGTTGCAGGGGTTTAAAAAAGCTAAATAACAATCTCAGCTGAAGTGATTGAAACAGGAATGGTTATGCTATGAAATGAGTGTTGATGGTTACACCATGAAATGAATGTTATAATTTTTTTGTGTGCTTTGGGATATACTTATGTCCACTATTTCCCTGCAGCTTACTTTAAAAGGGGAAATATTCAGCTGCTCTTCCAGCAGCCCTGTTACATTTTGATCTCTGACGCTTGGCAGGGAAGTGCCATTGTAACAGAGTACTCTTTAGGTAGCAGTGTGCAGTAGAAGGCATTGAAGATGAAAACCTCCACAAATATTTGGACAATGACTGCACTAAAGAATGAACAATTATCTAGCAAGCCTCTTTACGTGTGAGGTTTTGTAGGGAACTTTTCACAGCTGGAATTTAACTTCCTCAAACCAAAGCCATTTGCTAATTCCATTTACCTCCATGCCTATTTCATTTCAAGGTGATTCCTTCAAAGATTTTCTTACAGGTACTCTCAAAGGAAACGGTACTATTTATGGTTTTGTACTAAGAAGCAAATATTGTGTTGCATGTGTGGTTCAACGTGATTAATTTCTCAGAGAAAGTGAATCTTTTTCAGATCAAAGGCTTGAGTCTTCTGTAAATAATCAAAGCAGTTTTATGTGAGAGTGTTTTCATCACTGATGTTTGACATTATACTGAAATGTTTCACATAGGAATGTACTATTTATGTTTGAGTTTTTGGTTTTATGCCTTTGAAACAGGACACTGATTTCTGTTTCCTGTATTTTAAAAATTTGCATGAGTATGCATTTGTCCATTTACTGTTCATTAAAAAGGGTCCTTAAGGCTCCTGTGTAGAGGAACACAGAGAAATTGTGGACATGAATGCCAGCTTGATTAAATCACAAGTACTGGCTGTAACAGTATTATGCAGAGTAGTTGATCTTGTGATTTGTGACCTGCAAATTTCACTAAGATTGATTTTTTTGAGCAAAA
Organism: Grantiella picta; assembly: GCA_013397955.1. Classification (NCBI taxonomy): domain Eukaryota; kingdom Metazoa; phylum Chordata; class Aves; order Passeriformes; family Meliphagidae; genus Grantiella; species Grantiella picta. The sequence continues at coordinate 1,520,949 of VZRM01008916.1, read as the reverse complement.
ATAGCCTTATGTAAGATCAATGGCCTTAAGTCTCGTTAGCAGTAAACACCATATATGTGAATATTAATGACTGCTTGGTGAAAGCATGTTAGATTAGTGGATTCCTAACAGAAAAATTTATGTTGGTATAAAACCACAAGAACAGTGGGAAAATAAAGACCACGTCCTTGATTGTTTTGATGCTGATAATACGCTCTACACCCAGCACATTCCGTCAGAACAGAATGTAATTCTGCCTGAGTGATGAGTGGTTTGTCTATTTTATTTCTGTGTTGATTTTTCTCTCTTTGTTGTCCAGTTTCCTTATTCAGTGTTCAGTTTATCCTTGAGGAACTCTTGGTCCTTTAATGTGACCAACATGAACAGAGCCCCTTTGGGATAAAATGGATGGCAGGCAGGATGTTGTGAAGACGTGTCTACCTTTGACTGATAGTTGTTAGGTTCCAAGAGCATCTAGAGTTTTCTGCTAAAGAAATCTCCTTCATTAATGCTGTTTGAGGCTCTTGAAGTGTAGCCCTTGCTAGGCTACAAAAAAAGACTGTGAAAAGCAACTTCATGCATATAGATGTGGATGTCTTGACCTGAAAACAGCAGCTTAATCCATAATGGGGTTTTATGCATTTTTTTCTTAAAACTACCTATACCTTACTGGACAAATATTTATATAGAAAACTGCTGTTCACCCTACATTTTTGCTTCTGATCTTTTTCTGTTTTTCCTTTTCCTGCTTTCCTCAGTCTAGGTGTGATCATTGCTGCTGACTGCTGAAATATAACATCTCTGTGATGAATAAACTAAAGGAACCCAACCTGATGTTCAGGTTACTGAGTGGACTAATAAGAGTTTAAAAAACTCCTAAACCCCAGAAGTTATATTGCAGATGTCCCTTATCAAGCTTCTCCTTTTTAGCTGCTTCCTCTTCCTGGCATTAAATGGCTTTTGAGCAATGTTTTTGAAAGTTTCCCTCCTGTTTTGACTTTCTGTTGCCTTTTTGCCAAGACTTGACCCACCTATATCTGAAGTATTTGGGGTTGTTGGACTGCTGTTCTGCACACAGAAGGATTATTACCAGTAGACTTACAACAACTGTGTTTCCAGGCACTGGTATGAAATGACAGAAGCTGGCTTGCTATTCCAGCCTCAACAAAAAGATTTGAGTTCCTTGTTACAATGACTGATGCAATTTTGCAATCCTAATTAATTTTTGAACAAAATAGTAAATAAAACTGTCTTCCAGAATAATGCCAGGATCCTGAAATCCTATCTTAGGAATTTTTGAGAATTAAGAGGATTTCTCTGGCTTAAAACCTATAAAATATTTATTGCAAAGTTGCTCCCTTGACAATGTTTGGGAAATCTTTACTTGATATATGAAAATATATCAGAACCCATGTAAATTTTTATTTTCAGCATGAGATGTGAAGACTCCTAATTTATGACTCGTAAAACCACTGTGGCAATGACACTAAAGTCCGTAGTTTGGAGCTAGAATCAAACTGAAGCAAGGAAGAACAGATGTTAATGCAACAAAAAATTCATTCCTTGTGATTCTATCCCCTGAGTGGTTTATGATACAAGCAACAGAAGGTTTAAAGGTGAAGCTGAGGACAGTGAAATACGATGGGAATGACTAGACTGTCACTGTCAAAGAAATATGTAAATGCATGAAAGGAAGAGGGTTGTTTGTTTGTGTCTGAGCACATTTCCCTGTAGGGAGACGTGTCAGATGCTATGGGAATGAAAAGCAACTTTTTTGGCATGTTGTACATTGATTGCTCTTTCATGGACAGCGATCTCCGAATTGATGTGCTGTTCCATCATGCTTCATGCCCTGTCTTTTGCCTTAATGCAGCGCTAATTACAGTTGTGATAAGTGGAAATAATACTTAGAGTATTTTCAATCTTAGCAAGTAAGAAATAATTCTTTATCAGACCAGAAGTGTTGTCTGTCAGTGTTAGTGCAAACTCACCCAGGCAGTGTGAACATGCTAATTTGAGCATTAGGTATCTTCTGTCTAATCACAGTAAGAGTCTAGACCATGTGTTTTTACTGTGAGGTATAAAGAAAATATATCTTACTCATTATGGCTTAACTTCTGTGTTTTGCTGAACTTTTACACCTGTCTCTCTAATTTTCTTTAATGAGTAGAAATACATTCAATTTCAAATTTCCTAACCTCTACCCCTTATGAAAAAATAAATTAGAAACATCATAAAATAATCACATGAAAATATTTTCGTTTTAGTCTCTTCAATTATTTCTGGACTTTTTCCTCTAAGTAGTTTGGTTTCTTTTACTCCTTTTGGCGAAATAATGTGCTAGGCTTATTTGTCCATGTCTATACTTCAGTGTGATATGTTCTGCAGCTCTGTGGAATGTTTGCCTGCCTTCATATCACTGATTTTACTTAAAATGCTTTTTCTGCTTGTAAATGAAAGAATAGGAATCTTTCTTTCACCAAACATGCTTAGAAGTTCTGGGAAAACCAAACTTGAAAGACAGAAATAATTTGGAGAAGTTGTTTTCCAGTTGATGCCAAAGCTTAACACTAAACACTATGTATGAGATATGTAGGGACTGGAACACAGACTGCACTACACAAAGTGTTGACAGATGCTGTTTTCATAATATTTGATGGTGTCCTTTAAATATGAAATGCACTGGCTGCCAATTTCTTTGGAGCAGACTCTATTTTTATTGCAAAATTACCTACGTTATCTCATGGAAAAACTAGAATCTAGCTTTCTATGAAGTAAGGGGAATACATCTTCAAGAAGTCCTTATATGAAGGGTTAATTTCGAGGGATTTTGCTATTATGGCAAGAGTGCAACTCAGTTGAAAATAATCTGTGCAACACCCGGTCTCTTGGAGGTTCTCCCATCTGTGGGGAGCAAAGCCGTGTTTAATTTCATGGAAGAAAATCCCCTTTTCCTTCTCCTGTCTCTTGAACTTAAGCAGGCACTTAACATTTTTTCCTGCAGAGCTGTTTGTATCAATGACTGGTTTGTTCAAAAAATGCAAAAAAAAAAAAAAGCTTCTAATGATTACTTCAGGATGTACCTTGTAAATGCAAAATGGATCACTCATTTCCTCTCCTTGGAATGCTGCTCAGTCTCCAGCGTGTTCTGAGTTTATTGCAGGCCGTTTTCTTTCCAGATAAAATTGTTCCCGAGGCAGTTAACAACCATAACTTCTATTAGTTGCTATGCTTCTTCCTTTTTTTAGGGAAGAAGGTTGTGTTAGAGGCTCAGCAGCTACAAAAGTACTCCAATGCTCCAGCTTGTTGTATTTCTTAATTTGAAGAAACTTGTAGTCTTTTGAAGAGAATGATTTTTACATCTTCCATTCTTGATGATAACAGTGACTGGGACTTCTTTGCTCTGCCCCAGAGCCTCTCTCCTGTCATTTGTACCAGGCTGCTGTCCCCATGTGGGTCCCTGGCTGGCCAGCAGCACTTGGCTGCTCAGCATGAGAAGGCACTCCTTTAGCTGTAGCAGTGCTGGGTAGGATGAAGAGATGTCAAGAAAGCTGCCAAAGATAAATTTGAAGTGTTTGACAAAATAACGGGGATTTTAAGGACAAGTGTTGCAGAACGCATATGCTTTTAGTTTAATGAAATTATCTGGAAAATAGTTTTCATTTCTAGATGTGAATACTAGGAATGAACAAGACAACAGGTGTGTTTGATTTCTAGTTTTGCTTTTCCCTGAAGACTCTCTGTCTTCCCTTCTGGATCTTTTTCCTCTTAGTCATGTGCTGTTTAATTCCTCCTCTCTTTAAATATACAATTCTTGTGAGAATGCTGCTGTGTTCCTAGTCGGGGCACATCGTCTTATTTTCTGAGGTGTGACCATGCCAGTGTAAGTTCTGAGTCTAGGGACAAGTCAAAGAGAAGCCTCCAGAAGGTAAGATTAGTATGTAGAAGCTTCTACTGAAAAAAGGGGGTGTTTTGGGGCTTGTACCTAAACTTACTGGTGAACTCAGTAAAAGTTTTCTGCTGTATTTGCTTTATTTTCATTTAACTTTATTGGCAAAATTTCTTCTGGTTGGTTTTTTGTGGTTTGTTTGTTTGTTTTTTTGTGAGGCTGTGGCTTCTCATAGGAGTTGTTTTCCAGTCTGCAGGACAAAAACAAGAGGGGTGCTGGGGGAAGTGGAGAAAGGGGAGAGTAAAATGGGAATAGAACCAGATCATTGTTATCTTAGCATACTGCATTCAGTACTAACGTAACTTACCCTGGGATGGTCAAGTTGCACCTTTGATTTGCTTCCTCTAAAGAACAAATCTGTAAAAAGCATTTTATGGCACCTTGGGAAAATTATTTAGCATTGCTATATTGTGAAACTGAATTATTCAAATTTTAAAAGATTACTTAGAAATTATGAAAAGATGCTACAAAATAGCATAGATACAAAATAGATGCCCTGATCCCTGTCACTGTTTTTCCTGAACATGGTTCAAAGGAATCCAGTTACAGACTTTTCAGGGTACTTGCACACTTGTTTTCTCTCCTAATATCAACTCGGGTTTACATTGCCAATAGCAAACAACAGATGCTGAGTGATGCAAGGACTATCACCTTCAAGAAATATCCAGCACTGCTTTCTCAGAACTTGTAAAATCTAACCAAATGTCCATTTTGCACATAATTTTCTGGTCTTTCAATAATGTCATATGTTATCTTACGTCTCTCTGTAGAAATTTCAGTTTGATTTTAAGGTATTTTTACACTGAATGTAGATACTTTACAGAGGTTTTGTTTTGCATTCTTTTGCAAAAAACCCACCAATTTTCGATTGCCAAAATCTAAGTTGATCTTAAAAGATTTTCATAGTCTTCTTCCGCAAGGCAAAACATGATATAGCCTGACACTAGAATTTCTTTGAGTTTTTCTTTAATACTATTTCTTGAGTATTAAAGGTTATGCCTCCCTTTTGCAGTTATGATATAAGTCAGAATAGTAAATGGAAGAGAATGGGAGCCAGAACTTCTAATCCCCAACCTGACAGTTCTGGCTTTAGGCAAGTCACTTAAATTGTGTCTCAGATTCCCATAAAATGGGATAACATGTCTCTTGCTCATCAGGGTATTGTAGGAACTGATTTACACTTCTAAGATTTTGCAGAACGTTTCATGTTGCTGCATTTTACTCAACCTCCTGCTGCACTCCCCACCCCCTGCTAGTTTCTGGTTTTGCACTGGCCAAAAAAGACACGATGAAAAGAAGTAATTCTAATTAGTATTCAGAAACATAAAAGTAAAAACGAGTATGAAATTGCCATAGCAATATCATCACATAAATACAAATTCGCAAGTCAAGAGAACTGCCCAGGATCATTTTATGTCTTTTGGTGTTTTGTCAAGAGTCTGATAGGTAAAGGGATATGTGTTGGAACTCGGCAGACCTTGGGGAAGGTGTGAGACTAGCAGGCTCTTTACGCCCTGCGCTATACCAGTTGCATAACACTTGCGTAGTTTTTAGCCAGTGGTTGCTGTGGCTCCTACAGAGTAATTCTATCCCTGTTATGGAATGTGTCCTCTGCCTAGGAGTTGTGTTTGCACAGCCCTGTCTGTACTACTGGAAGGCCAGGTGGAGTGTGTTGTAGACACAATGCAGGGTGTCTGTTGGCAAGCTCCAGTGGCAGGTTTTAAATGATGCCATAGCATTTTCACCTCATTTTTCTTGAGTTTAAATTGTCTGGCGTGATGTTTGCATGTCTGGAACTCAGCACAAACTCTAGATGGGTTGGGAAGAATTCAAGAATCATTTAATTGCTTTTTATGAGCCAGACCAGTGATGAGCACAGGCTGGACCATCTTATGTAGGCAACTATGGCTGCAGATGCAATTGGAGGCAAACCCTGTTATCCCACTAGTGTAGATGGAGCAAATGCCATCAGAACATCCCAAATACTAATCAGGCAAAATAACACTTCTGTAGGGAAATTGTCTGTATCAGAAATTCTGATGAAGTCAAAACCTGCTGTGCAGTGTATGTGATTTGAATTGAACAGGTGCAGCTTCATCAGTGAAACTTGGAAATGCAGACCAAGACAAAGCCTTAATCTGACTATTAGTTTCCAGAAAATATTCCCTGTGTGTACATTTTAAATGCTAATTTTAATCAGTGTAAGAGACATCTAAACTAGTCATGGAGCTCCAGTCCTCTTGAGAGCAATAAGATTTACAGTGTAGCCTGTTGTCTGATGAGCCTCCTCAGCAGTCATATGAAGAGATGCTTAAATGAGAAAGTATTGTATTTTGGCAGCCTGTGACTTTGAAATGCTTCCAGCTGTTTCTCTGAATTTAAAATACTGAAAATTGTAAGTTTTTTGCTAGAGAAATCTTTGCTTGTGGTGCTCTATGTTCAGGGCACTAATGTAACTCTTGGTCACATAAAAGTAAGAAAACCTGGAAGTGGGAATAAGAAAGGAATGTAAGAAAAGTAGCAAAATAGTTAAACAGTTGTGTGCCGTTATACCATATGGGAGACAGCAGTGTGCTACAGGAAAACAGCAAATGGCATTGTTTGTTGTGATATGTGTGAAGAAAGCTTTCCCTTTATGTTCTATCATTTTTGTCTGCCTGTAATTGCTATCAGTAGTCTGCATGGATTTATTACCTTAAAAATATCACTCTGATATGAATTATATTGATTTTTATATTTTTTGCGTTCTCAAGCAGGCAAATTGTATCACTGCCCAGAAATAAAATATACCAAGTAGTACTGTTTATTCTTTCTTCCAATCCATGAAAAGTTCCCTGAATTAGCGTTATAAAATAACATCAGATCTAGAGTTGTGGTCAAATTAATTTTGACCAAACCCCTGCAGGCTTTGGTAGCAATTACACTACACAATTGAGCTATAGAAATTATATGGTCGAGAGCTCAAAAACCTCCCAGAGATGGAACTGTGTTGGCAGCTCTTTGGCTAATGGATGTGCTGACTGTATAACAGTCTCTGGTATTTTAGAGAAGTACTATTAGGGTCTAAATACCAAACAATATTCTGGAGATTTGCCCAGGAAAATCTGATTTGAAAATTTTTGTTAGGAGTAGGGACAGCTGAAAATCAAGAAATGAAAAAGTGAGAAAAGGTGAGTAAATTCAAGAAGGATAAAATGATTGAAAATGAAGATCTGTTAAAAATTCTGAGAGTCCTCTGTGACTGAATAGTCTGTGGAGAAAATACTATTCAATTGAACTGGAAAGCAGAATGAAATTGTGCCAAAACTTTTTTGATTAGTTATGAGATCAGTGTCTCTTCAGAGGGAAAACAGATAAAATTTGATTAGTGGTAGTGTCTTCAATGAAACATTTTTACTAGTTTTTGTATGTGCAAATTCACTGCATTTGCAGAAAAAGGCATCAAAAGGAAAAATGTTTTCATTGTAAAAAAGAAATTTGTCTTTCCCTACTTTGGTAATGTGTGGGATTTTAAAATTAAATCAAACTTAATACTAAAAAAGTGAAGAGAAAACAAGCTGAATGATAAATAAGATAACAAGAGTCACACTGGGTCTATTTTGCTCAATATCCGTTCCCTGACAAGGGCTGCCAACAGATGTTTGGAGAAGAGGCAGGAGGAGTAAAGCACAGAATAATTTCCAGTGTTTCTAGGGGGAACACTGGCAGATTCCAGAGGCTTATGGCTCAGGAACTTCCTGCTTTAGAGTTAGTCACTACTTTATAAGGGACTGATGGCTAGATGTGCTGGAATCAGAGTTTGTAAATTACTGTAAATTGGTTCAGATGGGTTTTGTTAGACCAATTCCTGCCTAGTGAAGGCTCAGTGTGCAAGCATATATGTGAATTAACCTTTCCATTTTCAAAATGTTACCCTCTTAGAGAGAAAAAAAGGAGAGAGAGAGAATTTGAATTGCCTTTTTGTCCTCAAAACTAACACTCCTTTCAAAATTCCTTGAGACATAGGTATTCCTTACAGGAACGAGTATTAGCTTACCAGATTAATATGATCTGTACTCACTCTTCAGGAAGATGATGTCTGATTGACTTGCTTCAATGTAGACTGTTTGAAAAACTTAAACTTTATTCAGTCTGGGTGCAAATTAGCCAATTGATCAGAAAATATGAAATATTTAAATTAGGGACATTATAAACTCATTGTGTGAAGTTATCCAGAAATAAAACAATGCAGGGGAAGCTTGAATGCAGTTAAAACCTAGTAGAAGCCATGAGGTTCTCTTCATTAAAAAGTATTCCTGAGTCAACCTTTTATTATCTCTTCAGCATCTTTGTGCTGTGCAGAGCGTGCTGGGGAGGTTCAGTGGTGGTGGTGACAGTGATATTTACCAGATGGTGTTTACCAGAGTTGTCTTGTTAGTCAGATCTTAGTATTGAAACTGTTTTCATTTTAAGCAATGCAAAGAAATACCATAAAAAGCATAACAATTGATAATTCCAAGTGTTGAATTTGTAGCTCCATTTAACAGTTGTTGGAGAAAGAGGTACTGTATGTATGTTTGCATGTTTTATGGAAGAGTTACTCATTGGAGCAGGAATAAATTTATTGGATTTTGTAACACACATCTTCTGAGGACATTTTTCTAGCTCAGAGACTGTATTTCTTAACAAGAGCACCCAACCAGGGTAATCAGTCCTAGAGATACAGTTGCCACCAGCACTCTTGTTTCTCTGTGAGGTTTATTTATATGTTGTAATTGGCCTATCCCTTGGTATTTTGTATGCCACACTGTCGCTATGCTCTCTGGAATGTACGTGAAAGAGGGGAGTACGTGCTGAGTACATTGCTTAATAATTCTGAATAATTGGCGCTCATTTATTAAGCAGGCACTGCTGTAATTGATGCCCAGGGGATGAGGAATGAGCTTCATGGGTGATGGGTGAACGCTTAGCACTGTGAAATGAAAATGTTTAATTCATTTCTATTACTTTTCCATTTACTTACTTGAGAACTAGTGTAAAATGGAGCCGCAAAGTTATTCGGTTTGGATTGCCTACGAACAGATTTTGGTTCCAGGATTAATTGCCTCAATTGGCTGCAGTGTTCCCTTCCCAATTTTATCGACACTGACTGGAGGATACTGTAATTTTCTTTCAATTATACATTGAAGTTAATCAGCATAAGTGCTCTTAAGATCAGGCACTTTGTCTAGATGTAGAATACGTAATTGTTGACTTTGATGTGATGTTAATCTCCTTCTAATCATTGCCCCTTCCAAAATAGCATGCAGGAGGAAGTACTTTAACTTTTCTGTGAGACATTTGCTGTACTTTTGCTTTCCCTTTCCTGTTCTAATTTTGTCCTCCTTTTTCAGGTTCCAGGCAATTTCCTAGGAGTTTTTTTTCTGCAACAATCCAGCAAATTTGGATAACTTTTATCACATGGTCAGAATTTGTTAGTTTAACCTCTGGGTTCTGTGTTCTATGACATAGCTTTGTGTTCAGTCTCAGAGAACAATGTGTTTTGTATGTTTCTCATTCATTATCGTATTATTTCTCAAAACCCAGGGTGATTTGGCTTTATCACTCTAATATTGATTATTTCATAAGCTTTAATGATAGCATTCAGTAATTCACTGTGTGCTCTAAAATACTGAAGAGGTTTCAAGAATATAAAATGAAACTGATTCTCATTAGTTACTCAGCTTTTCCATCCTAAATAATTGTGGAACTTGTAATTTCTTCAAATGGACAAATAGAATGATAAAACTATACTTTTTTCCTGAAGATATGGGCAAATAAAGCCTCCTACATCATACATATATCTTCTATAGCATAAAGACAGTGCTCTCAGTAACTTTAAATTTGTCCTTGCTGACTTCAATAATTAAACTTTAAAAAGCTGAATAACATATTAAGGAACTGCTTGAAAACTGAAGTACCTCAGCACTGCTTCAAATCATCTCCCCATATTCTACTTTGGCTACTGCCAGGGTTATAGCAGTAAGTGATGTTTGTAGGATCTCTAGGTTATTTCTTGATTGATAGCCTTAATGGGGTTGATGATTGACATGATCACTATACTTAAAAGCATTTTATTGCCTTTTTTCTTAATGTGCCCTGACACCTTTTCAGTTTTCTTCATGAAACCACACCTGCAGCAGAAGGGTTTTGTCCCTTGTTGCATGTATGCAGCCTGCAGGTAACTCTGTCACCATGCTGGACTCATTTCCATTACACTGGAAAGTTTGGTGTGATCAAGTTGTCATCTTCACCCTGAATGAAAGCTTGCTCTAGTTACTATTGCTGCATCATATTTAATCTTTTGGTTTATGCACTGCAGCTATATTGTGTTGCAGGTATTCAACAATGGCTTACAGCAAGTACAGAAGGCACCTGGTTCTGTCATAATGATTTCACATTGCAACATCTATTGTCAAAATGTTAATAAAAAGATGACCTCAGGTGTATTCAGATATATTTAACTTGTTCCTTAACAATTTGGCATATTTTAGGTTTTTAACGGAAAGAAAACAACTTCAAATGTACCAGCTGTAATTTTGCTTTACAAATTACCTCTTTCAGCCATGACTTTATTTTATTCCTGGTTTAGTTTCCCCTCATGTGGAAAAATTGGATTTAAACTCTGAAAATGTTGCTGTCATTTTCTCACGTCTCAGTTGCACTCAGTTGGATGTTTTCCAGACATGATGTGATTGGAATGGGCCTGTTGAAAGTGGCTTGTTTGGGGTCATCTTAACTCCATTTCAGGCTTCATCTGTGGCTCCTCAATCTTTAAAACTGTTCATGTCATATTTATAATGCTTCCTCCTTTTATCTCTTAATAATGAGGCCCTTGGAACATAAATAAGGTTGATTTCTCTGTCTGTGTTAGCAATGGCTGAAGCAGTGACTTTTTTGGTTGGTTGGTTGTTTCTTTGGTTCCTTTTTTGTTTTATTTTGGTTTTTGTTTGTTTAGTTTTGGTAGAAAACGAAACACATAATGATGGTGGAGCTTTTTAAGTGCTCATATAAGTCTTTGTATTGCAGGGTACTATTATTGGCTCCTGCATTTCTACTGGGGGAAGAATAGGGGGGATGTACATAAATATCTTCAATAGTTTTGGGCAGGAACAGAGCTTTTAGGCAGACCCTGCAATTTTGACAGCAACAGTAGGAGTGGTTTCATCCCAAACTGAGAACAGTTGAGTCCCCTGGTTTTGATGAACCTTTGCCTGTTGCTGCTTGTTCTTGCTCTTTGCTGTCTGTCTGCTTCCATCCCCATTCAGCATTGCTGCAGTTCTCAAATCTCTAATTACAGCAAGTATTTGCCCTCTTAAAGCTGCCTGGAAAGTGTGAAAGAGAACTTGCTTAGTGGATTTTCTCTTTGCCCAGGAGGTGCAGTACTGTTAAGTCCAGTTTGTTTGGAGTGACAGAGTAGTTCAAGTGTAGCTCCCCTTGAAGGAACTCCTAGTGAGTTGTCCTCCACCTGCAGAGGGAGGCAGTCCTGGGACCTGACCTTGGAGGGAGGGTGTTTCAGCAGTTGGGGGGAGTCTGGAGTGTTTTTTTTTGTTGGGACAGTTTGTGTCAAGCTGCCTCTAGTTCAACTGCTGCAATTTGTACCTCTAGACTCTAAAACTATTTCTTTAGAAGCTGTATTTTGAAAGAATGTAGGAAAATCCATACGGAAGGCCCTCTAGTCAAATAGGAGTTTGAAGTCAAGCTGGGAATAGGTTGAATGTGGAACCTTAACTCTTATGTGAAATACAGGAATTGCATCATTGAACTATGAAGTGATGAGCTGTGCAAAGAGGAAAGCCCTAAAAACATGCTGTGGCAAGAAAAACAACAGAAAAGTAATAGGCACATGGTCTGATTGTCAGAGATGCTCAGCAGTTCCATCAGTCACTGTCAGAAAGCTCTGCAGCTCTTTGCCATATCCAAAGCCACCAGAAGCAGTAGAAGATTGATACATTTTTGGTAGAATGGCTTAGGCCGAATTTTCAATAAATCAAAGAACATGAAAAATAGTAACAAGTCATGGGTCTTGTTGTGTGCTGCATGTAAAATGCCTGGCAGGCTGCTACATGAAACCAGCAACATGTGTACTTTCAGTGCTAACAAATTGAAGAGAACAATGTTCCTTTGGTTAATTAACCATGTACAACAACATCACTTCGTGGTTTGGGAATGAAGATCATCTCTCTTCTCACAAAAACGGGAAAAGCAAAATTGGAGTCTTTAGAAACAGGTTAAAGCAAACTTAAGGAAATCATTTCTCCTCACAATTTACACGGTTGAAGGAGAAAAGATGGTGTCAGCAAACAGCATAGTACAGTGCTAGATTTTTCTTACTTGTACAGAAGTTGTCTTCTCACTGAAAAAATAATTTCTCAGGGCATCAGTAATAAAATTGAGAAGTGCAGAGAAAGTAAAATGTTTTATATCGTTCCAGAATAAAAAAAGCTATTAAGAAATATATGTGCAAGGAAGATATTAATTTTACCACTAGTACCTCAAGACTGATTATCCAATTTTCTCCGATTTCTGGGAACAGTACAAAAAAAAAAAAAAAGACAAGACTTCTTTAATGTAAAGGAAAAATGAGTTAAGAAAATGAATTAATATAAGTTGTAATTCATATAACTGCTGTAGAGTATTCAGTGGAAAACACTTTATCAGAAGTGCAGCAAATAGCTATCATTTTGCATCGAATTTAGTTATTAATTTCACCTGTGTAAGTCAAAATATTATTTAGACTTTACTCCTATGAGCCACTTAATGTTTTTCTGCGATATATAGAATGTCTTTGGAGACATTTTATGGCTTGATCTGAGCTCAGAGTCAAGAAGAGCTTAGTTTTCAAATAAATAAAGGAGTCATTCATAATAGAATTCATTATCTAAGACCTAGCAAAACTGGAGGAACAGTATCAGGATACTAAGTACTAATCCCAGGGGTCAAACAAGCAAATGCAGAGCAGCCCTGGCAGCTGCAGAGCTCACCCTGTTTCCTGCAGGTGATCAGAGCTATCCAACAGGAGAAAGAATTGCAAAATACCTTCATGTCTACATGCACTGATCTGCTTGTGTGTGGGTTCTGGAAGATAAACACTGAAATATTTCCATTACAGGGAAAGTGGTTACAGGAAGACAAGGGGAGAACACTGAACTTGAAAATAGACATTATGAAGGCATTTATTTTTTCAGTCAGCTTGAGCTGATAATGGAAATGTTCACGTAATATTAATCAGGATATTAGCTTCTGCTATTAGACTAGAAATGTTCATCTAAAGAATGAGTTTATTTTCTTAAATGTAATTGTCATTGATGTAGTACTAAAGGTCTTTTTAAAATAGAAGAAAATTAGCATTAAATCCATGACTTATGAAAACAAATATTTTTCCACTGCCTTTCCCTGACAGCTTTTTAATTTCTAGAGTAACTTCATAGGATATTTGACTTTTAAAGATGTGAGAAATCAGAATGGGATTCAGTGGTTCTTACATTGCTGATATTTATTGTTCCAGTAGAGCATTTTCAGCAAATGATCATTTTAATCAGCATAGACATATAAAAAAAAATCAAGAGGAAATTACTAGGGTTGCACAGCATGGCACCCTTATTTTAATTCTCATGTCTGCAGGTCCGGATTTGCACTTAAATATTATTTGAATGGAATTGCTTTGAATTGCTCTAATGTATTCAGCTGTTTTCCTGTGGCCATAAGTTGACTGATGTGATATTTTTTAATGATATGATGTACTTGCCTACCAAAATTAGGATTAGAAAGGCTGAGTAGTTCCCTTCCATTCAAATCTGTTTGTTTTGACAGGTCTGTAATTACTGTCTGTTTGCAAACAGTCGCAGCTCTACCTTAATGAAGCTAAACTTCCTAATTTTTATGACTGGAACAGGCAGTACATATTAAATCTTTGGAAGGCACCATTAGACAAAATGAGTTTGGTTATGACTGAATTTAGTTTCAAGTCTCATTTATCCAGCTGAAATGTTCTTTTTAGCTGACGTTGTAGCACTATGTCAGGTAGGAAAAAAGCTATTCTGTCAGAAATTCGATTATGATACTACTTAGGCCTAACTTAGCCAACCTTCCCTAAGTTTGTACCATTTGCTAAAAATACATTCCACATTTTATATAATGTTTTGCTTAAGGACTGTTTTCAGCAAAAATTAGCTTCAAGTGTATATATACTCTGCAAAATCAATTGATAGCAACTGTGATTGCCCATGAAAAAGAAATGCGGTCAATATTTGCAAAATGTTTGAATTTAAGGTGATTTAGATTAACCATCTCCAATTTCCCCAGCTATACTGTTTTCCTCTGCAAGGGAGCTGAACTATGTGCTTAAAGTCAACTTGCATTTCTTGGAAATCCTTCACACTGTTAGGATTTCTCAGCATGTAAATGCTTTGCTACCTTGAGAGCCCATTGGCTGCTGGGGTCCCTTTAGAGCTGGGTACTGCTGCATATATTTATCATAGTGTTTAACCTGCTGCATAGTTATTCTGTAGGCCAAATCTCCTTGTCCTGTAAGAAAATGTACTCTACCAACAGCAGTGTCAGCGGGGGAACAAGCCCTGCCCCTGTTTTAACAGGCAATCCCCTCTAGAAGGCTGCTAACCTAGATCTGCCAGCTTGGGCTCTTCATCTCCTTCCTCCCGGCAAGAGGGCTCAGTGCAAAGGTAACCTAGTTTGATGTTATAAACAGTAGGTCTCTGCTCCCATTTCATTTGAATGGAAATAAAAGAACACTTTCAGGGTAATATTAGTGATAATTGCACATGGAGATATTTTGCTTTGAACTTTAGGAACTGCTCTCTTCAGAGCAAGTGTGAGCAAGCACTACCTACTTTGAGTCTTTCAGTGAATGCCTTGCACAAAAAGGAAACTTAGGTAAGGCTGTGACTGACACGATGTCATGTCAGTCATGTTTAATTACTCCCTACTGACCTCGATGGGGAGTTCTTCGCAAATCTCAGTGTCATAATCTCATTTTAAAACAAACACGTGGGCCCCGTGTCCAAACATACTTTAAATGTTAATATGCTGATAAAAAGGAGCCTGTGGTTATCTTGCTAAAAGCTATTCATAGGCAAATAAGATGTGTTAAAAGCATAACTGTTTTATAGCACTCAGATGACTAGAACAGCTCCTAATAGTGTTTCTGCAGAGATAAAACACAAAACAGAATTATTATACCTAATGTGCTCATAAATTTGCATGACAAAAGTTGTCCCTAACAGCAGGTATAGTGAAAAAACATCCAGGAGAATGTAAAGACTATTTATTACTTCAGTGGACTAAGTATAGGTTTTGATGTGGCTTATTTCCATTTGTTTTATATTGGTGAAGACAGTGTAAGGGGACACAGGAGAACAGTATAAATGATGTGTGATGCCTTTTTTGGCCTAGGAAGATGAAGTGTAGAAGATATCCCTTACAGCATAGCTTTGTCTATAGGGTAGTTTGGACATATACCATTGATCGTGAAATTATATTAAATGGTTTTTGAAAATGCCTAAGATTGGACAAGTTGAAAGAATGTTTGCTGGTGGAGATTTTGCATCTTTAACTTACAGTTTTTGTCACAGTTACATCTGTAATTTGTCTCATTGACAAGAGTCCAGTATTCAAAACTAGAAGATTCATAGCCATGAACAAAAATTAATTATGCACTCTATAACTTGTGTGTATCAGTATTGACTGAGTTGGTCTTCCTGTAGCCTGGTAAAATCAGATGATGAAGTGGCTGGATTTTCATAGGGAGTAGCTCTGTGATTCAGCTAATTAACACAGTGTTGTTCTACTGGACAATAAAGGTGTAGATTTTTGCCGCTAATACTGTGCCAGAGAGTAGTAGTTGGCTTTATTGCTAGGGTCAGGCTGTGTGATAGAGAGCTGGTTTGTGCAATATTCTGACTTTTCTGTTTATTTGAACTGCCCAAAACCCAGCATTACAACTTTCACGGACAACATCGAAGGGGAAAAAATCCATAATAATCCCTCTAGAACCATGCTGCATTATCTAGTCAAATGTGGTTTGTATGGGATTTTATTCATGCTGTAGCTCTTGGAATAAGGCTGTGTGGACAGACAACTATGTATTTATAGCATGAATGTGTTTAGATCAGTTTTGCTTTATCTTGTTCATAGTATCATGGGCATGAAGTTTGAAACATGAAAACATAGGACAGCTCTGTAATGGCAAAACAGCCCCACCAGACATTCTTGTTTCCTATAAAAAGAAAGCAAAAATACTATTGTCACTTGGTAATTTCACTCTGGGGTAACTGCAAACAAATGCTGTTTTAAATGACACTAATGCAATCACAAGACCCAATAAAATTGGATTCTGGCATGGCAATTGAAATAGATAAGGCACTGAGAGCTCCTTGTAGTGTAAGAGAATTATGGTATGAAGCACAGGAGGGGATCTTTGTATTACTGTAAAGACCCATAATACGATAATTTTTTGCCATGTGTCTACAAACCTAAGTCAGGGGAGACTTGGCCCCTCTATAAACAAAAATGCTGCAGAAACATAATAAACTTACAGAGTAACAATCACAATGATAGAGATTTAGATGTGTGTGTGTGTCAAGAGCTTTAAGTGGTTAATATTTTTCTTTGTTGCTAAGACCATATAGAAATCAGTTTCAGCAGTGAAAAGAGCTGCTGAAAAGCATTGCTTTTTCCTAGGCTTCCTTTGCGAGTATAAATTTCAATATAGAGATTTGAAGACTGCTGTTTCCATACCGAGTCTGACATTGCTCCTAAACAAAGACCACCTCACTCTTCTGGTCCTGCAAATCCCACAGTAACAAAAGGAAAGAGAAGACACTTAACTGTGAGCTCAGTATTTGTGTTTTCATTTACCATAAACTGATATCCAGCATTTTCCTTACATGAAAACCCTGAAGTGTTGATAAGCTTTGGACAGGTGCTATCCACGGTGCTTGTCAGCACTGGCAAAGCTACTCAGGCAGAGCTGGGGCTGGTGAAGTGCTTTCAAAGCACTTTAAATCAAAGGCTCAATTTTGCAGTACCTCAGAATCTCTGATTTAAATATATATATATATTTGTCTCTACCCAAATATATTACAAGTTACAAGTGCAAGCAAATAGTGGGTAGTACTTAAAATGTTGCCAACAGACTAAAGTGTTTTCTCAATGAAGGAGACACTTTGGCTTGAAATGAAATCCAGGTCATGCCATGTACTGTGAATGTTTATAATCAGTCTCTATTTTGATCTCTTATTTAAACCTATTGGAAGATTTCTTGTTTCATTATTTAAAACTGACTTTGCAGGGTTTTGTCAATAGATTTTATGTTCAGGTTCTGTCAATATTTTTTTTGTTAATCCGTGCAGAGATACTGAGGTTATGACAAACCTGTATCAGGATGACAAAAATTGATTAGCCTTTATTATGGCCAAAGCTGAACCTCTGAAATGATAAATCAAACTGTAGTTTAAAATGCTAGCAAAATTGAGACTATGCCTGAGGAGAATCCTACTGTAGTCTGCTTTTTTGTCCACTGTTAATAATTTACAGACTCCTGAGACTCCCTGTCTCTGTGTTTACCTTTATGTATGATTTGCAAGTATGCAGTGCTCTCCAATGTTAAAATGTAAAGTGAGGACACTGGGAAAGTAGTTTTTATGCAATTCATCAATATCTGCCCCCGGTGTTTCTGGTCTTTTTGCACCAAGTGCTTTCAGATTATTTTCTTATCCATTTTTTACTGCTTTAGGTGTGACTTTACCATATTTTATGGTGCTAAAATTGCATGATCCAACATCTGTTCTAAAGCAATGAAAATGCTGCAAAAAATCTCTTAATAGATATTTCAGTCGAAAGACAATATATTTGATTTAGTGCACTCTAAGAAAAAGCTGGAAGATAATTTTATATTTCTTTTTCTCTACAAGTATCTAAATTAAATGTTTGTGCTTATGTCCTGATGTTGTTGGTCCTGCAATTTCAATGATATAAAGTGGTTGCCTAACCAGTGCTTTCCCTAGCTGTCATCATGAGAATTCTCCCTAAAATAAGCTAATGCCTCTAGTGACAGTAACTTACGAGGCAATGAAAATATTTTTAAAATTTTGTCAGGCAAAACCCCCCAAACCATGGGAATTACATGCCTGTCTAGCATCACTCTTCTATTCCACAGTCCTACAGTAGTACAAGTGTAATACTCGGCCACTAGTCCTGCTTTGAAAGGAAACATTGAACACCTGCTTGAAGGGAGATCTGCCAAAAAATACAACCCCACCAAACCTGAAAATCCCAAACCATTTTCCTTACCCTCATCCCCATTTCATGGAGCCACTCTGTGCTTTGAATAGGCTTGGATTCCATGGTGTGGCATCCTGATGCCATCAGTTTGCATTGCAGATTTCTTAATGCATTTGGATTTGTTAAATTGCAGCAGCTGGGGAAGTCACTTGTACCAGTTTAGAAATGACTTTTGGATGCACTCTTACAGTTACTGTTCTCACTGTTTTACGAAATCCCACTGAGATTAATTAGTGCTAGGGGTAAGAAAGGGCAGAGAAGGCTTACAAAGCTTCCAGCATTGCGTTCAGTATTGATGACTAAAAGTATTATGTTCCCCACAAGGGGAATTGATGTAATTTGTCTGAATGGTCGGTGTTTGTAACGTCTTTGGGTTGTTTTGTGCAGGAGCTGAGCTCTTGCTTGAACAGAAAGCAAACACTTGATGCAAGTCTCAGTGTGGGTTTGTCATCTTAGCACTGTCAATATAACTGTTGAGGTAATCCAGTACCCATGGTATGGAAAGCTCTATGCTTCTTTGCATAAGATGCCCTCAAGTGCTGTTCTCCTTCAGGTACTGTGGCCTTTAGTAGGGAAAAAGTCCTTTTCCCTCTCCTTTCCAATACAAATGCAGGTAGTTGGTAATCCTACTGCTGAAAGGTGCCTTGGAACCTTCCATGCTTTAAATACCTGACTACGAGAAGGTACAAATACGGCATCTAAGTATTCTGATATGACAAGCTTTGCACATATAATTCCAGGAGATAGGTTCTTATCCTTTATTATGTAATTACTGATGCTGTAAGGGCTCTGGTATATTGGCAGTGGAGGCTACCAGTATTGTACAGGGTTTTTAAAAAGATAAGTAGATTTTTCCACACGAGCTTCCAAAACTATTGGAGCACTTAGTCTGTGCCGTGGAGGCTCTTGCATCACTTGTGAATTATGGAGCACACCTCATTAACGAGGTTAATTTCTGGGATTTTGCCTGGAGTTCAGCACATGTTGAAATGTGTCACCAAAGCTTTTAGTTTAGTTTGTGCTGGATCTTACATTGTTTCCTCAAAGTTTCTGCAGAACTCAGATCACCACCAGGTAGGGAGGAACATTGAAGGTTTTGTTGGTATTTTCACTGAAAAATATTGTAATTTAGATCAAAGCTCTCATTTCTTTAAACTGAGTTCCATGGCATGAGCTGTGTCATGATACAGCCTTTTCACCAGCTGGGGGTTTTGGGACCAGTATTCATTCTTTTATAGCTACTAGTTGTCTTTTTATTAACTAGGCATTGTGTGCACCTTTGTTCCACTGGCCTTCTTTTGATCAATAAATGGGTTCTGTTGCCTTGTCTTGCTCTAAAGACTTTCTGAATCTGTTGTCTGGCTTTGCCTACGGCTGTCAGGATGATTTGTTTTCTTTTATATGGTGGAAAGACTTCTTGTAACTCAGAGGTAGGGGGGCAAAAATTAAAAGAAATCTAAATCAGTATCCAAAAAGTCATTGATTATATGCTGGGTTTTGAAAAAAGTGATTTTATTTGATACGTTTGTATTTTTCCCTCAAAGGTCACACAGGGTGTGAGAGCTCATTTGGTTTCTTAAAGCTATGTAGGTTGTCTTCCTTGGCCTTACTCATGCAAACAAGTTGTCTGGCATAAGTAGAATAAAATATTAATTCTTGAATGAATGTTTTACCTAGAGTTTGGGCTATACAAAATAACATTGTGAATTGTTTGATTATGAACTTTCATTATGATTATGTAGTGATGGTGATCTGTGTTAATGTCTTGAACTTTAACATGAGGATTTTGTGGTACTCTTATTTTAATTTTCTTTTTCTTCATTTTTCCTTGCAGCACCCTGCCCTTGTAATATCCCATAAGGACAAGTTAAAAATATCAAATGAATTCTCCTCTTGCTGCTAACGTATCATGAGGCATGTAATTGCATTCCAGGTGCTGTTTAAAATCTGACAGAGATAAATTTAAGTTGGTGGTACAGTATAATAACAAAAGGACTAGATAGATGTTTAACAAATAAAGTCAAAAAAGTTTCAGAGACCACTCTGAATGGCATCAAGGTTTTGCCTTTCATTTGTGGTTTCCCTTATTGTACTCCTTACTATCTTTCCTCTGTTCATTAAAAAAAACTTCCAAGTTTACCAAAAATGAGCTTCAGTCACAGGAATTGTGTCAATGGGACTGTGCTGCCCAGAATCTAAACACAGAGCACATGCATGACTCCCTGACAGAGCTGTAGGGATGCTGGGTAATGCTGGTACTGTAAGATCTGTGCACTTTGCTTTCACAGCACCTCAATGAAGCCCATGCTGAGGTGTCCTTATGTCCATCTTCTGGCTTTAATGATTCAGCTGTCATTGGTATTGATGACTGGACCATTCAGGCGAATTATTACTATAGACTGAGCACAAATAAAGGAAATGTGGTTTAGTAAATTTGCAATTAAGTGTCACATGTCAGTTTTGTCATGCTTTCAGCAAATAAATGCTAGATTTTTAAATTTCTGTTATCATCTACTATGAGTTCCAAAATTTTTGCAAAAAATCCGGAAGAAATGTCTGCTTCAGATGCTAAGTCTTGTTTTATGTAAGCAGTGATACTGAAATGCTTAACAGTAGGTAGAATCAGAATAAAATAGGCAAGGGCTTTAAAAAAAAAAAAAAAAATTCTGGAAGTGCAAATGCTTTGTTATGGCTTTAATGTGAAAGAGTTGGTTTAAAACCTAGTTTTGATACAAAAATGCTGTGAATAGAGATGGTGTAAACCCAAGGAGAATATTTGATTGTGAGCGCAGATGTGACCTTCAGCAAGAGCTGAAAATGGTTTGTTGTCCTGTGCCTCAGATGGGGCTCCTGTGCACACCTCAGTGTCTGGGTTTGCTCCACAGCTTTGCTTCGCACGAATTATACCAATATTCATACCAAAGAAAGCAAGTATAAACACACACACATTCTTCAGATGTTGTACCTCTGAATACTAATTGTTTATCAAAAAAATGTTCAACTATTTCTGTGTGATAAGATGATCTCCAGAGTTGTGAAATGAGTTACCTTGTGGTGACTTGCTCCAGGTAGCACCCTGGCCTTGGTTGCCAATTAAAATTCCCTGGTTAGAGGCAGGGGCTGAAACCAACTCGGTGGTGTGTGGCAGGTTACCTTAGAGTGAAATACTGAGTTGAGAGTGTTATCAGCTCCTTTCTCCCTCATTTGGGCTTGAGGCTTTATCACTGAAATTTTTTCCCCTCTGAGATATTTTTCTGCCATTTTCCAAAGAAAAAAACATTTCCCCTCCCCTCCTTCCCCCCCAAATCTTGCTTTAGATTTAGTTGTAAATTTTACTGCTAGGGTACTCTAGCCATTTGAACACTCTCAACCTCAATCTCATTGTGTCACAGCAACACCAAATTATTTTGTCAGTTTGTATTTTAATGAGCACTGGGATCTAGTTGAAATTGGAATTAGCTGCTGTAGTTCATGGCATCCTATTTTTCTATTCCCCGCCTCATCAAAATATGCACCAAGCTGCTTCTTTCAAACTTGCACTTTACCGCTTAGAGCATTTATATAAATAGCAATGTAGCTATTTCAGGGATGAACAGAATTTGTAACTTCTGTGGAGGAGGGTGTTTTATCACTCATTTGAAATTCACTTATGGACATCAGCCCCATGAAGTGCTTTTTGTCCTCTGCTGTGAAACAACTTGAAGCTAGTAGCCACCTGATTTGATTGAACAGCTCATTTTTCATTCTCCCATGCTTTTAATACCACCACTGTATTTCTCCCCCCCTATACCTATTTTGCTTATTCTGTTACTTTTTTCTTTGTCTATGTTCTCTCCCCTAGAGCCTCGAGCTGCCCTGCAGAGCTGGTTCAAAAGCTGTCAATTCAGCAAGGCAAAAAAGCACAAGGCAAGCTAGATCCAATTGTTAATTACAGGATGAGTTGTCAGGATTTGTGAACTCCTGCAGATGATGAAAGAGAAAATTATACTTAAAATCTAGGTGGAATGTCCCAAGTAAATTTTCTGTAAAAAAGAAACACGAATCCAGAATCCAGAAATTAGATATCAAAGCAAGTTGGGAGACCCTATGTTCCTCATTTTGCTTTGTTTCCTTTATTCTCTCAGCCTGAAATCCCAACCTTATATAGGTAGTTGATGGTTATTTATACACACAGGATTTCTTTCTGAATCACTAGAGATCCACAAACAATGGGGTTTTTCAAATATAGAAAATGCTTTTTTTTTTTTCCACTCAGAAGTTTATTTCACAGGTGTTTATGATATTATATTGTTAAACAGATATTTAAGAGTATATTTATGGAAAAAGATAAATGTAGTATGATATTGAATGCTTATTATATTTAATACTAAATTTTGTGAACTATCTTAGGTATGATTTGTAGAATGAACTGTATCAGGACAACATAGAATTGGTTTTCTCTTTTTTTTTTCTTTTTCTTTTTTTTTTTTGCATGTAGTGGTTCGAAAATTTTGTGTTGGTGGTTTTGTTTTAGTGTTTGGGAAATTTAAAGGTGTTACACAGGCTCAAAAGGTGTTTTTCTATTTCACAGCAATAAAATATGAAGAGTCTTCTCACTGAATGGTTACTGGTAAATCACAGCGGCCTTTACATAGCAATCTGCTTTCTTCTGAGGCATTTTTCTAATCTTTGAGAATATATTTTCTGTGAGATAATATGTTGCTACTTCAGTAGTTCCACAGAAGTAGAAACCATGGCACTTAGAGCTCTGTGATTTTTTTTTTTTATGTTCTTGTGGGTTAGCTTATAGCAGTGCAATCCATTCTGAGGAAAGGACAGTGTGTAACTATAAATTGAGACCAAATTAATCCACAGGTCTTTTCTGTTGTGCTTTATTTTCTGAATAAATACTGAAACAAGTGAAAACCAGATTGTTTTCATCACAGCTGTGGAATAGACTTGCTGTGTGATCAAAGCCTCTTTAGTCTGACTATGTTTTCCATTTTGAGTTGGATGAGGCAGAGAAGCAGCAGCTGTGGCCCCTTTGGGACAGGAGTCACAGCCATGCAGGGCCAGAGCTGTGTCTGTGCATTGCAAACAGACATTGTGTGCAAGTTGGGGACAAAGGAATTGCTGGCATTCTGAACAAATCCAGATGCCCGGTGATGTTGCAGCTACAGGGATTTTGTGGGTTGCTATGCTGTGTGGAGCCAAGGTCAGTCACCAGGCCAATCCAGAGTCCCAAAGTGCTGTGTCAGTCTTGCCCTTTGAGCTGGGAAGGTGACAGTCTGTGATGCACTGTATCTTGCAGCTAGGATAGACTACTTTAAAACACCTGTTACAGCGTTCTTATTTTTTAAAAAATAATTTTAACTATGCGTAAGACTCTTGCATGACTACAAGTGGAAGTATTTTCTCTTTTTTATGTATTGTATTCTTCGCAATTTGCAAAAAAAGCTTCCTATTAAGTATCTGTGAAGAGCATGCCATTAACAAAAATGAAGCTTATAATTAAATAGAATTCCTAAGTCTGTATAGAATGCCTAGAGCCTCTGAGTCTCTGTGACTGAGTGTAAAGGCACAGTGTCACCTTTCGAAAGTTGCAGTGCCACTTAGTAAAGAATGAACTGACTTGCTGTGCTGGTTTTGTCTGAAATAGAGTTAATTTTCTTCACAGAAGCTGCTGTGGGGCTTTGGTTTGTTGATAATGCAGTGATGTTTTGGTTATTGCTGAGAAGGATTTACACAGTCAAAGCCATTTCTGCTCCTCACAGCCAGCTCTTGTGTGGAAGTGCACGAGGAGCTGGGAGGGCACGAAACAGGGACAGCTGACCCCAACTGACCCAAGGGATATCCCAGACCATGTGGCTTCATGCTCAGTGTACAAACTGTGGGGAAGGTTGGTGGGGAGGCTGGGTTGCTATGTGGGGATGGGCTAGGCATAAGTCAGCTGGTTGTGAGCAACTGTTTTTATTTGCATCACTTGTGTTTCTAGGATTTTATTTCTGGTTTTGTATCTTTTCCCGCTCATTAAAATTTATTGGTTTGGGTTTGTTTTGGTTTGGTTTTTAATTTTGTTTCAATTATTACACTTTACATATCTCAACCCATTAATTTTCTTGCTTTTATCCTTCCAATTCCCTCTCTCACCCTGCTGGGCAGGAAGTGAGTGAGCAGCTTTGTGGTGCTTGGTTGCTGGCTGGGGATAAACCATGACACTTGGAATTATTAATTCTGCCTTAGATTTGTCATACTTGGTTCTTTGATTGTAGGCAAATTGTATTTTCAAACCAGCCTCTGAGGTAATTAGAATGATCAGAGTTCACTGAAATGCAACTGCATTTTTATGTGGGGATACAGCTGTAAAAATTTCACTAGAATAATTTTAATAATGATCATTTAATACCTATATAAAACTTCTTTCTTATCAAGGAAGAAGTAAAATAGATTGAAGTGAAGAAGGTGCTTTCACTAAATAAATCAATATAACTGAAGACTGAAATCAATGACAGTTAAGCCATTAAGTGTTAATTCATTACCTGTGCTTGTATTTAAGTTTGTGAAAATGTGCATTTGCTACTGTTTGTGATTGTGCATTTGCAATTACAGACGGAAAACAAGGAACCACCTTTATAAAAAAAAAAATCCATTCTTTCTTAAAATTCTGCCAGCTGTACAAAATGTCATAATTTTGTCCATGGCAGCTGAGAATGAATGTCTCCTTCAGAAAGGAACAGTGTTCAGCAGATGACCTTCATCATTAGCCGTCCATATCTGTTTGGCACTGCCGATTGCCAAAAGAGAAATAATTTCCTGAGTGAAAAGATGGGTAAAATGAGATTAACATTTGCCCCTTCACAACTCCCTTAATGCGAGCTGCCTCCTCTACAAACCATCAAGTGTCTGGGAACCCAGAGAACATTTGATTCCAGGAAACCTGCAGCTGCTGTGCTGCAAAGTTCAAAATTATGGAATTCAGTCCTGGTTTCCAAATGAGCATCAACAACAATAAAGCCTTCTCAAGATCGTTATGACAAGGCCTATAAAAAGCATTTTGAAAAGGAGATATGTGCTGCTAAGAGTTAGCATCTGGTTTCAGTGCAAACTGTCACTTCCAGATTTTCTTTCCCGTGATTTGTAAGGCATAGCAGATCTGACACCTTCAGAGTCAGGGGAGGAGTGACACTATTGAAGTCCTGTAACTCTTTACCAGTGGCAACAAAATCTAACAAATTTAAAACAAAAGGCTGGAATGATTTTTGAGGTGAAATTAAAAGGATTTTTCTTATTCTTCAGAGTAAAATAGAAAAAACAACTGTACAAAAAACATGGGGTGCTTTCTGACAAATCAGCACAAGGAGCTGGTTTTCTTTGCTGCCTTCTAGGCATTTCTAAAATGTTCGAAGTATCAGAGGAATAAACTGTTTTTATAGTTGTTTACCTCTGAGAGTCTGAATTCTGCATGGTCACGAGGTAAATGAATGTTGGAAAGTAATTAATTGCTTTCAAAATTATCTTACATCATGGTCAAAAATTAGAGAAATCTATTTCCTCTCAGCTTCATAACATGTAGTAAAAAACCCGAAGTAAAATATCCTGGTGTTTGGAGATGTTTGATTGGGTTTGGCATTTTTTGGGGAGTTTTGGTTGGTTGGTTGTTTTTGTTGGTTTTTGTTTCGTTTGCTTTTGTTGTTTTATTGTTTGGTTTTCTTTTTTGTTTGTTTGTCGTTGGCTTTTTTGGGGGGGTTGTGTTTGTTTTTAATGTTTTGTTGGTTTTTTTAAGTGAGTAAAGTTAGGGTTTTTCTATTTAGGGACCATGTCCTGAATCGTGGCTTTAAATATTGGGTCACAGTACTTCTCTTTGCTTAAAATTCCTGTGCAATTCATGCAGGTTTTTTACTGCCTTCTGTTATAATAGATTTGATCCAAAACTCATTGGAATTAAGGAATTGCTTTTCGTTGACTTAATTTAACTACAGAGTCAGAATTACTTAGGCTAGAAGTCAAAGTAATGAATGAGTCTAAATCTTTTTCAGTCCTTCTGAATGCAACTGAATTCTATGGAATAAGAATTTTAAATTGTCTTTATGGTAAAATTCGTGTTTTATGCCTTTATCTGTCTGGAGTTATGATTTTTGCCCAATAAATCACTTTTAATAAAAATATTTTTAGCTTGAACCAACTTGGAGTACAAATAAAAATTTCCATTTCTCTGTTTGAAAATTAGGGGAAATGGCCTTTACTTGATTAAATAACTCAATAAGCACCTGAGGGAGCATGTGTGGGTCTCTGTGACACCTTCAGATTTCTAGTGTCAGAGCCCTAGTATGTCTGTCGATTAATGCCAGCCCCCAAATCTTCCATTCTTTCACCCTCATATAGATGGTAGAAGACATGAGGCAAAAGGAAGTATAAACGTCCAAGATAAACAACCTTTGATTTCTTAAAACTTGGCTCCCGAAATGCCATCGAGTAACAAAACTCAGCTGAACCTCTCCTCATCTGTCAGCCCTGCTGGGCCCCATCTCAGCTGTGATCCATCCGGTGCCAGCTTTTCCCCTCCAGCCCAGCTGAATACACACTGGAAGGTGAAAAACCCCAGTTTGCCCTGTTAAGAAATATGTAAAACTGCCTCCTATTTTATGTCTCAAGAGTAAAGATGAAATGGGGCAGAAAAGACAGATATTCTACCACAACCTGAAAGCAAAACAGTGATGTGATCCAGAGGAAATGTTGCTTCATTTATTCCACTTGCTGTTCCGAGTCTCACTTAGTTTCCCTGTTACTTGCAGCCCTATCAAAGTTTGAACGTAGCCAATAGAATAGAAATAGAAGGCTGAATTTCCACCTGCTGGCTCTGTGCTGTTAATCATGGTTAGAAATTGCTGCAGCCATGCAAGGTGTGAATGGTTACCTCTGCCCACACAGCCCAATGTGACTGTCACAGATGACAAAGAGTCTGACAGGACACTTACCCAAGTGGCAGTTCAGCTGCTAGAGCGTTGTTTTCATTTACACCTCATAATTAATTTTGGTTAACACAGATAATGATTTGCATGTATTATGCAGGCTCTGTATGGCGTCAGGAGCTCTCTGCTGCCTGAAGCTGGCTCCCTGTGCAGAAGAGCTACACTTTGCACTGGAAGGGAAGCTAGCAGGGATGATCCATTGGGACAAGCCTAGTGCTGCTCTTGGCACAGAAAGGTGACTCCAGCCTCACTGACAATGCTGGAGTATTTCTAGCCTCACTGGAGACTTGATCAGCAGCACCCTGGGGCTGCTCTACTGTCCTACAGAGTACGGGGGACATGAGTGAACATTGCAGTCTTCTGAAAATATCAACTCTTTCTTTCCCTTATCTACTTTTGATAGAAAAAGCTGTCTGTGCTTCATTTCCCAGTTACAAGGCAGAGATTCAATGCCTAACTTGTCCTTTCCCTTATTTAGTGTGCTTTTTCTTCCATGGCTTGGAATGCCCTTTGGGATATGCAGATGCTGGAAGAAAAATCAATGATACAGATCACCGGTGTTCTACTTAAAGCTTATATTTGCCTTTGTAAGATCTGCTGACTTCTGCTTTTGTGATGCTTTCAGAATCTTCTTTTTCTCTCTGCGGCTGCACCAAATCAATGGTGAAATGGGCAGGGTAGAGGTTTATAGTCCTATTGACTTTGGTGTTTTATAAGACATCTTTACTCTGAATGGAAGCTCTTGTTCCTACAATATAATTTGGATCATGAAATCTTTTTAATTTTTTTCTTGTTCCTGAGCCAGCGGTCATTCTCTTGGGTACTCTTTGAAGGTTTTCCTGAATGGAAAGTCACAGGCTCTCAGTGGGAGACTAATTTTAAAGGTAATGCAAGGCAAGTGAGATGCTGACTTAACCAGTAAGTAACCTCAGCAAAACACATTCCTTAGGTTCACCATTGAGCTAAAAAGGAGTAGTATTATCGTTACAGGTGAACTCAGCTCTCCAGCACTGAGAAATTTAGTCTTTCTAGGTGAGAAAGTTATTCTGAAAGATTTGTAGTCATACTTTTTTTCATTCTGGTAACGTATGTTTTCTATTTTCTTACTCCATTAATTTATTCCAATTTATCCCATCCTAAGGCACTTTTTATAATCTTCTCCTAATATATATTTATATGCTGCAGGCCTTCATGGATGGCTATCAAGTCACAGTTTTGCTGTCATAGAAACAAACCATCTTTTTTCAGTTAAGACCTTAATTAGCCTCTCCATAATTTTCTTTGTTTATTATCCAAGTCCAGTTTGTCCCTACCCTTCTTTCAGTGGTGTGCAAAAACTACAAAAATTACACAAGCTGCAGATTCTTTCCTTCATGTGTTCAACTGCTTCTGACCAGTGTCTTGAGTGCTGCTCAAGTGGAAAACAGACAGACATTAAGCTTTTCCAGCCATGCTGTAAAATCCCCTTGTCCTGCCAGTTCTAGATTTTTCGTGCTGATCCTTCAGCATGCCTACACTGCACTCTGGAGCAAAGGGCAAGGCTTGATGATGTAACATCAAGGGATGAGGGTCTAAAAGCATGGCAATGTGAATGTGAGTCTTTGTGTGCAAATAAGCTGGACAGGCTCTATGTGTTTGTGTAAAATTTAGCATCTGAGTAGTTTGAGATTGCTTATTGATCCTTTCCATGGTACATGAATGCATGTAGAAATATTTTATAAGTATATAAATTCATATACTTTTAAGATATGATAAATCCTAGAGGTGTGAAAATGCTGACTTGCACACTCATAAAATAATTGTAAAAAGATGTTGCTAGCCGTTGATGTGGTCTCTAACTTCTCTCTCTACTTCTAGGTCAAAGGTTTTGCCTGTAAATATACTCAAGAGATGCAATTCTGCTTTTAGAAAAGACAGCTATCATGCTTATGCATATAGTGGTAGCAGCTGAAACATAAACAGCACCGTTATCTCACATTACTTCTGAGTTAAGAGTTATGTTTAATTCAACTTCAATTCTCTCAAAATAGCAAAATGATAGATTTACAGATTCCATATTGCTCAAATGTTAGAAACCACTGGATAGCTGAATACTGTCATGTGGGGTGCAAATATTTCTTAAAAGAAATAAACACTCATCAGAATAACAATATAAAACCTGATTTAGCAGGTTGACATCTGCCCAATGTTTTGCTTTATGAAGCACTTAATTAGATCTGCTATTGCTGTAAATCTTCCTCATAAAAATATGTGTAATTTGTTCAAAGTAGTTCAGTAATTTATTAATGCCTCTTGTTCAGCTGCCTCTCTGAATGAGTCATAGTGGAGAAATCCATGACTTTGTCTAAAGTAATTATTTAATTTGAAATCAATTTCACTGAACAAGTTGGGAATATAATTGCAAAGAGGTATACTTATAAATGATCTGTCAGGAGAGGACTTGGAGCAGTGCAGTACAAATCCCAGAAATGAGGAAGCAGCCTCCTTAGCCCAAGCCAGTTCTGCCTTCAGTCGCCTAACTCTGGTCTGACGTAACAATTGAGTGACATTGATTGTGTTTCCCATTGGGAAAGGAAATTTAATTGAAAGAATAGGAAAACCTGTCCAAATGGACAGTTAGGCTTGTGGTAGATGATAATGCTGAATGAAGGGCTCTAACAATATATTTTTGTAAGTCACTTGTGATCTCTTGGCATACAAAAGGATGTATGCACAGCAATGTTGCTATGCTGAATCACTTTATTTCTACGTAGCAGTAATCTTCAAGAAAAATCCAGTAAAATTTATTGTCTTGACCTTTCTTATTGCTACTAAAATTTCTTCTTGACACATTTTACAATTAAGATTGTCTTCAACATTTCTTTATTGAGGTTATTTCAAGGCCTCTGTACCTATGAGCCATAAATTATTAATGCATTAATTTTGATTTTAAGTATTATGAGACCATTTTGTTTGGACCTTAGGTGAGTTTCCTGCCATTTTTGGTGTAGTATGTGCCTAATTCCATTGCAATGATACTGTCAGAAATAAACTAAGTGTTCTAGAGATATTTTGAGCATAAGACAGAAGGAATTTATATTGTATTTATTCTTAAGCCCTTAATACTCTTTCAGTTCAGTTTTACTTGCTGTCTGAAGAGCTTACTTGGTGTCTGAAATGTGCTTCTCTTGTAGAAATTAATAGCAGGAAATTGGCCAAAGTGTGGGGATTCACCTGTGGATTTTACAAAGGAGAAATGCAATAACTTTACATCTAACAAACCCCTAATCCGTGCTTTGGAAAATACAGAAAGCTTAAATATGTAGAGGATAAGGCAAAACTCATTTCACTGGTTTTTATACACAAAACCTGAAGAAAACTTAGAGTTTTTTGCCTGGAGCTTGTGAGAAGGCTTGATGTGCCCTGCAATTAGCATCTTTTCTAATATGTTATTGATGAGGAATAATAGTTTGCTATACCCACCAATCTTCCCAAAAATGTAATTATATATATGTAAAAGCAGCTTAGGTGAGATGAAACACTGTCTTTATTTGGATGTTTATAACTGCCAGTATTGTGAGATTTATGCTATCAAAGCTTTTAAAAAGCTATTTAGTTGATGGTAAATCTCATAATGACTGAGACTTTGTTTAAAAAGCTTTGCTGCCTTTGTCTCACCCTCACTACCTCTCTGTTACCTCCCCAGCCCCACTCCGAAAAAACTAACTTGATGACATTCTCAGGAAATAAAGGAGAAAAAAACAGGTTTTTTTTTTTCTGTTGAAAAGGACGAAATTAGAATTTGATGAAAATATCACCATTTAACTGCAGCAGAAATTCAATAGCTGTGATTTTTTCAAAAGAAAGCGTATATTTAAAGAGCTTCTTAGGGTTCAGAGGAGGTGATAGTAATTTGCTGGGGAAAAAAGAAGGTATTTTGTAAAGCTTGTTTGCTTTTTGGTTTTTATAAACCTAATGTAATTTCAACCACTTAGTTCATTGGGATTTTTACAGATCAAGTGTGACATGATGATAACAATTCAGCTTCACAATCAAACCGGTCACCCATGAAACCTCCCCTAGTAAACCTTCCCTAGTAAACAATGGAAACAAGATGAATCCTCTTAATAAAGAGCACATAGTCAATAAATAGTCAGTATTTCCAAGAGTGAGGAAGCACTTGATGTCTTTTGTAGTGGATGAGAAATTAGTTAAGCAGTAATTTATCAGGAATCAGATTTTTTTTTCCCATTTCTCAGGTTGCATGTTGAAAACTAAACATGTCTGAGTTTATTCCTGGTTAATGAAAATCTTACACTGCTAATTCCTTGCAACTTACTGTGTCTTGTCCTCTCAAATTACATATAATCAACATGAGCCTTTTATGTTAATTTTTTTTTCATGTAATGAATTTCTTAAACTTAATTTGTCATCGAGATCTTTGAAGTATCTCTTCAGATCTCTGAGTCAATGTTCACCAATTTCTGGACTTCTAAAAAAAGCAACATCCCAAACCAAAAACACAGAACATAACAATTATGCTTTATTCTACTATAATTTACTTGGTGAATTTGGGATGTCAAAGCAAGATATTGTCAAACACATTGCACAGACAAAATTCTGTGCGAACCAATGCGCTTAGAAGGGTAAAGGATTACTCATAAAGGAGTGAGGGTTTTGACTATTGTTCTAAATCACATATTGCCCACTTACTGAAAATTCCCACTCTATTCGTGGAAATGTAACATAAGCAGGAAAAGGAGAATTTCAGCTGCCTTCCTGCCCTGAGATAATTTTCATCAAAATTGTCATTAAAAAAACTAATATTATGCATTCTGTAGAAGATAGAAATTTCTGTTGTCTTTAGGGAGCAGTAAATTATGTACATGTCATAATTAGCAGCATTAGGATGTTGCATTATTTATAAGGATAGAAACACTTCCAGCAAGCTGACACCCAGGTGTTATATGTGGTGTATGTATAAGCAGAGTTATGTAATTGTGAAATCCCCAAGGGAAAACCATGACTCACACTGTCTGAGTCAATCTCGAGGAGTTAATTGCTACAAATATTTGCCAATTAAAGGAAAACGTTAAATCAGAAGAGAATTCATAATTAAAATAACATTTTTATATGAATGGTGATAAAACCTAGTTAGCAACCCACAGCAAAAATATCTCAATAAACACACCATAACCATGCATCCTTGTAAAATCAGTCTTGCATTACATGGTGCTTGTAGACTGGAGAGTTGGGTGCTAATTCAGGAGGATTTTTTTCATTTCTGTGGAATTAATGAGATTTCTAGCAGACCTGATTAGTTTAAATATTTTACTAACTTGAAGTTGATTTGAGAGATGAGTTTTGAACAAACCCAAGCTGGAGTGTGGAATGGTATACCAGGAAAATCTTATGCGTGTGTAAATACATATATATATATGTGTGTGTGTGTGTGTGTTTTCATATATATACACCCACACACACATATGAGTAATTAAAGTTGAGGTAAGAATTCAAACTGAGACCTGTTGACATTCACACAATAACGGCAGGCGTGCTTATTAATTTTGCTTAATAGAACTGTGTTACCTTTCAGGATTGGAAAGTACAGTTCAGTTTTGAAGATGAATTTTTAAATAAGTGTTACTTGAAGTGTAAGTAAATGCTTGTGAAACAAAATGGGAGGATGATATTTTGCCACAGCTTGGACAGGCTGCTCTAAGCCAAGAAATAATTGTTAATTAAAACTTACTACTTTGGGGTAAAGAGAAAAGACTATAATCTTTCCAATCAGGCACTTGTAATACTGACAAACATAAAGCTATTTTATAAGCTGAGTCTTTATGTTACTAAGACTCTCTCTGCAGCAATTTAATTGTAAGTTGCAGAGTTTAATTTCTGTTTGGAGGAGGTTTGCCCTTTCCCTGTTGCTCAGCAAAATGAACGAGCAAATTCCTTCCCTTGGTTTTAAACCTAGCCAGTGAGACACCTCAAAGC
Source organism: Grantiella picta (assembly GCA_013397955.1). Classification (NCBI taxonomy): domain Eukaryota; kingdom Metazoa; phylum Chordata; class Aves; order Passeriformes; family Meliphagidae; genus Grantiella; species Grantiella picta. The sequence continues at coordinate 1,487,778 of VZRM01008916.1, read as the reverse complement.
AGTACTAGAATAAGGTTTCCAGGTGTTGTGTAGCATCATTACTATCAAATGGGAAAACAAGAGGCAAAGGGAAGGAGAGAGGCTACAAATGCATTTATTTATTCTGGGACTAATCATACTAGTTTATCCATAGTACCATAAACTACAAATTATTTTTTCTAGGGCATGTGGCAGGCAATTTTAAAATCAATGAAAGGATGCAAAGACTTCTGCAGCTGAAACTGCAACCATGCCTTGGGTTAATTACTGCTGTAGGCAAGCAATATTTCTATCTAAAGAGCTTAAATTATATTTATAGCATTTCAACTGCAAGCATAGTCTTAATATATTTTTTTGTTGTTCCTGAGCTATTTAAGCTTCTGTGTTAGGGAGTTCCTCTGTGTTCTATTATTTCAAGACTATCTGCATCCAGGATTCATCAGTGCAGTAATAGCCATGGCAGGCATTGGGAGGTATTATCCCAGGAACAAATGTGCTCAGCTTAGCCTCGTTTTAGCCAAAATGTTTACCTGTAATAACCCAGCTGACCTCTACAGCAGCCTCTTGAACCCTTGAGCAGTCAAACCTAGTTTAATTCTCAGTGGTTGCAGTATCCTGAAGGGCTGAGACCTGGAGCTTCATTCTCTTTATTCATTCTGTCAAGGCTGAATTCTCGCAAAGTTTTTGGGAGCACTCTGTATGGAACAAAATTAGATGGCATCATTTTTAGAGCTATAAAATCAACAGTTCAGGTGACTCTCTCAAATGAAGGCAGAATCTGTTTTGACAAGTTTTCCTTCAAAATGGTAACCGTTTAGCTGAAGTACCTCATCTCTTTGCCACTATAGGAGTAGAGCAGTTCCGCTCCTCAAATGTTTACTGAAATGCAGAAATAAATAGATTGGAGTGCACCATCAATGGATGTGTATCTGCATGGATGTAAAACTTGCTAGTTAAACACAGAGGAGAAACCACTTGGAAACAGGCGTTTTCAAGGGTGGTAGAACACAATGAGGTTTGTTAATTGTGGCTGTTAGGTTGCATTTCTAGTGACTCACAAGCCAAAGCCAAGTTTTTTTATTTCCAACACTGCTGCTTGTGGTGGACAGCTCAGATTTTATTTAAGGCTATCAGTTTTTTGCTGTCTGTGTTTGGACAGATAATTTGTATGTGCCATTTCTGAGCTCAGAAATTACAATATGCTGCACTCTCCGTTGTACATAGTGGAGTGATATGGAAATAATAGAGCACCTGTAATGTTTCTTTGGATCTTGAGCCACTGACCTAGATTATGTGACTGAAGTAGAGAAAATTGTTCAGTTTCTTGCCAGACAGCCCGTAGTGCATAAAATAGCAGGTTAGCTGGTTCACTGAAATGAAGAAATCTTGAAGAAAATGAATGGGAGAAGTCTGGTGATAAAACTCAAATTAACAATGGTCTGGCGACCAAAAAAAAAAAAAAAAAGCCAAACTAGAAGTCTAGAAATTTTTCTTTTCAACAATATCTACTGATGTTTCTCTTTAGGATTGTTCAGAAAAACCTATTTATACCATCTATATACTTAAAATATAGAAATACATTTGCATTATTTATATACTTTCAGATTATGATCTCTACACATGATTTCCCGTAATGTGTTTTTTATACTGGGTTATTTGACTTTTATGTCCCTTTGGTCATTCTATCCACTTCTATAAAGTATATTTTTCCCAGTTTTGTTGAATCTGCAGAAGTTTTACATTAAAATACAGCTGAAGTTTACAGGCAGCTGAGGCTTGAAGACACCAATTAGATTGTTTCTAAACAAGTCACATCACAACAGTAACGAATTTAAATGTAAAATCTGGCAATCAGGGAAGACTTCTTCCACAGTCTGTTCAGGTCATGAACTGCACTATAAATACCAGTGATCCCCTGGAAACCCTTGGTGAACCAAAATTTCTGTTTTCCACCCTCTTGGGTGAATGTATCTGGGAGACATCGTTCTCAAGTCTTTGTTTAAAGTTCACCCATAAAACATGCATGTCACTAAAATATTACAGTGTGCATTTCTTCATGGCCATGCACAGGCTACATTTCACTGTCTGTGGTTGCTATTAAGATGTCATGGTGTGTAAAGCACTTAATCAGGTCCTGAAAAGCAGGTAGAGTTGATGCAGCCTGTTAAAAATGAGAATAAGAAGGTGTGCAGACAGGCAGCGATGGGCAGGTTGTCCTTAGGGAACAGCACTTTGAAATAAAACACCTCTCCAAGGACTTCTGTTTGCCTCCCTAGGAATGGAAATGAAGATGTGAAAGCTGCTGGGCTGCACTCTGTACAAGGTGCATTCCTGGCAAAAATGGGATGTCTAGTGAGAAATTAAGTATGCTTATAATTGCCAGGCTATTAGTGTAGCAGAGAGCAAACTGCCTTTTGACTCTTGTGATTGACTTATGGCTGGGAGAGCAGAGGGCTCTGCTCTGGGTGTTTATCTGCAGTAATAAGCAGTGGAATGAGTCCTCTGGGCTGGCTCAAGTCCTGCTGTCTTCTCAGCAGCTGGCAAACACAGTGAAATCAATCTTGTATCTTTCACAACTTCTGGATTCAATTTAGGAAATAAATACAAAAAATGATCAGTATTTGTCTAGCAGATGAAGACTGAAATGTACTGTTATCATTAAGCAACTTGAATAATAAATAAGTGGAAAGACAGGGTAAATACATCACACATTTATGCATGCCACTGTTTGCTCAGCATCAAATGCAGCGGTAGCCTGAGGGTTCTATTTGTTCATCCTTTTTTAATCTTCAGTGCAGAAGGGCTTCCTACAAGAGAACCCTGTGCCCATTTCACTTTGGCTGTAGATAGATCTTTTTCAGTTCATAGAGTCTGGCTGTGGAGTTTGTACTACTCTGAGTCTTATCTTGGCCCCTACTGAGTCTGGAGTTTCAGGGAAGAGGAACTCTGAGTGATGGATATATGAAGCTGCTGCATTTTAATAGCCCTGAGGGGTAAGCTGGGTAGTTGAGTTTTCATCTCTCTGCACTACCATCACCTTATTTTGCAGTGTTATTTGCTGCTTTTATCACAGAGACTCAGAGCTACCAAACCTTCTGGCCCAGGCTGGAGTTCATTGTAAAGGCCAATTCATGAGACCAGACATGGATTTGCTGTTTGGCAGACAGAGCAATCCAGCCTGTGAGCTCTTTGTACTGTGATATTTCCCAGTTTCTGCCACACCACCTCTCTACTGTCACTGAGTAGTGCTGCACCCTTGGCACTGCCCGCCAGGGCCTCCTTCCTTAACCACTCTCAGGCTGTTGCTGTAAATTTTTATTCCAGGAAACGTTGCTCTTTGCTCTAGCTAATTCTTGTCAAGGTCAAACATGTTATTGTCTAATTTAGGGTGTATAGAATAGTTAGAGCATTGGTCTGAGGGAAGAAATACTGTAACTGGTGTTTTTGTCACCCAGATCTTGTCTGTCTCTTCTGAAATGTCTTTCTATTGTCCTTCAGCTGTCTGGCCACATAATGTTCCACCTTGTATCGGGTTGATGGGATTTTTTTTTTTTCCCACTTAAGGAAAACTTTAATGGCTATAGTACATTTATCTAAATAGAAATAAAGATCCATAAGTCCTGTGTGGCTTTTAAAAAGTTGACAATGCATCCTACTTTTGTCAAATTAGTCTGCCTAAAACAGCTTTCGCACCAAGTCCTTTATGTGAATTAAAGATTATTGATGCTTCGTTTCTTGTGTGCAGTATATGTAATGTGATATTCTGTCGATAGGATTTAGGTGGTCTTTGCAGAATATACCCTTTTATGCCCTTGAGCTTTATCAAGTTTCTTCTCTGGAGTATGTAATGTGACAGGCAATTTAAGTGACTCATGCAGTTTGTGCCTCAGTTTCCTGTGCTGCCGTATTCCATTACAACATCAATACTATAGGCTACACTTTGAAATGTCCCAATTTTTGGTTCTCTTGCTCTCTTCACCTGGGTGTGTCTCAACAGTAGCACCTGGCTCACAACAAAGCTGCTCATTCCCAACAACTCTTCAGCTGTACTCAGTGATGCTGTGTTTTCTAAATAGCCTGATTCACTCCTAGGCAAGCGGGACATTATGCAGGGAAGCATGAGAAGTTTTTTAGTGAGGTTAAGCGAAGCTGTTTGTCCTTTCCGCCTCATTTGCATCCAGAGTAGCAGCGCTTTTGTCATAGCAGCAGCAAAGGAGCAAATGCAAAGCAATCTTGTCACGTTATTTCCGGCAGCGCAAACATGCCAGGAAGTAATTGTGCCAGGTACACCCCTTGCAGGAATGTCACCATGAGGGAAAGGACCAAGAGCTCCTTGGTGCTGCGGCAGAATACCAATGTTTGCCCTGTCCCAGATATGGGCTGACGGGACAGTGTTTTAAGTTACTTCAGAAATTGTTAATTTAGTTGCTAGGAGATGGACTGTGTTAGATCACTCCAAGAAATCTGTTTAATCAAATCCAAAGAGACTATGGAATAGCCCTTATGTTACTAGTGACTTTTTATCATGGGGAACTGGCAAACGTTTAAACCAGTCCTGTATGATCAATGGAAAGCACCAGTTCCTGTTAAAGGCCAGCAGATATTATGAACATCAGTGTTTATGTCCAGAATAAACAGTGTGAGTGTTACAGGTCTGTTAATATTGAGTAATTTATTCTGCTTTTGGCTTAAGCCAGAATAAACTTATTAATTAATTTAACAGTGGACCTTGCTGCCTTTGTAAAATGTTTTTGTATTTAGTTGTCGACCAAAAGGAGTAAAGATGCAATTGCAACTTATTTTTTCTTCTGTTAGCTTCGTGCTGCCTGGGGACTTCAGTTGAGAGTGAAGTACTTTATGGAAAATTCTGGCTTCACTGACCTCAGTGAGGATGCAGTTTTATCCCCTGCTTTTAGAGCAAGTCTCTCTTTCATGAGAGGGAGCAACAAGGCTCAAATCCAAGACCAACCAGAGTGAGAAGTTTTCTGTGCTCTGTTAGACAAATAGAAACTTTTTGTTTCTCTCTAGACTTTCAGTTTGGCACCAGTCAGAGTCCAGAATTAATCTTAACTCAACAGTGTAAATTTAGGGAAATCCATTGAGAGCAGTTAAGTAATTGTGAAAGAAATGTGAATTGAAGCTTAGATTTTGACTAAATTTTAATAAGGCTTTATTTTTTTTTAATTTTTAATTATTAGCAAGCTTTAGATTTCTCCAAGAAACATTTTAAACAAATAAGACGATGTTATGGTAGAATTGAACTTGAATTATGGTATAAAGGATGAAAATGTACAAGATTCCCCATTTTTGAAAGGATTCTTGAACATCAGTACTGTGCAATTAGCTTGTATATGTTTCAGTATTCATGGCTCCAAACTGAACTTCAGTGATTTCTATTGATAGTTCTGTCAAATACTTGATGAATTAAATTTCTTTTCATATTTCAACAACTTTCACTGTCTTGAAAGTTGTATATTCTAGTGCTGTTTCTCAGTCTATTCAATAAATTTATATACTTTTGGAATCAAGCCCAAGACGTTAGCTATCAAAATCCTTTTTAATTCTATGATTTGTCCTGAGGTGCAGCACTAGGGGGTAATTGTTCAGGTATTTTTGCTGTTGTATCACCATCTTTTCCTTTTAGAAATGGATAGGTCTTTCAAGACTGGAAAAAGAAGTTCCTTTTTCCATGCAGATTATTTATCTCAGCTGGGATCCCAGAGTGCAAGGAAAAGGAGTTTTCCAGTTTTGAACCAGAAGAATTGCCTATTCTTAACTGTGTGAATACATATTACTGCTCTTTTGCTCAGCACTCCGGGGAAGAAGATACCAAGTTCTGATTTTTCTTTATAGATATAAAGCCTGCACTTTCATGATAAAATGGTAAAAATATTCATTTCGTTATCCATATGTACAGCATCAGTATGTTATTAGCACTGTGTGAATGAGGTAGTTCTTTCAGTCTAATGTTTTGGTTTTATGGTTATTAATGTCGCTCTATCACTGACTTTTCTCAGCTATGATATAAGGCTCCTATGAAAAGGATACTATTTGTTATGTGATACTCTTATAAATCCTAGTAAGAATACTCCTTATAGCAGGCAATAAATAGCATTACAATAACTGCTGCAAGGAGCATTAAATGGTGCAAAATACTCTAAGGAGGGCAAGGCTGTGTACAGAACAGAGAGTAAGATTTCCTTCCTCTGGAACCAGAGCCTGGACAAGCCCTGCTAGAGGGCACTTCGGGGTGGGCAAGAGAGCACTTGCATTCATTTCAGGAAAGGGCTGAAGGCAGCAGAACCCCTTCAGACAACCCATTCTCACCTCCTCCTTCTCCTCCTCCCCAGCGGTGCCAAGGCTGGAGGTGATGCTGCCTCTCTCCCTGGCTCTGACATTTGCCTACACTGTGGGAAGAGCCTTATCTCGGCTCTGCAGCTGATTGAATGCCCCTTGAAGGCATTGATCTGGTTCTTTTGAGTTCAGTGGACACCAGATTGGCATCATAAAGAAAGAAGATTAAATAATGAAAAGATAGCCTGATATACATTAGAGTCTTAAGCCTCTGGGTTATTAAGAACTGGATGAATCAGTGGGCAAACTCCAATAGCACTCAGTGCACATTATTTCTCATCTTGCTTGAAAGACAGGACCAATTTACTACCTAGAAATTCAACATTTGACATTATGAAATCCAGTTAGTCCCCTAGATTTAAAAGTAAGTTTGGATGTAAATCTTTTTTTAAGCCTGCTGTTGTGAGTAGATCAAGCATTTCAAATTTATTTCAGTTTTTGCATCTGTAAAATGGGGAAGTACTTTGTTGGCATGCTCTTGTGTTTCCCCAAGAAAATGTTGTAGGAGTGGAAACCTGGACCTGTGTCACTTTCCTAAGTGACAGGGACCTCCAGGAGGGTGTAGTCAGCAGCTTTCACAGAGCAAGTGATCAGCCTCAGCAGTCCATCATGACAAAGGAGAACACACTGAGGAAACGAGAGAATCCATCTGGAGCAAACTGAATACAAAATGAAAATTTTTACAATTAGACTATTTTAAGTAATGGAAATAATTAGAAAAACAAAGAATTTTCCATAGATTACAAAATAATTAAAAACTATTGACAAAGTCTACAACGGGTATGATAAAAAAGAAAAAAAATGAAAGGTGTGTTTACAAAATTCACTAGCTCTTGATTTCCAAAATGGAAAATTTCATATCAGCAACTTAAAAATATATTGCAAGTCAGCTCTGCAAGCCCTTGAACTGAAGATTGGTTCTTTGGTTGAAAAAATATTTTTTCTTCTCTAACTCTGTGGGGAATTGCAAGAAAATGAGTCTTTGCTTAGGGGAGAAAGGACCCCAAAGTTATTTCATTAAATTGTCACTCAACAGGAGAAGGATATTAATGCCCATGGACCAAAAGTATGTTTTTAGAGAATTGGGTTCTTTTTACCAAGTTTGCTGATTTTTTAAATATATAGCATAGCAGGAAGTTCACACCTGTTCCTGTCCTGAACAGTCTGGTAGAGAAATTGGTATCATACTAAGAGGAGAGCTCAGGATTTTTGTTATGGTTACCACACACACTTTATCTAAAATGGTTAACAGGCACTTGATTGAAAATATGGTTTTTTTCTTCTTTCCTATGAATAGTTAATGGCCAGTCCTGATGCTGGCTGTTGCTGCTGGTAATAGTCCTTAGTTTCTAAACTGATTTTAAAAGAGACTCTCCAGCATTTCCTTCACTTGGGGCCCTAATGTGGGTCACAGCTGTTTGTGACAAAGGCGCAGCAGACAACAATGCTGTGACAGGACTTTGGAGCTATTTAAATGTAGTAACTTGAGCTAACACTGTAAAACTGAACTGCAAAGTCTTCTTCATTATTATCACTTGGTGACAATAATGTGCTTTCTAGCTGAAGGGCTTGCATGACTTCTGGTGTACTGTAGAGTTGCATTGGTAAGATTTGCAGTACTTTAATAATAAATCAAGTTCACCTTTCCATTTTTAAGTTATTTTCTAAAACTGTTTGTGTTCCAAGGTTTACTAAAGCCAAGAAAAAGAGAGCTTAGTGATGTGTGCTACATAAAACATATTTGAATAACAAAGGGAAAAAAGAATTAAGTGTTTTTCAGTGGTTATCATGCAGCCCCCTCTCGTATTTTTCACTTAGTCTGACATATTTTCATATGTGCTACAACATATTACAAAATACAAAACATAAATACAAAATATTTCCAAAAAATGGAAATATTGAATAAGTGAAATGAAAAGCAATTAAATGTTTAATTCTGTTTATATTAGCTGCCTATGTTGAGCATGGCAATAGCTGAGTTTACTGGCAAAGGGTGCTTGGAAGTTCATGCCTGGGTAAAGAAAGTGAAATTAAATACTAAGTGTCAAGTAGTACATATAAATGAGATATTACGAAGGTGCCTATAGCGATATTTGACTTAGCATTCTAAGAGGAAAATCTGATTAGAAATCCCATTAAATGGTGTGGTATACCAGTAATATATTAGGAGAGTTTAATTTGAAATTCTCCTGGCATCAGTTCTTCTAAGTACGTGTATTTCTGTATCATGCAAATAGTTTTCCTTTAAAGCACAAACTGGATTACTATCTGCTGTTCAAATTAATTTTCATATTGCTATCAATAATATTTGATGGAGTTTCCATAACACTTTAACACTAAAGAATTTTAATAGTATTGCTGGTTTGTTCTCCAGACTTAGTCACATTCTTGAATCTTTGAAGGGAAATGAAAATAACATTGATTGCAAGTGCTTAGAAGAATCTGGTTAGTGAGTTGATAGATTTTCAATTACCTTAAGGACTTAAAACTAACTTGATCATATTCTCAGTAGAACAAGAGGAACTTTCAGAATTCTGAAATGCAAGTGGTTTTTTGTGTCAGTGGCAAGAGAGGATAACTAAAGCCCAGTCCAAATGTCTGCCTTAAAGAGAGACTCCTAAACAGCCTTCACTGCCTAATGCCCAAAATGCCATGATGTGTCTCCAGCCCTGCAATCCAGCAGGGTAAGGCTGTGTAAGGGGAGTTATCTCTCTGGAGATTTTTGTTGCTTGTCTTTTGCATCAAAAGTTTAAAGGATTTGCAGAAGCTGCATGCTCAGCCCCTTTTCTCCCCTTGTGACCAGCTGGCCCGAAGTGATTGTGAAACATAGGTCAGTCTGGAGTTGTATCTTAACAGTAGTGTGATCTCTAGAAGCCTCTTTATATTCCATTATTAGTCTACATGTCAACCTGAAGAACATATTAGTTTATACAAATGAATTCTGCATGTGCGAACACTTTCAGAGAAATGTTACTGTTAGTTTAGTAGCAAAGTATTGTTTTTCCATTGTGACTGCTTAATAATTAACATCAGGAATGTGTTAAATTGCTGTTAAGACTTTGAGATTTCTGAGGAGTTTGAATATGTTCATGTGTTAGGGAACTGCTGTGTATGTTTGCCACCTCTCTGGGATTCAGCTCTGTAGATGACATGACCAATCCATTGAAAGCTTAATTTCTAAGCCCTCTATAAAACCTCTGTCAGAGTTGTCAAATAATGATGAGGCAGAAACTACAATTTCAGCAGTATGTAAAGCTTTAAATGATAGTCTTTTGTCTAGTAATAAACGTTGACAGTGTTCTCCGATGCTAGTCAGTACGTCTAAAAGGAGATGAATATACCCTCAAGGGCAACCTTGCAAAACCTGTCATTTAGAAGTAGATGAAATTGGAATTTTCCCCTAACTTATTGCTCCTATTTTCCCATCCCACAAGTAATTTTCGTCTATTCGTACATGTTCAGCCTCTAGGTTGGCACTAGAATTTGGTGTGAGATATGATTAAAGTGACAAACTTACAGTAGGAATCAGAGCAATGTTTTTTAGAGTGTCATCTGTGTGAATTAGGGTGGTGGTTTTGTGTAGCCTGAAGGGATGTGGAGTGCCCGGGCTGAAGGGTGGGAGAGAATATGGTTTCATAAAAGAGCTGCACACTTCAGACACCAGATTGTATCATTGCAGCAGTAAGTGATGTCTTGGAAAAAGGTTTTGTCCTATTTCTCTACACGCTGCACATACATGGTTATGCTTGCATATGAATTCTGTTTTTATTTAATTTGGGGATAGTTTTATTTCATTCTAAGCAAGCACAAGTGAATTTGAAATGCCATTTAAGCTATGTTTATTTCAGCCTATGATGATTTTTGGAAAAGAGACTTTGGGGAGTGAAATGCCTGTATATTAAAACTGTAACAAAGTTATGTGTATAAAGGTTTTATACAAAAAACCAGCTTGTGAAAGAGGTGGGGGTTTTTAAGTACAAATTGTACATCCAAATAATGAATTATTCCTAACTTTTTAAACCTAAACTAAAATGCAAAGAGAGCAGTCAAATAGGGCATTATGAGAGGTACCCAAGGATATCAGAAATATAGTTCAGCACAGAAAAAAAAAATCAAAACCATAATATTAGGATGATTTTATGATACCTATTTACCACAAATTCTTTCTGATGAGGACTAACTTTCAAGCAGTTTCAACCTTGAATTTCTCCTTTAATATAATTACACAATTAAATCTATCTCACAAATGTGTTGCCCTATAGCTCACTTCCAATCTTACAATGCTATTTCTGCTTTCATGAAGATAAACTGAGTGAAATATTAAGGCTCTTATTCCTTAATTCTCTGTCTTGTTTTGTAATGATATGGTTTTGGATTAATGAGAGTTATCTGGACATCACTACAGAAAATACACAAATGTCAAATATAAATAACATGCAATAGTTTTAACATTTTATTTCAAAAAAATACCCAAGCTAACCTTATGGAATTTTATTCAGTTTATAGACTGTCTTGGAATATTCAGTACTATTTCTCTGCTTTTTTTTTCATGACTTTCCCCATAACATACTTATTTCTTAATACAAGATTGGAGTGTTGTAAGATACGGATGGCTGGTGTATGACTAACTGTTTAATAACACTTGTGAGAATGACTAAACATTGGCTGAAAATATTTCTCTGCACTGGAACTGCAGTGAAATTGCTGTGCTGAGAAAATTGCTGTTGAATCAGAATGCTGCTCAAGTAAATAGAATAATTTGTTTCATTCATTAGGGTCACTAGACAAATTAGCTGCAGCTTTTCCTACTGACTGACACAACTATATTAAACGTGGAAGAGTGGCAAATGGAGAAAAGTGCTGGTGGAAGAAGGAAATTATTTGAAATATTAATTCTGTGGAAGTGTCTGTCAATATTCTTTGCAGATGAAATTATCCTAGATAAATTCTCAGCTGTAATAAATACAACCAGTCTCTTATGTATGTCTGCACATTTTTATCTTTCCTGAGTCCTTCCAGTACTTATGAAAGTCACCAAGGAGCTAAAACATAACAACTCCTTAACAGACCAATTGTAAACATGGGTGCTTGAATCTGGCGTTTAAGTGCCTAGTGTCCTTGTTCCCAGAGATTGCTGCCGTTCTGGTGCACGACAGGAATCTGCTCTGGGAGCTTTCTGACACCACTGAGAATGTCACCAACAGAAGCTGTAATTCCTGCAGAAGCTCCAGCCAAGGGCTAGGGAAGCATTGCCACTCCCACTCAGCCTCGCACAGTTACACCTCAGCCCGGAGGAGCAGTACTAGGGCTCACAGGAGTTGATGTCCCCAGGTCACACAGCTGGCAGCTCCTGAGCCTGTGCTGGTTTTGGGTTCGCTCTGGATGTCCACTGTGGACAGGCTTTTGTGCTTTTCAGCATCAGGAGCCATCGAGCCAGCAGCTGACAGCAAGAGCTTTCAGTGGTCATGGCCCGAGGCTAGAGCACAAGCCTGTCATCCCTAAACTGCCTTCCTTGAGTAGGACTGGAGAAAGGCTGCTAAACCAACTTCGGTTTCTCTTCTTTCAATAAAGACATCGTGTAAATCTCATCCAGATCACATTAGTAGAGTCTATCGTTTTACTTATTCATGGCTATTGTGAATCATTACATATAATCCCTTCTTCTGCTTTCTTTATCTCAAAATCATTTTTTTCTATTTGGATGATCTGTAGATGGGCTATAGATTATTAAACATGAACCCCCACCTCAATTTTCTTCCATTCTGTTTTTAGGTACGGATTGCACAGCCATGATTTGCTATAGTAGTTTATGAATAGTTAAATATAGTCTCAAAAAAATCTGCCATTTTTAAATGCTGAAATGTCTTTCCAGTGAGAAATCATCACCTGCGAATGAACAGATATGTCAGATTGGAGGTGCAATATACTCATGGGATAGTGTCTGCATGAAAGTTTTCAGAATGTGCTGCAAGAATGCTTCTTTTTTTTTTAAGGTGGCAAAATTCTGAGAAGGCTCCTTAGTTCTTTTATTCTGTTGGAAGGCTATAAACTAGATGTGATCAGAACATTTCTTTATGTGAACATTTAATTCTAATTTAAAGTCCATAGAGATTTCAGTCATCTTGGCAGGCTGAAAGTAAAGCATTTTGATGTCTAATAGGTAAGAGCAAATCCAATGGCTGACTCTATATACCTAATATTCCTTAATAACCAAGCACCTATACCTCTGTTTTAGGTGGTGGCAGGTTTTGTGTGAATGTAAAAACCTATCTGGTTAATGTTGCTTTGTCTCAGTACACAAAGCTGCTCACAGAACAGCGAAGCACAGGGATGAACTCCTTCCCAAATGTCTCCCTGGCACTCTGCAGATGAGAATCCTCCCCAGCCTCCCCCCTGAGAGAGTCTTTAAGTCCTAGGCAGATTTTACTTCTATCAATATTTCTCCTGATATTCTAAAGCCACAATATTTTAAGCACAAGCTTAAAATTCAGTATATTTACCCTATAAAAAATTTGTTTTAAATTTTATAACTAAACTTTTTATATTGTTTTAGTTTTTAATGACCTGGGAAACTGTTAACAATAGCTATTTATCTCCACACCTTTTGTACCTTAGCATATAGCAAGTCAATGTTTGTTTTACACTCCTGAACTGTATTTGCATGACTGCAGTGTACCAGTAATGAACACTAAGTCTTTACCTGCCTGGACCTTAAGTTTTTAACTTCTAGCTTTCCTGCTATTACCTACGCATGATGAATATTTATTTTCAGCCACAGCTGTTTTGAGTTGCCAGAAACACATTGGTTTGCATAATAATTCTATGCATTTTGAAACACTTGGAACACATGGACTTCTATCTACTGGGAACATTCACTTGGCATTTTCCTGCTTTTCCAGCAGCCAAACTAGAGGCAAGACAGTTCCACTGACTATTTCATTCAGGCCAGCATTTTATCCACTTCTGCCTCTGTGTAATCCTGACACCGAAGCAGATCAGTTTTGTAGGATAGATACTCTTTGGTATGGAAGATGTCATTGCCCAAAGATAATGAAATATTTTTTATTTGAAACATAATGTGGTGGTTAAGTATTTTGGTATGAGAAACATGGCTGGCTTTTTCTGATACGTGTCAAATTTTTGCAATATATGCTGCATTCAGCAGTGTACCTGTAAGTAGGTACAGATGAGCATTTCAGGGTCAGGGCTTTCTGTTCTGTATGCAGTGCAAAAAGCGAAACTTGGAGACAGAGAGACTTTGAAACTTTAGAAAACAGATTTGGTCCTTTGAAACCAAGGTATGTTCTTGGTTACGTTTTGATGGCAGAAGTGAGGTAGAAAAAAATTCATCAGGAATGTTTCCTGTGATAGAAATAGGTAACATGGTATCCTATTTTGGAATTATTTCCCTTTCTTTGTTTTATTTGGTAATGAAGACAAAAACCAGTCTGAGCCAACATCCAAAAACACTGTTTGCAAAGTAAATTAGAAGAATTACTGAAATGAGGTGTTGAAATGATAACATGTTATGCTAGCATGTGCTGCTGTTATCGTTTAATAAAAGTGTCAGAAGCAAATACATATATTAACCCATAATTCCCAAGATAATGCTGCTCGCTGCGGTTTAGATTCCATGACAGAATCCAACAGGAACTCATAAAGCAATGCACCATTAACAGTCTGTGTTTAATGCTTTTATTTGCAGATTGACTTTGTTTCAGAGGGAGATATTTTTTGAAATAAGCATAGAGGACAGAAATAAAGCATGAATGGCTCCAGGGATTTATGACTGGACAATCAATAAAGATTTTGGTGCTGCTTGATAGATTTGGATTTTGTTCCTGGTAGTAATATTTCAGTATGATGTGAAAAGTGTTTGGTTGGTTATGTGAATTCTCTCACTGAAGGATCTGACTTTAGTCAGGATTTTTGTCCTTTGGATATGTCTTTGCTACAGGGTGCAGATGGAGTGATTTTCTGTCTTGATTTCAGATCTGTGTTTAGGAATGGAAACCCCTCAATGATGGGGTTTAGTGACTTGCTCAGTGTTGAGTCCAGTAAGTTACTGTTAAGGAAAACACTATAAAATTAAATATTTCAGCTCTTAATGTCTTGGACTGAGGGCAGCATTCTGTACAGCTTGGCATCTCAAAAAGAGCTCTGAAACTACTCAGCCACTGGGGAAAAATAAGTGGTTGCTACCCTTGCTGATCATTTGGAAAATTCAATCCTGATTTTCTGTTTTCACCTAGAACTATTCAGAGAAAATATTTTCAGGCTCTTTCAGTTCTCTGTAATTATTATTTACTCTCTAACCTCTTCAGTATGCTGGAGCACAGTCTGCTTTCTATTTATTCCAAAGGCAAATATCCTCATCCTCGAACTGTTCCATTGCTGGATATAGATTTGTGTGGAATCAATTATATTTCAATGTGACTAATGAGTGACATTATGGTCCTGTCCTACGAACTGCAGAGTTATTTTACCTAAGCAATGATTTTCAGCTGCGTTTAGTTACCCTGAATTTAGTTGGCATCTCATCATAGAAAGTCATGTTATCAGCTGTTGCCTAACAGCTTTTTTGTAAGTTTAGGTTTGGTTACTCTAATCTAGGGTACAGCTATTTATGATTTAGGTAGTATTTGCCCAGTTTGGTACAAATGTTCAAGTTCTCTCAGCATGCGGTAGCCTGGCAACTCAAAGTGAGATTCCTGAAATTGGTAGACAGTTTGGAAAGTATTCCTTCACTTCTCTTTTACTGGTTTCCTCAGTGAAGGGGAAACATATACTTAAGTTCTGTCCCTGAATGTGTTTCATAATCTTCTATCAGAAAGTAATTAAAATACAATTCTTCCAAGTAGCCAGGCCACTTAGGGAAATGTATTCAATCATGGAATTGACACCAATTTTTTTTTGGATAATAAATGTGCTAAATGGGCACTTGGCATCTCTACTATTCCTCAGTCATAAATGCATTTTATACTGTCGCTGCTTCCAGTGGCAATTTAGGATTGAACTGCTGCCATGCAGTCTATACCATGACACTTATGGAATCAGAACACACTGAGTCATTTCAGTCATCCGCAACACCTCAATGACTGAGAATGAGAATTAAGAAATATTTGGGTCTGATACAAATCCTGTTTTATCTGTTCTGCTGATGCACGTTAGCCAGACAAGAAATAACCTTGCAGAATTCTGCAGGGTGAGTAGTCTGGGTTCTCTGCTTAGATAAGTGTTGATATCAGTAAAGAGTATCAAGATAACTGATGTGACTATTTTTCATGCTTATACATATAACTGCAAACTTTGATTAGGTCTCTAGCCAACCTCCATGGCATCCTATCCCTATTACCATATTTCATAAATGTTTATGATTAGTCTCTTTTCACTTATATGCTTTTAAACGGAGGAGGTCACGCACTTCTGATTTTTCTTGCTGATTTAGAGAACAGTTTTTGAAGAGTTGGCAGAATTGTGTAGTTGTACCTGTATCTTCACCAACTGATGCTTGAAAGCACCTAATAAGGTAGCTAAACTATGAAATAATGCTGGCTGCTCTCAAGAACATGTGACAGGAGCTTCACAAGGACAGGGAGTGAAGAGTATCTCAGGATCAATGGTGTAATTTAAGATGAAGTCAGGGTATTTCCCTCTGATTTTCGTGTCAGATTAATTACAGTGACCTGCTTCTTGGTATCAGTGAAAAATTTTTTAGCTAGCAAACGAGAGGCTTATTAAAAACAATAATGAAAACCTCCCAAAAATAACCACCAACATGAATCTGAAGCAGTGCCCCAGTTAAAATGGTGATTTACTTCAGATATTCAAAGATATAATTAAGTGTTCTGTGGATGCAGATAATAGCAAGTTAGAGTGTTACCATTTATCAGCTCAATTCGTACTGTTATCCCACAGTTAATATGCAGGGAGAGCTGCTTTTGTCCTTACCACTGCTCTAAGAGCCTTTCAGGGGGATGAACTGTTAGAGCAAATGTGGGATCAGTAAACAGCCCACAGCAATTTCTTCATTTATGGTTTTTGGATGGCAGACACATTTTCAGTAGGGGCTTAAAATCCCATTTTATAAATGTCTTGGTCTAACTATGAAACTTTCTTTAAAAAAAGAAAAAAAATTATCTCTCTGGCATTCCTGCCTTGTCTGCTTTAGGATATTACTAAACCAATGTATCCAATCCATTTCACCTTAAGTACCCCATTGTGTTGGATGCATGGAAGCAGTGAACCATGTCCTAGGCCACTTAGAGGGTTTTTCTTTTTTCTCCCTTACAAAATAGTCAAAGCTCTATCTTTTTTAAATAGCACAGTGTTCAAAGAGGTCTTTGGTGAATGACTTGATATAGTCATACTGTTACTATTTTAAAAATAGGTAGTGTGAGTTCTGCAAGAGATAATGGTGAGAGACTAGGGAAGAGTCACTACTCTGAATTTGCTGCTCCAGTGATGATTAATTGTTATATTTGATGTTTGCTTGCTGCTTCAGCACGGGTCTACTGTTTAGTACAGAACTGTGAACAAGTGAGTGAAATATGCTGTCAGCAGGATAAAATTCCTGATGGTTTCTTCTGCTGCTGTCCATTGCAAGATCAGCTGTGCTGAGATTTAGATTTTCTTTATTTCATGGCTTTTTTTTTTTTCTTCTTTAGCTTTATTGGTGATTTACCTTGTTATGATATTTATTGCCATACTAGACAAGCTGGATTTCTATATTTCCTCATGTGTAGCTAAATATATTTGAGAGTCAGGATCAGAACTATGAATGGATCCTAATTTTAATGTTTAGTTACATAGCTATTTAATTTTTTTCAAAATCCAGTGTCATAAAGAAGGGTCTTATAGCTTTTGGGATGTGACAAAGTATTTAAGTTATTGTCATTTTCATGGTGACCTCCAGGAATTGGCATATGGCATCATGAGAAGGCAAAATTCCACTGCAATATCAGCTGGCTGTGAAGTGTTTGGAAAAGACAGTGAATACATTTTCAAAGGATTAAAAATCATGGCCTAAAGGAAGTCAAATACATACCTATCCTGAACATGCTGGCTTCTGGTTAACATAAAAATAGAACTGCTGTGCTTTGAACAGTTTTGATAAAAGTGCTGTGCAAAATATTTGAACTGTGGTGAACACAGTGATTCATCCTTGTAGGAGTAGGCTCATGTAATGCAACACTGTATATTGTTCTGACAAAATGGAGGAACATTTATTACAAGTTCCTACATTTTTAAGTATCAGGAATTAAATGTATTTCTCCACAATAAGTGAAAAGAAAGTAGAGAAACTAGTCACAGTTGTGGTTTCCCAAGTCCATGAAAAGTGCCATTCATATTTAGAAAACAAGGAGTTTGAATGACAGGATTTTGTTTCTCCCTACAGCCAGGGATATGTGAATCGAGATTCTTGACTGGAAAAAATGTAAAGCATATGCAGAGATATGAATAAAATTTATTACAAGCTATCTCCCCCTATTTCCATAAAGTCTGCCCTTGAAGCATCCTGATGCCTTTGGTCACTGTCATGCTTTACACTGATCAATGCAAGATCAAATTTAAGGATAGCAACAAGGAACACAGTAAGGACAAAGAGAATCTGAAGCTATTCTTGTACAGTAGCATTCTTGAAATATGTGAATAAATCCTGGCTTATTCTGAAAGCGCTGTTTCAGGCTTTTCATTAAAAAATAATTCTCTAGCTCACCATATGTTCCTATAACCTTTTTTCAATAGTGAGGAATTCCCCAGGCTAGGTCTGTTTTGTGAACTCTCTTTTTCCAGTTGAGCTGGAAGTGTCTTGGTGGTGTTTCATTGAATGAGCCATTGATTCAATTAGGGTTAAAGCCAATTTCTCTAAGCTCCTATTTTGCCCTTTCTGTTACAGTCTTCATGGATTAGTGCAGGAATTCCAAGTGACAATGCAGTTTGTGAACTGAAACTGAAAAGTGAAAGAAGCCTAAATTCTAATTCATTTAACTTTTAAATAAATAAGCAAAAGTCCTCAACAATTAAAATTACTTTAAATCTCTAGTATTTTTTGGTTTTTGAAATACATAGAAACATAAAACAGATACTCATTTGGATCTACATCAGTGCTCCTTGTTGTTGTGTACAAACTATTGTATGTGTGAGAATAACTCCTTGTCTGCTATGCCATCCAGTTCCCAGCCTTGGTGTGGAATGTGGGTTTTGTGAGTAGTAAGAACTACAAGGTTTTTAGAAAATTTGTACGATTCTCTTTTTCGTCAGATTGTCAGTTCTGAAGGGTTTCCCTCCAGACAAGGCTTTCATAAGTGAAGGTTCTAGTCTAGAGTTGTAATCAGATCTTGACAATTAACCAGGTTTTAGTTCCGCAGTAAAATGCACGTCAAAGTACTGTTAAGTGTCAGGATGTGGTAAAACATGTGGCATTCATGTGGTCTGGGGCTTAAGGGAGGATTCTTCCTATGAAGACCTGATTTCTGTGGTGGTTTTATAATCAGAAACAGAAATATAAATTAATGAGGAAGACTGTTTGGCTCAGTCAGCTGAACTAAATCCCCAAAAGTGAAATTTCCCTGTAGATGGAGGCTTAGAAACAAAAGAACCAACCAATAAGATTTGAACAGCTAATTTGGAGAGGCTGAGCATAATCAATTTGGCTTTAGAAGTGGCCAGGAAAAAGAAGGATGCTTCTTGGTGCTAGCTGACAGTCCAGTGAGACAAAAATGCAGTGTTATGCAAGTACTGCCATAAGGAATGATCAGAAAAATAAAAAGGCTTTTGTCTGTTGCAAGAAAGGAGCAAGTCTGAGAATCGTCCACACTGCTCCTCTTGGGGCCAGTTTGAGAGCCTGAGGCTGAATGTTTGTTCTTCTGTGAGAGGCCCTTAAATGGGGGAGGAGGCTGTATGAAAATAATAAACCCTCCAACCGGAGAATAAGAGAAATATGAAAAACTTCTTGCTTTCCTTTCTGTTATCTGCTTTCCTTATCAACTCTGACTTGCCTTTGTGATAGAGGACAGAAATCACAATAGGAGAAATAGAAAGCACCAAGTGTTGGCAATTTTCTTTCTTTAGAAACAAAGATAAAAAAACAAGACTGTGTTTGAGTGATCTGAGTTAACGCAATTTGTATTTTTCGTTGTTTTTGGCAATAGAGGTGTAATTTGAAAAAATGTGGTGTTTGGGGTTTTTAGCCATTATCTCTGAAGGGAGGTGACTGGGTTTTTTGTGATACATTTGAATCATAATTCCTAAACACCATGGAAAATTCTAAATATTGGATATTATTTTAAAATTAAAAAAACCCACCAAAAAACCCGCTTAAATCAAGAGCCTAATCCAAAGTTCCCTGGTCTCAAAGGAAAGGATCCCACTCTCCCCATTAGTCCCTGGATCAGATTTGGTTGTCACTGAAGAAATATACAACTTCCCAGCCATATCATTTACTAAGTTAGAGATTTATTTACCTCTTCTTAAGACTGGTTGCTTTCAGGCAGCCAGGTGTTGTAAATATTCATGCTGGAATAAATTTGCTTGTCAGGGGTGTTTAGTTCAAATGATCCTTGTAGTTGAAAAAATGTCGTCTTTTTCTGCCCAAGAGCTCTGGTAAATTTTTGATAGGTATTGTAGGAAGACATAGAGTGTTCTAAATACTTGATTTATCAGGATCCCCGACCTTCCTGTCATTCTCTGTGGCTTGCATTATCTTTGGATATTGAAGCAAATAGAATCGCTCCTCCAAAGGGCTGTGCAATTTAACTCTCGTAACCTGTGAAAAAGGCACCAGATGTTACTGAGGTCCCAAGTTTCCCATCTCTGCTTTGAACTCGTCTCCCTCCCGCATGGTTATTAAACTTTGGTTACAGCAATAACAGCTTCTTTTTGCAGACAGTGACAGTGTTGTCTGATGCTCTTAAATTCTGGTTTAAAATACCATCTAAACCAGTTAAATGGGCAGCACATCAAAGCGTGTCAGGAGCTGTAAAGGAAAGGCTGCTGCCTTTTAAGGCAAAATGATAGCAAGATTAGCATATTTATAAGCACAAATGTTTAGAGGACAGGTTTTTGTCCTCACTTATAGCCCTGGAATAACTTTCTTTTCTTCATTCAAAACTGTAAAAAAGTTTACTAAAATCCCCAAATGAGAGCAGCCTTAGGGAGTCTGATGATCACCCAGAGTGTGGCTGTTTTGTTAAGCAAGCTCATGTTTCCATGCTGGGTTATTAAAGACAGTGCTGCTAAGGTGGTGTTATGTGTCTCCTTTAAAATGTTTGTGACTGTCACTGACTTCATAAAGCACAAAATACCCTGAAGGTTTCTAAGCTTTTCATTTTTTCCCTGCTCAACACAGTTTCTCATTAGTGAATTATTGTAGGTTAGAAATCCGTGCAGGTTTTTTGATTTTAGGAAGTTGTTCCAGAAAGCAAGTTGTCATATATACTTATATGACTTAACAAAGTAATCTCAATGATTTGCTTATGTTCCAGAAATGGATTTTCAGGAAAGCAGTTACCATTGCTATAATTAGCAACCAAAGCAGAGATCATGCCATAACGCTCTTGTCAATTCCTGAGTCTTTTCAATGGCTTTCATAAAAGAATAAATTTTGCTGGCTCTTATTCTGTCATACTTTTCGGAAAAGCAGAACTTGCCATGTTATTCTCAGGAGGGGAGGGCTAATCTGCATTTAGGCTGGGCAATATAACTTGGATAAACAGGGAAATCTTTAAATAAATCAGAATGTTTCCATTTTTTATATCTAACAAAGAGCAGAATTCCCCTTGTTGTTAGTTCAACAGGAATTAAAGACATAAATCAGAGTTAAAAAAAGTAAAAATTACTTCTGAGTAGTTTCATATGGTAAAAGGAATGAGGAAATCACTAGGGGACTTAGTCATGAATGCCCAGTGGTTCTGAATGTCATTTCCACAGATCATGGCAGCACGGCCTTTGGCACTTTCATTACCTCCTAAAATCAGTGGATACGGTTGATCAAATTTGCAGGACCTGGGAAAAAAATAAATATTGCTCCCCTTAAATCTCAACAGGGCTCCTTCAATCAAAAGTATTCTCATGGTTTGCACTAACACTTGGTCCGGTTTACTTTGGGCAGGAATTGATTGTGTATTCCCAAAGAAGCATTTTCTGCAGTGGGCAGATATCCATGCTGAACTGAGGGGCAGGTTTACATGCTGAAAACTTGAAAGTGTAAAAGGGGAAAAAATAGCAAAAAGCTCCTGTCTCTCCCTTGCCATCTTGGCAGTGACCACCAACTATCTGTTTGGGTTTTTTTTGAAGCTGACCATCTAAAATGCAAAACAGAAAACAGCCAAACAAAATTAATTTTGAAAAAGAGCTACACTTGTCCCATGTGTCTGTGTGTATGACTGCAGGACAGCACTGATAATACAGACTGTCCATTATACACTATTTTTAAGAGGTGCCAAAAGGCAATAGACTCTCACTTTTCAAGTTTTAATTATGTATGCATGTATGAATATATGCATTGTGTGTATCCAGCAGGTTTACAATCTGTAAAAAACCGAAGACTTTACCTATGAAGTCTGAACTGCTAAATATACAAGTACTAGATTACTTTATTCTGCGTAGTACTTAATGGTTTAGCATCAGCAGGATTTGTTTGTTCTAATATCCTTTTATAGATGCCATGAAAAATACTCTGGGATACTGCTGAGTATCCTAGGGCTTGAGCAAAAGGGTACAGTGTGGTTAGTCCAGCTGAAGAAATTGTTCAGACCTTAACATATCTTGCAGGTAATGATTCCCAGCTACAATTCAGCCACTTCTATTTAGTTCCAAGCTTCTAAAGCAAAACATCAATCACTTGCAGTGGTTTGAACTCTTATCAGATGGTGGGTAAAGAAATAGCTGTTGGTGTTCTTCTGTATTTCTCTTCTTAAAAAAAAAACCCAAAACAAAACAACAACAATGAAAAAACTCTAGTTCTTCAGAGTTTCTTTCACAAGACTGTGAAAAATAAAAGGTTAAAGATTTCTTTGACAGTATAAAGGAGTATAAGCTCTAATTCACAGTTCTGGAAACAAACAGGACTGTTTTCCCAAAAACTGATCAGGTAGGAATATACCAGCAAACAAGCCTAAAGCTGCTGTGACACCCAGGTTTGTCCTGTCACTTGGTCGGTGTCCCTCATGCCACAAGGAAAAACCTCTGCTGCATGATTGCAAAGAATTTGGCAATTCCTCTGTCATTTTATCTCAATTTTCTAATGCCCTTAGACTGCAAAAAAAATCAGAAAAATGCGATTGTTGTTTGACCATGTAAAAACATTCAGGAGAATGAGACATCAAAGAGCTAACCCCATGGTTTTTTCTCAATATTGAATACTGATAATTTTTCCTATTTCTTGCTAGAAATTGACTAGAAATGATCCGTATTTCAAACTCTCTGTGTATAATAATCGATTGCATTGAAAAATCTTTTCAACTGCGTAGCTGGAAAAATGCATTCCCTGTGTTTTTTCATTTTGAAGCCTTCATTTTGTTCTGTGACACTCTAGATGTGAGTGCCAATGATTTTCTATCTCACAGTAAGGAAAAAAGCCAATAATAGATGCAACCATGCTATTTTAAAGTATTTTCTTTAACATTAAAGATAAAAGATGGAACTAGAAAGAAAGAGGTCATTAGTCTTCTGTCAAAAATATAAATGCAGTAGGAGAAGGAACATATATATGTATACGTGTTTTGGTTTTATATCAAATATGTATGCAGCACAAATACATAACAGACAACTTCACTGTAAAGTACTATGGAAAACCTACATTTTCAGAAGTTTCCTTTATAGTTCCAACTGCTTTTTACTGAAAATGGAGACTTGGAAAGCTTTTTTGAATGAAGATGTTTACTACTGCCATTATGAAAATTTCTTTTCACAGAACAAGTAATTTGCTTGAAAACTGGTATGTGCACCTCCTTCCTCTTTAGCTTCTTCAAGCCAGAGTGCAGCAATTAAATTCAAGAGGGAATGCAGGATAAAACAAGTGGTTTCTGTGTTCAGGATTGTTAGAGTAACCTTATTGCTCCAAGGAGGATATAAAAAAAGTG
The DNA here is from genome assembly GCA_013397955.1 of Grantiella picta. Classification (NCBI taxonomy): domain Eukaryota; kingdom Metazoa; phylum Chordata; class Aves; order Passeriformes; family Meliphagidae; genus Grantiella; species Grantiella picta. Next base: position 1,464,361 of record VZRM01008916.1, on the reverse strand, counting down.
ATTGTCTTTCTATTGCACTTTCTATTGCAGAAATTCTTTCCATGTAAGTGCCTCATTTCACTTGAGAAACACAGCATTGGTTGTTCACCTCTGCATCCATTAGCCACCTAAAAACATTGAAGTGCTTTAAAAAAATTTGCAATAAAATTTAGGCTTTTACTAGACATTGTTCATGACAGGTTGAAATAACCCTTTTTATTCTCTATGTATTTTGCTGTATTTCCCAGTTCCTATCTTTTGTGATAGAAAAAAAGGTCACTGTTTTTAATGAAAAAAAGAAATAAAAATCAGAAGTTGAAATGGAGAAAAATAAGTTTTATAAGCCTTGACTATAAACTTTGTGAATGTTAATAAGCATGTTCTATTAAAAGAAAAAATCTAAACCAAAAATTACATGATGGTAAGAGATTTAGACTGCCGCTCTTTACTAAGAGTTAAATCTCAAGTGGTTTGAATGCTTCTTATCAGCATCATTAAAGTTTTTACCTTCAGTTATTGGACAATGTAATAGCAATTATTAGAGCAGCAGTCTGTGCGTGTGCTTTGGAAATTCCTCCTGGCAATAGAAGGATTAAAGATACATTCCAAATTTTATTCAGCTTTGGTCTAATTATTCTCAATTTAGGGTTGGATATCTGCATTGCACAGACACAAACAAGCACAAGCAAGCTGCAGAGTTCACCTGGCAGCTGAGCTGCTGTCAGTGAGTTCAGGCACATTTTGGGCTACTCCCACAGGTGACAAGAGCAATGCTGTTCTTCTTGTGCAGCACTCTGTATGACCAAGTGGTTTTCAGCTCTCCTTGAGAACAAACGGAGCCTGTTGGTGACAAACCTCTGCTGTTGGTGGGGCTGCCTTGCTGCAGTCAAGTGCGCTGCTCTGCTGGCTCTTGCCACGGATGTGCTTTTTGACACAGCTTTCATCACCTGTGGTTTTCTTATGGAAAACAAATTAGTTGAAAGAGCACTAGATGAGCTTGTAATTTCAAAGATTCTATTGACACTTTGGCTTTTTTTCCTCATTTCCTGATGTACTTCTAAACAAAGCACTTGTGGGTCAAGCTGAAAGGTTTCTTAAGTGTTCTTTTGGTCTGAATGAGCACTACTGTTTAGGTTTCTGTTGGCTTCATGGAATCCTTTGTCAGAAAACTTCTTTTTAGTTCTCAGCAAAATAGTACTGATGTAAGAGCTGTAATTCCGGTGTCTTCATGTTCAGTTAAAGACACATCCAAACATGAGCCAGTGTTGCTCACTTTCCTATGTAGTTTATAATTTAGAATATTTTGCACTTTGCTATGGTCAGAAATGAGGTCAGAGGAGGTGGTGGAATAACATAAAATTCATCAGGAATTCAGGCTTAAAAAAACCACTTAACATTGGCTTCTGAAAGCCACTGCTCACACTATTAAATATTACTGATCTTGTGAGTGTCTCTCCCTTCTTTAATTCCAAGTGAAGTGATTTGGCTTTGGGAGGTTGTGTGGGTGCTTTGTGTGGGAGTGCTGACACAGCACCCACAGAGTGCTGTTCAATGCGTCCTCAGAGACACTAAGCCTGCTCCTGGTTTTGTATGGGCTGTCAATACTTCCCATTCCAGCTCGGAGCTGAACAGTTTGTTCTACCTAAGCTCTGCCTGCGTTGTCAGACGGTGCTGGAAAAGCTGCTTTAACTTGGCACCAGCAGTCGTCACACAGGAGGATGAAGGGGTTGTCTTTTTGTCTCTTGCAGCTCTTACTTGCTGCTGACAGCTGAGACGCAGTGCTAGACTTTCTGCTACGTTAAATGTAAAAGAAGCAGGATTCAGGAGGATCAAGGAAAAGCTCTGGATTGGGGCCAGCATCAGTCCTGTTACTCATCACAGTTTATCAGATAAAACACATGTTGTGTGTGTTTGAGTTTGAAAAAACACTATTGTACAAATTAAGAACAGTATGTGGGTTATCAGTTATCAAGACAATATGAAGATAAGCATATATTAAAACTCTAAACAGGAAAAAGTATCCAATATCTTCTACAGGATATTTTAATATTTTTCTGTGTGCTTTTTTCTTGACCCCAGCTGTCCCATAAGTCATTGCATTTGTAACAGGTACTAGAATTCCTGCTCTGGTCTATTGCATGGGTGCATGAATGCTCAATAATGCTTTTGTTGAACTTGCTCTTCAACATAAGCAAGGAATTGAAAGGGAGGGGTTTTTTTTCTTTAACAGGATTAATGAGTTTTGATGTCTCTGATGGGGAATAGTGCAGATATAAATGGTTTATTCTGTTTAGGGCATTCATTCTAAAATCAGAGCAACCCAGCCTGAGACATATCAACTCAGACTTGCATGTTCCTATCATATTTGTCATTTAATTATCTAGATTAATATTCAGCTTGTCAGCGACATTATCTGCCTAAGCACTGCAAAATTCAGTAGCTATGGTCTAGAATGGCTAAAACTAAAGCAAGTAGATTCTAGCATGAGCTGAAAACATCTGCCATTTAAGCATATCCTGGTTTTCAGCAAAGCATGACCTGTTCCCTTAGAGATGTAGGTTGTGCATTTTCATGATCTGATAGTGTTTTCTTCTCCTTTCACCCTTCTTCAAATGTATGCACCTAATCAGAATCTTGGAGCTGTGAAAATATGAAGCCTTGGGCAGCTGGCACTTGGAAGATAAACCCTGCATGGAGTGTGTCAGAAAAGCACGGCACAGGTCCCTGGTCAGAACTGAGAGTCCTTGGGGAGCAAGTCTTTTATGAAAGAAAGGGCTGAGTGGCTTTCTCTCAGGCCAAGCAGTGATGCAAGGAGCGCTGGCTCTCTTTTTCAGTCCTCTCATCCTTGCCTGGCTTTTGTATCACGCTTTATTTTTAAGTCTTCCCCCTACCCTGCCCTCCACTTTACCCTTTTGATTGCATCAAACTTTTCTAGTATCTTTTACAATTTCTCAGACAATCTTGTCCCTCTAGGATGAATAAGCCTTCCTTATCCTAGCACCTGGTATCAGTGGAGTTCTTCAAATTAAGCAAAAGTACAGTTTAGCTGGAAGACTGATGTAGCAGCAAGCAGGCAGAGTAAGTTCACTTAAACTGCAGTAAGTAGATACCTCATAGCTAGAAGCAGGACAGGGAATTTGTTATATGACAATTATGAACTTGGGCACTTTGTAATAATGACACAAGGCTTATTCAGTGCATTTTTGCATGAGGTAAAAGGATGATGGGTTTGATTCTATTAGCATTTACTAACTGAAGGGAATTGATTTGTTTTCTTCATATTTGAACTGGCAGATCGTGGGGCGCTGCAAGTGTTTGCTGTTGGGTCAAAATGGGGAGGACAAGGGATGCTGCCCATAAGCTCATAGGGTGAAAACCTCTGCAGCCATTTAAAAAAATTGGGTGCTGCTGTAGCTGTGCAAAGAAATTTTTCTCTATTCAAAAGCCTTTCTGCTGTTGCCAGTATGACATGAAGTTTTGTAGCATTTGGGTCATCAAAGGCAAAGTAATCAAACAAGTGTAACAAAAAAAGGTGAGAGCATCTACAGTCTACGTCTGGAATCTCAGGAGATGATTTGGGGCAGTTCTGTGTAGCTGCAAAATCCCCAATCCTACAGTCTGCTTTTCAGAAAAGATTGAATCCTACAGAAATTCAGAAAAGATTGATCTAGATAGGCCTCTTTGTGAGAATGCAATCTAGGTTTACACGTGGGCAATTTACAATAAGATGGGTTACAGGATACTGTTTGTTCATGCTCTTCGAAATGATCCCATTACACTTAACAGGAATCTTGCTGTTTCCTGAAACAGAATGAATTCTCAATTGTGATGAAATTTGTATCAAGTTCAGGCTTGTCACTATTTTGGTCTATATTTCAGTACCTCCCAGAGTTTTCTGAGAAAAAGAGGGATGGTGGTGATATCTAATTATGGCCATCTCAGTGTTTTAGTTTGTGGAGGTTTATTTTACATTTTCATATGTTATGGGCCAGTGTGGGACTTCTGTGCACCAAGAAGTTCTAATGTAAAAAAAACCCAAACATTTTCATCTTTTGATTCCAAGGCAGCTAGCTGTGAAATTTGGAGCTTCTTCCACAATCACAGTGATAAATCCAGAGGGCACAGTCAAACTACTTAAATTGTAGTGAGACTTATAGAATATGTATGTTTTTTCCCATTGAGTATGAAAACCTCTGCTCTCAGCACTTCATATCGTATTGGTTATTCTTTATAGCTAAGAGCCTATTTCAACTTGCAGTCTAGGTGAAGAAATGTGTCACAGCTGTTCTTAAACGATTCTCTTTGGATTTGCATTGTTCTTTTTTGCCAAGAATTTGCACTGGAAAAAGCAGAAACGTTGTGGATAACCCCTTATTTGGTTAGGTTTTTTCATGCTGATCCCTTAGGAGGTTTCCTACTCTCTTAGCCAGATTCATTTTGTCAGAGGTCTCTGCTCTGACCCTGTTCTGTCTCGAGCTGGTTTAGAACTTCAGCGAGCTTTGCTCCAGGTCTATACTGTGTCTTCTTTGCTGACATTGAGCAATCCCATATGGAGTCTAATCCGAATATCTCATGCAGCTGGAATCAAGGGTTCTTTGACTCCTGTTAGTCTCCCAAAACTAGTGGTTTTTTCACGTAAAATAGTTTCAAAACAAGTGTTGTTTTGTTTAAGTGGTTAAGAACATGGACAAGACAAAACTTGTCTTTTCCAGAATGTGATTGTACAGAGCTAGGGTTCTCTGAAAATCCCATTCACAGAAAAACTATTACTGGAGTGAATGTAAACTTTACTATTCATCTGTCTGAGAGAATATCTATTGTAAATAAAGGAGAAACAATGTAATTTTTCTTCCTTGTCAATAGACACCTTCTCATCTTTTTTTTTTTAATCTTTTGTGTTAAATAGAATATTTCAGAAGACTTAAAGTAAAATGCTGCTCTTTGCATGCCGTGAGCACAAAGATTTAGTCTTAACAAAATTTTGAAGGAACTTAGTCTAGGCATTAGTAGAAGAGATTTGGGTTTGGTTGTTCGGGTTTTTTTTTTTCTCCCCAAAGGAATATTATAGTTTTCAACCTGAAATTTATTTATAGTTTAAAAGATTTTGACATTCCCTACTTTGACATTCCCTACTTTTTTATGGTCTGAAAGTTACTTGATTCGGTGAATTGTTATTTTCTTATACAAAATCAGAGAATTCCCAGCAAGCTTTCTCTTTATAGCATCCTGAGAATTTTTGTGGGACATTACAGCAGGTGGCCTGAATTTCTGGAATGAGGCAACAAGAAGGTGGCATTGAGGTTTAAATGAGAGAGTGGCTTAATGTGAGCTGGGAAAAGGAGGATGAGTCTGAGGGAATATCCAGTTGAGAGGCTTGCCACAACAGTGGGAGGAAGAGCATCTAACTAAACAATAAAAGTCTAATAATGAAATATATTTGTGTACTACACTTCTGCACAGCTCTGTAAAGATGTAAAGTGCAGTGTAATTGCTATGATTTATTAATGCATTTGTGTTCTTTTGTAATAGCTCTAGTACTTTCTAATAGCAACCAATACATTTATAAACACATTGTTGGCAATGCTCTTTTAGTCAACCAACCACTTCTAAATTTATATAATTTTTGAGACATTATTTTAGCGTGCACTTTAAAGTTTTCTGCATATAAAAAGCTCCTAATTTCCTTTAAATGGGACCTTGAGGAATTCAAGCCCGGGAAAAACTTTATTTAATGGCTTCCTGAGTTGCTAACACACGCTGGTTCATAGCTACTTGAAAGTAGGATATGATTTGCCTTCTCTTTTGTGGGATAGATTTCGGTTGTTTTCTTCTGTGGAACTCAAGGTTTAGCAACCACCAGGTATCTTCTCCCAAAGAAATGTAACATCAGAAAAGGGGAGTTCAAGTGGGACAAACCCTGTGGTCTTTGGCTGAGCAGCCTTGCTTTGCCCAGTTTTCTTGATGGAAAGAAGCAGATCTGAAGTCTGCTTTCCATTTCTCAAGCCCAGCAGGTTTAGCTTGGCACCACATCCTGCAGTGGCAGCTGGAGGGTTTGCGCTGAATTCCCCAACAGCTCGTGGCAAATTTGCTCTGGTCATTTATGTTTTCATATTTATTTTTGCTAACTCTGGTATTTCCTTTTGGTGACATTTGAAATTTTGTTTTTCCTCTGTAATATTAACTGTAAAGCATGGCCCTATATTTCTAAACTTAATTCCATTGCTAACTCATCCTGTGATAGAGGAAAACTTTCTTCCCTGATAGATCTCTTGTAGTGGAATTTATACACTTTTGGTTTCTTTTCTCGAAAATTAGATTGATGTTTACTAAATCAAATTTACAGATCAATTCTTCTTTGGTCTCAGCTTTATGTTTTTTTCCTGGGGAATTGGGCTAGCAGGATGTGAACAAAAGCTTAAATATTATCTCTAAAGGCACTTTAACCTAGAGATTTAAATCAAAGCACTTTGTCTGTAGATTTAAAAGGTGCATTGTGCTTTTACTCTTAGCTTGGCAATGTATAATAGGCTTATCAGAGTTGAATCTAGGAAAAAAAATCCAGAGCCCCACATCTCTCACTTTAAATGTTTCAAAATGAGCCCTATTTCTTTTCACATAAAGGTTGAAATGGGAAAAGAATTGAGTGTAGATGGGAAACTTGATTTAGACCATAAATTGAGATTTATTTTTGTTCCTCTCCCTCTGTTCAAAATCTTGAATATTCAACTACATTTGCTATAAGGCTCTTTGATTGCTCTGTTTCCAAATAGGTTAAAAAGAATGTTGGAGGAAATGGGATGTGATGTGTATAACTAATTATTTAGAAATGTGGAAAGTAGCAACCATTAGAAAATTCAACCTAACTTGTCAGCCAGACTGTTAGAGGAAAGAAATAAGCTGGTTCCCAAAGCTGAGAATGATTTGGGGTTGATAGGCACGGCAGATGTAGGGAGACCTATCAGCTGCAGTGCGCCAGTACGAGTTGCTAATTCTAGGCTGATTATTCTGAAGGAACAAAAGGCTGTGAAGTGCTAATTACCCTCCAGGACACCTGCTAACACTCAGATATCTTCAGCATGTTCACGTTTGGGGAATAACTTTTTGCTGTTGTGCAAGTGTGGCTAAATATTGTCACATAACATTCAATTGCTCTTTAGTGGTATCTGACATGATGTCATCTGACAGGAGCACCTTTGGCCAAGTGAAAATTTGCACTGTTGCTCAAGCCTCAAAATAAAAATTCATCGTCTGTGTGCGCTATACCTGCCAAGTTGGCTCTTTAATCTGAGTTAATTGTCCCTTCATATATTGCACAGTGGCCGTTCCATTTCAGAGACATTGGAGCTATAGCCAAAAGTTAATGCATCCAAATTACATAATGATAATTTTTCAGTGTACAAAAATGACCTTAATGGGATGAGTAACAAGTGTCCTTAACACTGTATGCTCTACCCCAGTGGAGGGCACAGCACCTCAGGATGAGGTCCCAGGGCCAGGTATGTGCCCTGAGGAGAATCCTTGGAGCTCTCTGTGCAAGGATACAGAGGGGTTTGAAAGTCAGTGCTCCTCACAAATCTCACCTCCACACCAGCATCTAGAAAATCTCCCCCACAGCTTGCAAGATTCCCTCACTTGAAGGCTCATCTCCTTTCTTACCAAGCAGGTGGTTTTGAACCCTGCTTTTGAAGAAGACACAGGTGGAGGAGGAGCAGAACTTTTGGGTTTAAAGCCTTGTTCCAGAGCAGAGGAGACACAGCTCCTATACCTGCTGGTGGTGTTCAAACCAACACCTCCTGGCCTGTGGGAGTGCTCAGCCCAAAGGTCTGAATATTCTGCCTCAGTGCTGAGCTGGGGTAAAGTGCTGTTTGCTTTCTTTGAGCTTTTATATCTTAAGAACATTTCTTCCATGTATATTACTTTAGAAATTGCTTTTAAAAATATGCTGAAGATAGCCTGAAGGTACTTGGCAGAGCCTTAGCTTCATAATAAATTATTTTTAAGACAAGAGATGATATTGCAGGCTATTTTAATAACTGTCAGTGAGGGCACAGCGTTGTGACAGAGGGGCTCTCAGGCTCTTGAGGTAACTGCTTCACCCTATGGAAATGTTGCTGTTGGATTCCTGATGATTTCCTGCATTCTGGAGGGATTTGCAGGCAGCTCTGTGTCACTGAATATCTTTCCTGACCCAGTTAGTGTAAGCATGAGCTTTCCTTAGTTACAATGATCATGTTCAGATCACAGTTTGATGATACTTGGAGTCTCTGGTACACTTAAATAGGTTTTCACTGATGAATAGGTGAAGAAACTGAGCAGGTGGGTGGGCTCCAAACACTTCTCTGTGTCAGTGAGATTGATCTAACTAGGACAAAAAGAAACAGTAGACAGAGCTTTCCTTGGAGAATTTAGACAGTATTGTTCAGCAGACCTGTATTTGTTTTATGTGTCTCAGGGTCAAGAATATTTAGCTCCTGACTTTGTGAGCAGAGGGCTCTTCAGCTTTTTGTGCAGTGCTGGATGAAATGGTGCAGTGGTTATCACAAAATGATAAAAAGCACTAGCCAGTGCAGAGCCTCAGACTCGCTTTATAAATGGAATTGTGAATAATTAGAGCTTTATAAATGGTTTCTCAAGAAAAACAGCTGTCAGTATAAATGCAGGGAGTCGTAGCAGAATATTCAAGCGCATGTTTTTCATTTCTTTAGCAGCTATGATTAATAGAGTCAGCCCACAGAATCTTTTATATCTGTTCCTGGCCTGCAGAAAGCACAAGGCATCAGCATTGTCTGAAGCTATTTGAATTATGAGAACTGAACTTTGCATTTTACAAGACAAATGAACTTTACTTTTTAAATTCTTTTCAGTCTGGACTTGTCTTTGTGTTTAACCACTGACTGCAGTGTCAGGGAAACAGGAAAAAAAGTTTGCTTCTCAAGTGAAACAATGAATTTAGTGGAATTATATAAAAATTAAATTTGGTATTTCAGTATTTATTGCAAATTTACAGCTCCTTGTGTTTTTCTCCACTTTTATCCCTTTGTTTTGAAATTCTAAGAAGTTCCCATTGATAGAAATTTGAGTTTCAATTACTTTTTTTCCCATAACATTTTGCTATTGATAGATAAAAATGAAAGAGCCAGTCCCTAAAATATTTTCTTTAATTTCTATTACTGAAAGGCTGAAGGGATGTGATTTAAACTGAAAACATTAAAAAGGGACATTAGACCAAAATCTTCCCTGTTAAACAATAAGGTATAGTTTAGAGAAAGGCACTATAGAATATAAGCTCATACACAATCTGAGGAGGAGAGTATTTATTTCTCTCCATTAAAATCAAGAAGATTTTGTGTTTATAGTCTTGATTCAGAGACTGAACTTCCTTCCTGATTAAATCACTGGGATTTGGCAAGTATTTGCAATTTCTTATCCAGCAGCTCTGTAATATTCAGAGCTGTCTCAAAGTAATTAAAAATGAGTATTTGTCTGAGGCTTAAGTGCTGGTATGTATACCTGAGTGCATGCACAGCCTCAAAGTGAAAAACAGGTTATCAAAAAACATCCTTTACACAGAACTGGTGGTTATCTTGTACCACTGTCAGTGTTGTAAATCTTATTTTTTCTATAACTCCAATGAGAATGTGGAGTGTTCTGTCATCTGAATGTATTCATCACTTACTCTGTACACAGAGGTTTTCCTCATCAGTCAGAAGAAAAAGATTCCTAGTAACTGGTAGCCTGTTATTCTCAGTGACAGAAAGCTTAAAATATTGTAAGGTGGGTACCTGATAGATTTCACTCAATAGTTTGCTGATTTTTCCGAAATAAATATACACCTTGGGAAATGTGCTGACTGTTTAATGCATTTGGAAATGATTATGAATTGCAGTTTATTTTCCTAAAAGAAACAAATTTGTGTAGGTGTGTGCAGATTAGAGCAGTCCTATACCCAGAGTTAAGGAGTTTGCAGAAATCTTTTCCCACTTCTGGTTTTCAAGCATTGCCTCTATTTATCATTCCCTGAAAGCCCAAGTGAGTTATGAATTCTGAAAAGAAAACAGCTTATCAGAAGTGGATAAAAAACATCATTTCCACTTCCAACTAAATAAATTCTGTTCCTCCCCATCCTCCTCCAGGATCAATTCTCTCCTAGGCCTAATTTTCTTTTTTGATTTTGGTTGATTTATTCCTTACGCTCCTGGCTCATGTGAACAAAAAGACCTCCAAATATTGCCCACATGCCCAGCTCTGGCAAAAATGCTGGTCTTGATCGCCTCAGAGGTCAGCTTTTCTCCTTAGTTGACAGAGAGCCCACAAGGCGAAGCAAGCAATTTCTGAGGCCGTGCAGAGAGGGACAGGAGAAGGGGTTGAGAAAATCCAGGGATTTCAATGAGAATACTGAGCCTCTGTCCTCTTCTACATCCAACGAATGCAGCACAGCTCCTGTCTTTGGCACTGCCCTACTGGCCACACCACTTGTTCCTTTGCTGTAGGATTTCCCACAATTTCCAAAAGTCCAAATCTTGGTTTACCTGTCTCCCTGATGTATTTAGAGTCAGGACATCAGTGTTTTCATTACAGTAGGATCAAAACCAGCTGTGACCTCTGGCTAGCACAATGCACGCTAATTCCCTAGAAAACCAGCAGCAGGTAAAAGAAGTCAGCAGCCCCTGGCTCAGGGAGAAAACCACGGCAGAGAAGCTGCAGCCTCTTCACTCTGCAATGCCTTGCCCTATCCCGGGGAGCCAAGGCACTGCTTTTGATTATTCCTGGCTTTTATTGACATTGTTTTCCTTTGTAATGTTGCTTGTATTCTCCTCTGTTCCCAGATGGGTTTGGAGGCACCGTTCGTAAAAGCCTGCTTGCCCAGCTTGGCACTGTGGGAGCAGAGCTATCTGCCCTGGGGCTGGCTCTGTTCATCTGTCACAGACCCCTGAGATTGTGAAACTGAAAATTCCCTTTTGAGCACACTCAATGTGGGGAATGTCCGCAGGAAGAGCAGGAAAGAAATCTGGAGAACAAAATTAATTTAGCCTAATGGTCGCTGTTTATGTGAGAGGAAAGACCAATATTAGTTAAAGACACAAGCTCACAAATGTCTGGTGAATGGCAAAAACCTTCTTATATTTAGAACATTTTTACTTTTCTTGACCCTTGTCACAGCAGCAGGTTTCCTAAACCCTTCTCTCCTATTTACTTCTTCTGAATAGAGTGGAATTTATTTCATTTCCAAGGTCTCCAGCCATTTCTAGGGCTGATTTTGTGTTAAGAAGATGTAGTGTATGGAAAATTTTTGGAATGAATACAGATGCATGGAACATTTCCTGTAATGCAGGATTCCCTTATGCCAAACCAACACTCCTTTAAAATTCTGAACTCTCCAGATAAATAGCCTAATTCTATCTACTTACTACAAAACATTACAAGTATTTTTTCGGTTCAGTGTTCACAGGGGCAGGTATATTTAAGGATAGTACCTACAACAGGTCTACTTGGAAAAAAAAATCTTTGGTTTTATCAAGAGCTGGATAAAACTTCTCTGGAGTCAACCAAATTCTTCTGTATACCTCAATGGAACAGCAAGGTCAGGCCTTCACAGAGTCATTTAAATTTCTTGCATGCACAAAAAAGCTCAGAGGGACTTTGTTCTGCTCAGTTAGACTTAATGGGTGATGACTAATTCTCTTGTTCTGCAGCCAGATGTTTGCAGAGGACATGTATTACAAAAATACAGTGTTGTAGAGGGAAATAAAAGTTTCTGTGTAGCACAGGATGCATTCCAGGACATCAGTGCTTTCCATAATACAGATATAATTGATGCTCTTCTATAGATCTGGTATTTGTGGCATTGCAAGTGAAAGACTGAATGTGTCTTTACTTGTGACCTTGTAGAATATTCCCTCAACAAAAAGAGGGAAATGGCAGGGTCAGAGCCCTGGGGAGTCCTCTGTGGAAGAGTTGCTGAGCTGCTGTTTCTTTGCTAGGTGGGAGAAAGCAATGGAGCAGCAAGGGCTGGAAGCAAAGCAAAGCACTGGAGACTGTAGTACTGAAATCCCTCACTGCCTGACAGCATCTGTACAGACAGCATCTATACAGTACTCAGGACACAAAGTACTTTCCAGGATAGATTTCTCAGAAAAGAGGGTTTGATATCAATATAGATAACTTCTACTGAGATCAGTTCTGACATGAATTGGTGTTGGCTTCTCCTTCCCCATAAAAACAGGTTTTCTTTTTTTTCCCTATTGTTTAAGGGCAAAATTCTGCTTTGGGCAATTCAGTTAATGCTGGCACTAAGAGCTCACCATATGGCAGTTCCATCACAGTTTACATTCCTTCCTACAGTATTCTCATAAGAAGTATTTTAAAAATTCAGTATTATGCTGTTATTCACCCCAAACAGCATTTTATTGTATTGTCATGATAGTTTGAAAGAAGATATATGCTGTCTTATAATTAATGAAGAATCAAATTAATTTTTTAGTAGCACAGCAGTAAGAATCTTTCCACAAACTGCAAAGCACTCTCAAGCAATTCCTCATTTCAGTAGTAGATAATAGTACTAGTTTTGCCATTCCAAACCTAAGGAGCAATAAGCAGCAGAGAACTGAGATTTTTATAAGGAAGTAGATCTAAACCATCTGGTTTCTCAGCCTGGGAGAAAATGAGCTTAGAAGACTCCTGAAAATTCCTTATCCACGAAGCACAAGTTTTTCACAAAAAGAAGGGACTTTTCACGTTTTAGAGGCATGAAATAGACTTCAGAGGTTTTATGATAAAAAAAATCTCTATAATTACCGCTTCTATGTATATTAAATTATTTCAAAATGGTTTGCACATGAATAAATCTCTTGTGAATGCACTGTTTACTGCAAATCTCCTTGATGGAAATATGGATATCTTGAGGCCTAAATGTCCACTGTTGTGCTTCAGCCTTATCATTCATAGGGAAGTCTAATGGAACCCAAACCTCAACCTTTTATTTAAAGAAGCCAGCATACAGTTAACTTAAGGCAGCAGACAGCAGTAATTTTACCCAGTAGGGAAACTTGCTCTTGATATGTCACATGCAGAGAAATATTCACCACAGTATGTCTCATTAATTTAGCACAACAGTTTTCAATGACATGAACTTATAGTGCTTTCTTGACCACAAAGTTCATTGTGTCTATATCTTACAAGTGTAAATCTATTATTTACTTTTATATCACTTGTTCCCATTGTTTCTAAAGTACATGGCTCTTTTGTGGGTTGATTGTTTGTTTTGTTTTGTTTTGTTTTGTCCTGAACCTCACTATTGGATATGGCATGTAGGCAAAAGATATCTACAATAAAGCAGAGTGAGTTCTGAGATATAGATGGCTTTATCCACCCCTGTGAAATTAGGAATATATACTTAAAAACTCTCTGCTAGGCCTTACATTAAATATGAATGCTTTAGTGGAACTAGGAATAGCTGCTTTATGCAAAAATGAAAAACTCCATGATGTAGTTTAAATTATTATGAAGACATGCCAAGTATATCAGCTAAGCAAGAGAAAAAAAAAAACACGGTAAAGCACATATATGGGTAGAATTTAAATCATACTGAATGATGACATTTAGAAAGTTGTTTTTTCTCATTTTCATGTCTTGTATACTTTGTCATTTGCAAAAAACCTCACAACACTTTCTCCATTCAAATACTTTTACTGAAAACACTATTTCTGTAAAGTCTTGCCCAGTGCAAATGGATGTGTTAGGTAAATTGGAAAGGGGGGATTGGGAATCTATTTGCTTCAAGTAGGTTCAGGTTTGAGACCTGGGCTGGTGATGTAATGACCTTGATTTATGTCCTGGTCTTTGAATATGTACCAATGACCAGAAACAAAATAGAACTTTAGAGTAAACGACACTACAAAGCGTTCTGCCCTGTAGAGGAAGCCCAAAGCATATTCTTCTGCTATTCCGTGTTTTTCAATTAGAATTCCACTTACAAGAGTTAATTCATCATTCCATGCTGGTTCCCTAATTTTAGAATTATGGGGGCAGGGGGTAGACGTGGATGATAAACAGAATTGGGGGTATTTTTTTTGACAGCTGCAAACTTTCATCTTGAAGCCTTTTCAAGTGAACCTTCAGTTCGTCTGCCTGTGATCATGAATCGTAATCTGAGTAATATAGAACTAATACATAACATTTGCAATAGCTGTGTCCAAACATTTGCACAAAATAACCTTCATGTTAAAATTGTTGATTCATATATCTGCCCTTGAGGCTATGGAATGAGAGATCTATAGGAATCAGTGAAGCACTTTTCAAAGTATTTTTGATATTAATGTCAAAGTTAATTATTAATTAATAATGACATGCTATTTTCAAGATTTCAAACAGCAGAAAAGAAAGAATCACACAGAATAAAGGAAAGATTTAAAATCTTATAAACGTTGAAACCCTTTGTTTCCACAGAGACATGGCAGTAGTTAGAGCACAGCAATCTAGAAAGTTAGGACTGTTAGACTAAAAGAAACAAGTGAAACTGGAAAAAACCACAGAATGTCAAAGCAGTAGTAAAATAATAATGTAGAGTCATAGTGTAACTTCATCCCAAAGAGTGTCAGTCAAAACTTTAGTAATGCAATATGTGCTTAAACACAAAAGAATCAGATGGGATTATATTAAACCAGCACATTGATTCATGTTGTGCTTGTAAGCTGTAATTAAATTTGTATGAACAGCTTACTTGGGTATCATTATGTAATAAATCATGAATTTGTCTCATTGAGATAACATGATGATTTCGAGATACAACAGAATCCCCTCCTTGTGTTCAGGGGAAATAAAATCCTCAAGGAGCCTCAGATCCAAACCATCCAAACCACCATTTTTAATTGTGTGAGTCGGAAAGCAAGTAGAAATTACAGACATCATTGAATAATTAAAGGTTTGCCTAGAAGTGCGAAAATAAATTTTATTCCTTTGTGTTAGAAGTGACTTGGGTAGAAATGTTATAAAATAAGGAATGTATAAATGAATTAGGTGAATCGTATTTGAAATAACCAACAAATTTCAGCACAGCCCTCAGAGGACCGTAACAACCCTTTATTTTCGGGTTAGCAGTTGTCTAAACATTGAAAACAACACTGGGGTTTAAATTCTCCATCTGAGAGCACTGGTTTTATGCATCAGCAAGAGACTGTGAGTGCCTTGGTCCAATCTCCTCATTTGGATAATTTACTTGGTGGACTAAATGTTTAGTATCTTAGGAGGCTTTGGGTCTGACTTGGCAAACTGTTCCTGTAACCATCCATCACACGATGGCTCACAGAATTTCCATCACTTATAGTAAAAAACAACAAACCTGTTGCACACACTTCCTGCATATTCCTAGTTTTCCTCAAGATTTGAAATGTGGCAGTGTAACATATTGCTGAGACAGCCTACAGATGCACAACTCCTGAACTCTGAAGGTACACCCAGAGAGTAGAGGGTGAAATATCACATATACATAGCACAGGGAAATAAATCTTTCCGTCTCTCTAACCTATTGTGAGATTAGAACAGGAAAATAGCTAAACCGAACAAACAAAAAGAGACACACATGTACACGCACAGAAAACCAAACCAAACAAACAAAAACAAAATCCCCAAACTAACCAAGCAACAAAAAAAACCTCCAAAACCCAAATGAAAATAATATTCTAAATCTGGAGGTAAAGCCCAAAATATACCTCAAAAATGTAAAATTATTCTGTCAACCATTATTCAGTTAATCCAAATCAAGGGAGATGTAATTAGATATCCTTTAAATATAAGGATTCTAGAGGAGAAACATCATCCAAATAAACTTTGATTGATAAAATTTTATAGAACAGAGTAATGCATGCTTGTTTGAGGAGTATGGCACTCATAAATCACTAAAATCCTGTTGGGAAGTTTTACTACCCAATTTACCAGAAGGAAAATAAAATCCTATCGTGTCACAGCGCATGAATCCTTTCTTTGAGCACTAATTCCAAACCTACAAGAACAGTTCTTCTCAGTAGCTACTAGAACTTGGAGCCTGAAAGTTCTTGTATGGCCCATGTAAGCCATAAATGCATCCCTTTTTTTTCATGGTGGTGTTGCTCCTTAGCATATCCTGCAAGCAAACAGAATTGAAAGTGCTCTCCAAATGGAATTTAAGACTAAAACTTTATTGAATTTTTTTTTTGTCCTGCATTTCTTCAGTATAAATCCTAGGGAAGCTTTAGAGCAGAGTTGTTTAAATTGAGGACAATTCCAAGTTCCAGGCATTTTCCTATGAAATGGTGCTGTGTGTTTATGCTGCTGCCCTCTAGATTAGGCACGGTTTCAGAAAGATGAAAGAACTATTGAAAATTATCTGATAAGAGTATTTCAGTGGAACTGTTGCCAAAAGCCGACACTAAGGCTATCAAGTGTGAAATGAAAATTAGAAAGTCATTGGACATTGATTTGAATTAACTCATAATGACCTGGTTTATGTTTCTGGTCTCTGGAAAGAATATAAAAACAACTTTCTGTGAAGGACACAGGAATATTAATGAACTAGTCAGCTGAATATGAGCAGTAAATGTCTTTAGTTTAGGTACTTGGAAAACAATCATCCTGCTAAAAAGTTGAAGTAGACAATGGAATGGGATGAAAAGACCAGAAGAGTCTAAAAGGGAAACGCTTGAATTTCAGAAGCAGGAACAGCAGCATATCTATATCAAAAGCTTCTTCAGCTTTTAAAAGTGTAACTTAATTACAAATTATGAGAGAAAGCAGCATATGGTATTGTGGATTATGTGATGTTGGTGCCTCTGCAAACTGACTGAAGGTCAGGCTGTAGGAGAGAGCCAATGAAATGCAGTGTTTTTCCATTTTGAGGCTCTTGGGTGAGCTGTGTAAACAGTTGTGTTGTCAGTGGAGCTGTAACAGTTGGTGTGGACTGAAAATCTGTTATGTCATTCTGGTTGTGAGAGTGTTATGCTTTGGATACACTTTGTAGGAATTAAAACCTGAAAAATGTTATATACTCTTGGAAATTTCCTCAAGAATTAAAGAAGAAATTGGTGGATATTTATGGGCAGCAGCATTGCATTTCTTCAGTTTCATTATCTTTGCATTTGTTCATGAAAAGTCATGAATGTAATGACAATCTAACTCCAAGGACAAAGTGTTTAAACTGGATTCCCCCTTTTCCTACATTCTTGTAGCTTTGAGATCATAACAATCTCAAGAAAGGCAGAAACAGCAGACAATTTAAATGTTGAAATAAACATGTAATATGGATGATTTAAGTGATGTCAGGCTTAGTTGCTTGAAAGTACCATCATTTGTATTCATAGTCTTTTATTTGGGGGATGTTACTCTGTTCCTTCTTCAAAAGGTTTAATGAAATCCAATTTTAGATGGACCATATACAATCGTTTTAGAATTCCACATACAGGAATGCTTAATTCTTGGTTTTCAGTGGATTTTAATGCAGTTTTTACGGTTTTTTAAATGAAATCCATATGTTTTAGGGGGAAAAAATTGAAGTATGTTAAAATTCTTTAAAAAAAATCTATAATTTGCGAAGAAAACGTGTTATGGTATCTGACCTGCAGTATATTTTAAAGAAAAAAAAACAGTTTTGAAAAGCAAGGCAATCTTTACTTTATAGGATTTTTCTATTTAGATATTTAGTATTGGATATACTGTCAGTAGGAGGGTCTTTATCTGAGAGAAGAAATGTTTGAAACTGATAGCCAAAATCTCTCTAATTGACCCCTGGTAATTATAATATTGATTTAACATGTTAGTCATTCTACTCTTGTTTTATTCATGAGTTTTATGGTGAAAACAAGTTTTCAATGTTAATTTCTCCTTAACTGACAGTCCTTACTGTTGAAGACTTTATATCACTATCTTATTAAAAGGATATCTTTTCAGTATTTGGAATGGATAAAAACTCTTAGTTGGCAACAACAGCTGGAGATTTAATTCTTGTGCACTATAACCCTGAAGACCTTCTGAAAAATTTCCTCTGGGTCACAATTCCCAGCCAGAGCCAGCAGTGAGAGAGCTCTGAAAATACAGGAGTAGTGCTGAAGCTTCATTCTATAGTTATTCATTAAATCACTCATTTCTGTGATCACGATGTCTTTAATGGACTAAATAATGTCTTAGGGTTTAATTGTTGGAAAAAGTCCTGCTTTAAAGGGACAAGAGCATCTGAGAGTGGGGAATTTCTTGTCTGCAACTTAGTGAGTTCTGTGCCTTTAGCACTCGGGGATAGAATGGAGGAGAGCAGGTAATTTCTAAGTGAAACGTGACTATACAAACATTCAAATTCCGGATTTAGAATATTTTTGTCTCGTGTTTGTCTTCTCTGGGTTCAGATTCTGGCTCAGGATCTCTAGCAGCAGCTGACAAATGCATTTTACAGGTGGTAGATGTAACATTAAGGTCAGTTAATTTAACTTAAACTGCTGATGTGCATTAAATGAACTAATCCAGCAGGGTTTTGCACCATTGTTGTGCTCTTGTGTTTTCCTCTGCATGCCTCCTCTGTGGGTGTTGTCAGATTGATGAGCAAGTAAATCACGTGCCAAGTAAATTTGGATTTTTCTACCTAAATAGTGCATTAAGCATCTATAAATGCTGAGATATTTAAAACTGCTTTGGGAATATCTGTCCTAAGAAACAAACATTTTTTGAAGGGAAGCTTCGAGTAGTAAAGTTTGTTTCTTTTGTGAAAGGCTCCTGGAAAAGAACATTCCTCTCCAAATAATCACAAAAAATATTAATACATATATATTATGAATATTAGAAAAATATGTGGAAATATACACAGCTATACATGTGTATAAATACATGCTGAGGATAATGTTATGTGGGGAGGCATGGGATTCTCAGTAGAATTAACTTTCCTAAAAATGATATTGCAAAAAAATATTCTCAAAATACAGAAAATTTATTACAGACTGCACAGGATATTTCCATAGATAAACATTACTGCAGAGTTTATCTAACCTGAGGCTCACTGTTCACTATTTTGTGAGACTTCTTTTAAAATGTGTAAGACCCTAAAAATTAAATCTTACTTCAGGACCGGTCAGCAGTGCATTTGTTTCTGATAAATAGGAGAAGAGCACCCTGGAATTCTCTTTCTGGCACAATTTCCAAGTATGTTTTGGCTGAAATTCGCAGGTGAGTTGCAAAGGTGGGCTGAACAGGTGCAGAGTACTGGAGAGCTGTCAGAGGTAGGCAGGAGGCTGCCAGGGCTGCAGGCATTTTGCCTGGTTGATTTCTCTTTATTAATAATGCCCAAAAGCTTAGGGAGATTCTGATCTCAAGGTTGCAATTTGCAGCAGCCTAGATGTCTCTGCTGTATAATCCCACTTCTCTTCTTGGGGATCCTTTTCTCTCTTATAAGATAATATAATAGTAGCAAGTTGATCTCTATTTCTTATTAGTTTTGCTTTCAGATGTCCATTTAGCAATACAAGATTGCAAACTCTAAGAGACAAAAGCAGTTTAATCTTATTTCCCATGGCATTAACTCCTCAGTAAAGGCACCTCACCCTAACAATGTACCTTGAAGAGGAGTATTTTGGAAAGGGACAATCTGAAAACTAGGTTTCTCTGTTAGTTAATACAGAGAAAAGGGTGGAGTGAGGAGGCAGTTTTGGACATTGGTTTGAAGCCAGTAGAGCTGACAGTTCATGAGAGGTCATGTTCATCATGATGGAACTTTAAAGAAATTCATAGAATTCTCCTGTGCTTTCTGACATGGTATTTATTTAGGTAATGTCCTTAGATATTTATTTAGGAAATTTCCTTTGATATTTATTTAGGTATTTTCCTTTGCTATTTATTTTTAAAACTTATGGGCAATATTTTCTTTAGTGGTGCAGAATTGTATGGAAGTCAAAAGCGAAATGTTTAAAATGGCAATGGACAAAAAAATGTCAACCACCTTTTCCTCCGCTCTGCTAGTCAGGGTTTTGTATTTGGATAAAACTGAAATAAATACTCAAGATCAGCTATGAAATGAGGTCTAGGACCTAAAGGTACTTGCAGTAAAATCTAAATTCAGTACAATCTAAAATATGTTCACAAAAACTCCTCTTACTCCAGATCTTCTCCCAGTGAAATATCTCGTGCATCTTAGCTGAATTTCCCTTGGGAATTTAACCAATCAACAAATTCACTGGAAAGACCATCAGTTCAAACTGAAATGGTACCTTCTGTGCAGGAGCTAATGCTGATTCAATTTTAAGATAAACTGCCTGTTACAGTAAAATAGCTGAGGAATATTTGGAGGAAGCAAAATACAGGATTTCAGCCAGAAAAAACAGTTGGCTGCAGCATCATGTGCACCATGGTTCAGAGCTCTTGGCCCCACGTAGGAAGGGCAAAGGCTCTGCTCCAGAAACAACAAAGGTGCAGCTTTGAAGAGTGATTATGGCAGAGAATACTCCTGACCTAGTCAGTAGACTCTTCCACTGTAGGTCATGGCAAAAAGAAATAGGGTTTTCTCGTTTTACATGCAATAGGTGCTGTTTGTGTACCTTGATGGAGACCATAACTACACACTGCACAGCTCCTACACAGGGACTGTTGATCTCTGAGAGAGCATTTTCTGTTTACTGTCATAAAATATAGCTGTTCCAATGGTATACTCGGAATACTTTTTCTCTTAGAGTGGTACAATTCACTGTCTTTGTATTGGTTCAGGGAGAAAGAGGAGCTGTCCAGTCTGAAGATAGTATTTGAGCTGGCACAGTTGGGAAAAGAAAGGTGTATAAACATCTGTCCTTATCTACTGATAAATTCCTGTCCATGAAAGTTATTTTCTTTTCAGAAATCGTAGTAGCATTATAACAACTTCATTCTGAACAGTGTTTTGCTGCAAAGTGAAAAAATTTAAGGGAAATCATGTTTGTAAAACTGGAAAATATTATTTAATAAAAGGGTTTTCATTACTGGACTTTCCAAATGTAGCCCAGAATTGTTAACTCACTGATGGATGTTTTATTCCTCTGTATTCTTTCAAAAATATATGTTATCTGAGTTATGGTAATTTTTCTTGTGTGATGGATGATATTGAGGTATCGTTCTTTTATTTTTGTTTGGCTGTTATTTCAGGGATTAGACTTCCCATATTTCTATTTTTTTCTCTTCACAAATTATTCAGTTGTGCAGTCCAGAAATTTAGAGGGATTTTGCAACTGCTATGAGTGACTCATAGCAAATATTTGTGGTGGGAGCATAGCATTGACAATAACACATTTTGTAATGTATTCCCAGTCCAGAAGGGAGTGGGAAGGCAGTAAAGGGAAGCGAACTTTTACTGAAGAGAACTTTCCCTGAAGGGAAAAGTGCAGTGATAAATGGAAGAATTACTGTCTCAGAGAGGATATTAGAAAAATTACAAGCAGCCCACAAAGATATATGCCATAAAAATCTAGATCTTAAAGGTGAGTGACTAGCAGACTTAAGCAATAATTGTCAAGAGACAAGCACAATTATATTTTAGGATGGAAATTAAAACTGGTAAAATGGTATTTTAGTCATAAGTCTAAATGGTGAGTCCATGTTTTGACAATAAGGGTAAGATTGGAGCTGATCAAGATGTTGTGCCTGAACTGAAGGAATACATTAACTCAGTTTTCAGCAAGGGTGATAACATGAAGCATGAGGATGGGGGCAGGATAACTGCTGGAAATGAAAATGAGCACATCTGCAGAAAACGGAAATTAATTGTCATAATAAGGATGAAGGGGAGATAAACAATTTCCATTCCAGAATACCCAAACTGCGATTAAACTGCTCTTGGGAAAAGAAATAAATAAATCTATCAAACTGGATGTAGTATTAAATAACAGGTAGCTAACAAATATACTGAGGTGGGAAGTTATTGGTCTGGTATTTTGAAAACTCTAATGCCATGACAAATACTCCAAGAAAAAAAAAATTAAAGGCCGAGGCAAAGGATGAAAAGAGAATTACTGGAAGCTGATGATACAAGACTGAATGTATTGTAGATTGGACAGAAAATTAAAAAGTGTGAAACATGCCAAAAAACTTGACCTGCGTTCTTCAGCTGAGATTGACTCTACCATCTAATATCATCAGCATGCAAATCTGTAGAAAGGAATTCATGACCTAAATAATGCATTATTTCATGCATACCCTCTCCTTCGATGTCTTTTAAACTATTTTAGGCTAAAAAAGAAATAGGGGATTAATATAGTTACATTTATGACTCGTTCTTATGGCTTGCATCTTAGAACACAACTTTGTTTTACATTTTGCCACTGTAACTAATCATTAAAATTATTCTAATTTTTGCAGGCCCTACTCATATATATTTTCTTTAGCACAGAGGGAGTTGTAGTTCTCAGAGCCATGCTTCCATAGAACTAGCTGCGATTATTAATTGCTGTGTTATTTTTATTCTTTTTTTGGTCCCTATGTCAGTTTAGAGCATCAAAACTAAAAATAGTTTGCTGGGGATTTTTAGGCCAACTGTAGTACAAAACATGCAGAAGCTATTTTACTTTTGTCAAAAAAGGACGTTCCACTTCCAGCTCTCATTCCAGAGCTGTTCATTTAGCCATGATAATTGCATTGAGCCACTGCTTGTTTATCTGAGTGGCTTAAGCATGTGCCACTGCACTGAAACATTTTCAGTTGACCTTAAACCACATCGCTCTTTATACGCTCTTTTTCTAAAGGTGTCGTATTTTATTTCTAATTGTGCTCAGGGGTAACACAGTTCACAGAAAGCCCAACCCTGCAAACCATAACACTTCTGCTGCAAACATTCTGCCGCACAGTGCAAAGCTCTGCTCGGGCTGGGGCCACCACCACGGTGGCAGATTAATGGCCCTGTGGTATTGCCTCAGAACTGTCACTTTGCTGAAAGGTGGCCTCACAAGGGCTCAGGACTCAGATATGGCACAGCTAAATATTTAATCCTGATGAATAGTTTATGGCTGCTGCAGAGCAATGTTTGTTGAGCAGACTCAACGCAGAACAGAACTGCCGGACACTTCCAGTATATTCCAGGCATTTGTATTCATTTCAGCTCTCTACACAATTTTTATTACATTTGTCGCCTGCTGTTTTTTCAAATGACAATTTATTGGTAAGAAATTCATGTCCTGCTAAGCACCGTCTCTCTGTCTCTTCTTCCCCCTCCACAGTTGCACAACTTTTCATTTTTTTTTAATGTAACTTTTGATGTAATTTATAAGTTACTGGTACGTGTTGGGGAGAGTCAAACTGAAGTGGCTACAAAGCAGCAGATGTAGCTGCAGCTGTTTCTTTCCTTGTTTACTGCTGGGTTTTAATCCAGTGGAGTTTAACTTTAAAAAAATCACAAATTAAATCTCTGTTAATGAGTGCTGTATCCTCACTTTCTAGTTCAGAGAGGTACATAAATATTGAAGCACATGTTTTAAATTACTATCATGCATTACTTTTTAATTAATGACTCTGCAGCTATTTAAATTTGGAACATCAGGCTCATGGTTGTCTGATAGAAGGATATTAGCTGCAAGAGAAAGATCAATACATAAACAAGATTACCCAAACCCAGTAGATCAGCCTGCTGATAAAATAAAGTGGCAGCTGGTAGTTGTGTTGATTAGCAGTGTTCACAAACCATGACTGCAGAATGTGTGTGGAAAGGATGAAGAAATCATCCACAGGGCAGATGACCAAACAATTAAAACAGGTTTTGTTTTTTCTTTCCCTCTGAAAGCAAGCCAGACGAATGCCGAATTGATATCTGTTTGACAGAGGGGGAAAGTGAGAAACAGGAGTTTATCTTTTGTTCTGTGCTATGGTGTACAGAGGGACAGCTGGCCAGCAACACAAGGTGCTCACAGTACCTCTGTGTAATCTCTCAAATCACATTTTCAATCAGTCATTTACACAGGATTACTATTCCCAGTATCTGAACAGCAAGAAACTTCCGAGTAACATATGGAAAAATACAGACAACTTATAAACAATCAAGTTGTAGGTGGCATTATCCATTTAGAAGAATTCTAGGAAAATTTTTGGTTTGATTTTCCTAATTCCACTTTCCACCCAAGTGTCAGTCTTGTGCTGCCAGTAGAATTCCCCAATTCTTAGACTCATATGGAAGGTTGCCACAGTCTTTGTGCCAGCCTAGCTTTAGTGGAAACTGCATCTAAATAACTCAAATATCAACATTGTTTTTCTGCAAGCATTGAGAAATAGGAAAAATTATTAAATCTATAAATGCCAACGCATGTAGTATTGCTATTCTTCCTGAATAAGGGACCATGAAAATGGAACAAATTGTGAAACTGCAGTTGCCTGTTCAACCACCATGAAAATGGATGTCAAATGAAGAGACTTTGCTCTCCTTGTCACGAGCTATTAGCCCTTGCAGAGAGACTGTGGCACCTGCCTAATCTGTTATGCCTCCACTTTTTAAAACAATGTTCTGAACAGATAAAGATTTACATTTGTACTATAAGGAAAAAAATGGCTAAAGTGTTCTTATGGTATTTATTTTGCTTACTGCATTTATTCAATTCCACTGTAGTTGAATGTGAAAAAGGCCACTATGCTGAGGGGAGGGAATGGGATGGAAATTCCAGGGATCCAACACTCAAATTCTTCCATGCCATAGAATACATGTTAGACTATGTGTAGGCTGAAGCTTTTAAATTGTGGCTTTATAGAATAAAAATTCATTCTATTCTGTTTTCTAACACTGTTTAGACACAGCTCTCTGAGCTATATTCAGTCTATAAATAGCACAGGGACTCTAAAGAGACTGAATAAATGTGAATTGAAGCAGGAGAATTTGAGTTTGGCTAGTTACACAGTATTAATGAAAACCAGCTCATTTAAGAATTTACATATTGTTAGATTAGAGTCTTCCTCTAGACAATAGCCTGATTTTGCCAAGGATTAATACCACAGGAAGTCTTTGCTAGTTTATGCATGTTCCAGGCATCACATGTTGGATGAAACACTGATCATATGCAGAATTATAAATCAGTAGCCAAACATCTTCAGTTTAAAAAGCCTGAGTAAACTTTTAATTTAGGCAATATACTAATTTTTTTACGAGTTAGAATTTGAAAAAGGAAATAACATGATACTGTCCAACAAGTACTGTGCACCCCAAGTGGAATGGCACAAAAAATTAAAATGTGGGCAAAGCTGATGTGATGAATTGTTTAGATGTCTGTGTTCCATCTCTCTGCAGCTGTGTGTTAGATGGCAATTTTTATCTTCTGATTCAGCTGCTGATTCTTATGGTGTAAAGTGTGAATTTAGTTAGAGTTTTTCTCAGGTGGATCAGCATGAATCACACGCATAAGTAAATTAATACTTACAGCAGAAATACTCCAATTATCTACTGTGTGAGCTAAATATTTAATAATATCATCTGTCAGTATCATGCTGTATCCTCACTGTGAATTAGTCAAGAAAAATGGATAGATAGGATGTTGATTTAGTAAGTAAATTCGCAGATATAACTTTGTTTCACAGCATCATATCTGAGCACAAAGGGAAAAGTTACTTCTTAAGATATTAAAATCAAACTGGTAAATCTACAGACAATGCATTGCAGATATCACGTATCTTGATATGCTGAAATAAATGTCAATATGGTTATTCCTTTCTCTGTAGCAAAATCATCAGTAGCATCTTAATGTCTCTTGGAAGAAACACAGAGAACAGGAAGCTGATAATTCTTTTCTTAGATAAAGTAGATTAAGAATTTTCCTAGATTATAACCAGTGAGATTTAATTATCTGATTCATTGTTCCTACACTTATACCAATTACAGTGAAAATGTCATGTGTTGAACACCACTGAAAATCAGTCTGAAAGCATTAAACCTTAGACCTTGGGGATTTTTTGTTTCAGAAGTATTCTTTGTGCCCTACATATAGGAAACAATCCTTAGAACCACAAGGTGTGAACAGTTGTATGAAAGGCTATATCTTAAATGTAACACAGCAAAGTTTAAAATTACTTTATTTGACTCAACTAATCAGTACTAAGATGTTATAGAATTTTTGTAGCCTTGTCACAGAGAAATAGAATATATCTTTTAATACATGAAACATTACTCTGACTTGGTTTGGTAATAAATTTTATAGTTTTACTCTTTTCTTGGTATAGCTCAGCTATAAAAGCTCTCAGTCTACCTTAAGCTATTTTAAAAAAAGTCATTGTCTTCCAGGGCTGGCAACCAGCCCTGAGATTTACTGCAGCTTCGGAACATCCCACATCGGGTAGGGATTTGATCATGTCCCACCTGGTGTTCTCCAAAATTAAAGGAAGGAGCAGCACAAGGAGCAGCACAAACACAGGCAGTAAAACCCCACAGAAAGTGATTCTCCTGGGTACCTTTCAGGGAGCAAATATTTTTGGTTTTTGTGGGAGGATGTCTCCCACCCTCAGCTGCCATGTAGCTCTTGACATGCAGCTCTAGTTGAAGGTCAGCCTGAGATCCAAACTGGGCAGACTGGGTCTGTTGGTTTTGCACTGAGCTTCACCAGCCCCAGCTTCATCGGGCTTGCTGAATTCATCACAGCAGGAAGAGCCCACAACACAGCTGAAATAATTGAAAAATTTAAATTATTAGTTCTCATTATAGCAAGCAGAACTCGGCCGAAAAAAATCAGTCTTGCCATTGGTGTGGCACAGAGTTCCCAGCAAAGAGCAGGATCGATGATTTTGTAGGAAGGTGGAATGTCTGAGCAAAAGGGGTTCCCTGTATAGACCGCCTTTTCAAGGAATATCACTTCTGCAGTCCAGAGTGAATATATGTCTGGCTGCTTTTACTCAGAAGAATTATTAGCTTGTTCCTTGAGTGTAGCTGTTTGTTTGGATGTGACTGTACATTCATTAAATATGACACCTGCCACTTTGGGGTCCCTGCTGGATTTTTACAGCCCCAAGAGACTTGGAGTTATGGGGTAGACACTGAAGTGAGAGCTAGGCATTATTTCATCATGAGGCGCTTCTGATTCAGTGTGATGACAGGAACATTAAATTAAATTCTCCTCTCACTTTCAGTTTTCTGAGCTGTTTGAGAAGCCTCAGATATTGTTCAGAAAATTGGGGCTCAGCAGACAAGGACCTACTACAACAGAGGAACATGTCAACAGGTAATTCAAAAAGAAGGTTGTGATGGAGGATTTTATTATTATAAAGTACTTGCCTCAGAGATTTTTTCTCAGCTCTCAAAGTTGAAGAAAAAGTGACTCATGTTTTAGTTCACCTAAGGTAAAAAAGGAAAAATTTATGAACTTTATTTGCAAATAGTCTCATTTTCCAGCTTGAAATCTGGTGAATAACTCCTTAATTTTTTTATTGTGCCCACTTTATGCTTTCACTCATACCTTCTGTTTAAAATGCTGTGTGGAAAGATTGCTATTTATCTGGAAAACTGCATGGAATATAAGTGTGGTATTCCAAAATCAAAGGATATTTTTAAACTAATGAAAACATTTATTTTCAAATGATTGGTTTCACAATATCTGGCACAGTTATACACAGAATTTCCAGGAAGCAAGTTTTACTGGTGTCACAAACTGTAGTTGTACATGGGCATTTAAAATTTCCAAAACACAAAACCTTTTCCATAAACTTACTCTAGCCAAAACCTTTTGCCTCCATTAGAGGAATATTACTTTTGGGAAAGCTGCTAACACATATCTGGGAGAAAAATCTGCTTTTTAAAACCAGGGGGAAAAAATTGAAAGCTTAAGTGCAGCAATACATCATCCAACTTGCCTGCATGGTGTTACTTCGTGAGGGAATTGAGGAAAAAAATAGACCAATGTAAACAGAAAGATGGGAATTCTCATTTATTTCATGCAGAAAGTTTGTCAAATCATTTCCAAAAGCAATGTGGGTGTAATCCTGTCTATCTTTTGTGACCAAAAAATGCAGGCACTTCAGTGAGAGAGTTGCTGGCTTACAGCACAGGGTTGAATCTGCAATTGTACGATTTGGGTTTAGAAAGCAGAGATTTTTATCTTTGAGTATAAATGGTTAAGGCTTTTTCAGAATGCAAGCAAGATAAATGTGTCATTTCCCCAAATAATTTGAAGGATCAACAATTAAAACAATCACAGAGCTTATGGGAGGAAAAGGTGGTGTCTCACAGGGTTTGTGTTTTAGGACTGGGAGGGTCATACCGGCAGGGATGCTGGCATTGTTTGGTATATATGTTTTGTTTGTATTGAAATACATTTAAAACCACATATTTTTCCTACCTACAACTATATTTTTCAGTTTGGGCACTGGGAAGTGAATCACACAGGCTGAAATTAAGCAGGTTTTCTAGCTTAAAATATTTTTTTTTGAATCATAAATTGCCTTTTTGTAGTATACTAGTTTTATATACTTCAAACACTGTGTTTTCTGTGCATGGCTGGTTGCATCTGTTCCGTAGGTCAAAAAGTTCAAATTATTTGTGTTTAGTTATTTTGTCTAAGTTTGAATTCCTGTGCAAACTCTTGGTAACCTGTATGTTGTTCTATGTGCTCTCACTAACTCCATGGAAAAGGCTCAGCTTGTACAGTGAGAGCTGGCCACACATCAAGCCTTGCCCTTCAGATGGGCAGTGTGAACACAGCCTTTTGCAACCTCCTGGAAAGGCTGTTTTCACAATCACAGGAAAGAAAGAAAACAGCACTTTGGAGTATTTTTGTTATATTTTACTTGTCCAGCTTCCACACTAGTCAAAAGACATTTTCCCTTGTGAATTTGATGGACTTTTTTGTTTGTGCCCCCCAAATGGGATAGTTATTTAAATGGGACATACACAACTCCACCAGAATCTGATCCTGAGATTAGCTCAGCTGCATAAAACATGGTCCTAATAACACCAAGGCTGTGGCTTTGATCCCTTTATGGGCCATTCCCTTAAGAGTTGGATTTGATCTTCCTTGGGGCTCCTTCCAACTCAGAATATTCTGTGGTTCTCTTCTCTACTAGCTGTGCTGGTTTTTTGGGTTTCAGCTTGAACAGCAGCTCCTGAAATCCCTAACAGTGCCAGGAAAAGCCATGATACACAGGGCTCCATTTGCAGTGCTAGAATTTAATTTTCATGGTCTGTCAGCAATATTGCTCACTCTTTCTGTACAGAGTCTATGTCCCTTTGAGAAATAGGCTGTAAATGCTTCTCTGCAGATTCTCATCCTCCAGTGTGAAAGATGCCCTTTCAGGTTTTTGATTATGTTACTTCTATGTCTTTTATTGAAGTTGAGTGATTGCTAAAGTCTATTTTTATAAAATCTTGTGGTTTTCTCTAGGGCCAGATCCCTGAGTTTTCCTGTCTCACCTCTTTCTTTGTAAGTTGTTATCTGGAACACATAATAGTAGTCAATGTTTTTTCCATAGTTTTTACAAGGGGGTACTTCATCCAGCTTCATTCAGCTTCCCATTTGTTTGTTTACACAAAACCAATTTTCACCCTTGCTCAGATTTAATTTAGGCCTAATCTTAATTTGTAAGAGCAACTGCTTTTAGGTAAACTCAGGTTTCTATATTTATTCACCATATTCTGCTTGCATCCTTGCTTGCTCTACAGAATATACTGGTGTCTCTCTTAAACTTTTTTCTATGTTTTTGCATCTCTTACCCTAAAGTCTGAACTGATTTTAGGGTCAAAACAGAAGTATAGTGCCTTAGTCTCAGACTTTTTTTAATAGTTGGGGAAATTTTGTGTTATGTTTGTGTGCAGTCTGTTTTTAGTGCATCTAAAGCAGTCATGATGCAGGCATCAATAACATTAATCAAAATCAGGGACCTCAGAAAACACTAAAGAAGTAAAGTGAGATATAATTACTGAGAATATAATGAGTTGTGCAGTTCTGTATAAACTGTACCAAACCAACGAAAGGAATAATTATCTCTTTACCTGTGGACAACATTTTGCAGGTCCTTGCAAAACATCCCAAGTATTAGCACCTAAAATTAGAAAAAACGGACTCCAAATAGAGTGGAGGTATCAACCCACAAGTAAAATGCATCATTTAATGTAGTTATTTACAAATATATACAATTTTCCTGATCATAATATTTTAATAATTTTTAATAAAAATATTTGGTTTTGTCCTCATAATTATTTTTAAGTAACCATCTGGTTCTTGGCTTGTGATCTCAGCTAATGGTACTCTGTTTCTATTTTTAATTTGCCTGGTTATAGTAACTGAGTGTGGATGTTTGTGGAGAGCTGTTACTGGCAAATCGCTTTCGTTGTCATGAAAAATCACAAGTTGACAGGGATGGCTCTCTTGCTTCTCCACAGACCATGATGTTGATGCAAAATAAAAGGTTCTTGAATTTCAACAACTTTTAGAAAGTTTTGTAACTGCTTTTAAGAGGTCAGCACTAACTTCTAGAGTTTGAACTAGTCTGTGGAGAGCATGGAGATGTGGGGAGTGGAAAACTGAAGTTCAGGTTTACATTTTCAGTTCTCCTGCTCCCTGCCAAGTGCTCTGAGAAGCAGATCCTTTTCTGAATTTTTCTAGGCCACAATGCAGCCATTCCTTAAGGATGGGTTCTTTGGACACATCCAGTGTAATAAAGTTCTGAACTGACACGTGGTTATTGTTATTGATTTTCTAGGTTTCTTATCAGTTTCATACAGTTTATTGCCTGATAATAATCATTGTAGTTCAGTGCTCTCAAGAGACAGATGTGGATTTAAAAATTAATGTACACACCTAAATGAATTGTTCAGCTGTGTTTTAAAATTTGTTTCCGTTTTTGTTTTTAAAAACATCTGTGTGATCTGAAACAAGAATATGTGTAGAAAAATAAAGTTAGTACATGGTAGACCTGCTATGATAAAGCTTTCAAAGTCCACTTGGCTGAAGTAGGACAGAAGTCTCTCTTGGGAGAAACTAAAAGTTATTTCCCAAGGTCTGTGCTGACTGCAGCTCTGCTTCTTTATGAGCCAATCCTCGTCAATCATATTTATTGTTAGCAATCCAAGCTGTGCATGTAGTAAATTAACCTCTTTTCAATCCTCTTTGGCTAATCTTTTACCACACTATCTCAATGTATAAACTGGGTATTAAGTAATATATATTTTAATTCTCAGGCGGAATCTTTACAAGATGCTGATGTTTTAAATCATACTTCTACCACCATACTGGAAAATATATTATTTTTGAAAAGTGCTAGAAAACAAGATTGTTCCGATTTCCTTTTCCATATCACAGGAAGTGACAGTAAGCCTCTCACTTTGTAGAGCACTGTCTGATTGTATTGGCTCCTGAGCACACCAGATGTCCTTTTGGATACCCAGTGGCAATAAAAATTAGCTGTTCACCTGCTTGAAAGAGAAGTAGTAAAAAAAAAAAAAGTGGTCTCAAGTAGTCAGCTTCAAAATATTTTGAAAATATTTCTGTGTATCACAGACCTCTTATTATTTTTGCCAAGTTTAAGACCCCCTGGTAGTATTCCACCAGATTCCTACCACCCCTCTTGTCAGTGAAGCAAGAATTATGATCAAGATAAGTTCTTGCAGTAGCACTTCAAACTTAGTCAGTTCTCTCTTTCATGGAAAGCCTTCCAATTCCGCAACCATGCAACCACGTGTACAATGCCAGCAACTGCTTTAGTGGAGTTTATCAGCCTAATATTAGATAAAAGTCTAGGTGTTGCAAATATATGTATATATAACAGTCATACCTTGAAATGGCCAAACTGTAGATCGGTCTGAGCCATGCAGATCTTCTAATGCTTCCTGAAGCTGCCTTTTTGTGTTGGCTCTGTATGAATGTGGGTCAGGAACTTTAAAGTGGAGATTACTTTAGCTCTCTCACAGACCTCTTTCTCGGTGTGTGATTCAGATTTTGCTTCTCTCTCTCTGTTACTTGCCTGGATTAATCTCTAACAAAAAGACTGGAAAACATGAGAAAGCTTTCTTTTTATTCTGCTAAATGTGACAAAATTCATCTTCTACTCTACCAAAACCAGCTGAGATTACCTGAAAACACTGAAGGACCTTTACCTTTCCTCAACACAGCTCTGCTCTTGGGAGCTGCTGAAGGAAATGGCACTCCTTAGAAAGTACAAACCTCTTTTCTCATGATCACAGACAGCAAGCTTAGGCTTGCAGAAATGAGCTATGGCAAGAGGTAACCTTGGCAATGAAGTACTTCAAGTTTTCCTTATCGGCGAACTTCTCAAAATCTTCCTCTAGGCATTTCATGATCAAGGTCGTGCTTGTAGGGGGAAGAATAAGCAGAAATACTGTGGAACAGCACCCACAGGTTTAACTAAAAATTAAAATTCTTTTTAAATAAGTCTGAATAACATAAGCATTTTATTTTTTAGTGATACAAGGATGAGCAGGTGAATAGGAAACAACTTTTACTTCCCTTTCAGATGCAAAACACCTCAAGACACAATGTGAAACCAGTTAATGGGAGATCCAAACAAATGGAGGCTGGTGGTCTTTAACAACACAGATATTTACCTAAATACGCCCATCTGGTTTCAGAGCTAGTGTTGAGCTAGCAGAACTCCTAAGGTAGTATGCCTGTTCTCTGTACCGGATAACACCAACTTTTCAAGAAAATTCCATTATTAATTATGAATCCTTTTGCAGCCCAAAATCCCACATCAAAGGTGCACTTCCTATTTTTGTTTTGAAAATATATTTATATATGATATTGATCAATTTCAGTCTCTCGGTAACTGACATTTAATTTCTTTTGTATCTTTTGCAAAAACATCAATAGAGCATTCAGCTCTGAGAAATGTACCTCTTCAGATAGAGACTGTTCTGCAATTTTGAGCTATATGAGGTATTTCAGAGGGCTTGATTTTTAATAAGCACATTCTGCTCAGATGTGGATGAGTGAAAGAGCGGTAAAGAAAGACACTTTAGAATGCATGGGAGAATCATATTTTTCATTAATTTGATAAGTTCTTTGAAGGAAGGGAAGATATGCTGTGACTTTTATATTTTAATTAAAATAAGGAGAGACCAAGGTCCATCCTCCCTCTCGAGTCTTCTGTCAGCTCTTGAGTTTCATGAGAGCAGTCAAGTTAACCCTTCAGAGAGTCAATGACAGCATCTTGAGGGTGTCTGCAGTCAATCTTTCTGAGTTACTGAAGTGTTACAGCTGGGGGCAATGATCCACAGTTTGCTTGAACTGCAGAGTTTGCATCTCGCATTAGAGGTTTTCTGTAAGTGTGCCTGAGCTGAAGGCATTTGGAATATGTTCGAAGCAGGGAGGCATAAATGCTCACAATGGACATTTGCCCTAGCAGTAGCCAAACATTCAGGATTCCTGGTCAGAAAGGCACTGGCTGACCCTGCACAGATCTGCTGTGCAGCTGCACTGCTACTGCCAAACATAAATGAGCACTGTGAAAAATGTCTGACAGAGGGCAAGTAATTAAACTCTGAAGGGCCAGATTTATTTATGGAAGAAAAACATGCATCAAAGAATGCCAGCTACAAGGACACCATCTCTGGCTGAGGATGATTGAGCTGAAGTTTGTCCAAGGCAGGAAACGTATTTTGATGCCTCCTGTATCAAAACTGTAATCTGTTGAATATCATGTCAAAGGTGAATACTATTCAAAACAGTGCATTGCTTACATTATTGTATTAGAACAAACTTTGTTTTTCACTTTCCTACTTTCCATCATAAATGAAGAATATTTATGAAAGTTTTATTTGGCATGATCGTGCCTGAGGCCAGCAGTGAACTCACTGTCACGAATCACCACACAAGGCAATAGAGACACCATTCTTCACCAGAGCAATCCAACTTGTGTCCTGGAATAAATTCATGCTCACTTTCCTCCACTATGTATGCACTTTATGTACGTAAATCAGAAAGTTTCACCATCTCCATGATAGGGAGCTTCATGTCATCAGTTTTTCCAAAATCTGGTAAGTCGAAGAGATACAGTTTGGTCACAATTTTATCTTTTCACTGCTTATGTCAGTGAAGAGTATTTCATCTGATAAATCACCTGCAAACAGAGCAAGACCTCTCATTTCCTAGTGCAGTGTTTCATACGTGCAGTCCCTGAAATGTGTGTTTCCAGTTGATTCATTAGCTATTAGATATATCTGCATAAATGCACTCATTTTCTCCAAAGCTTGAATCACACTTATCAAAAATTTTCAGTTTTCCATAAAGTGCAGGGATAGGTGAGTTTGCAAAAAGCCTTTATAATAAAGCTTTGCACAGAACTGGTGGCTGATAGCTGCTGCATAGAGGAGTATTTTTAGTCAGAAGTCGTGATCAGTGCTTTCTGCTTCACAGGTTCTAACAAAAACAAGGAGATAATATGATCAAATGGAGGAAGGAACTGGGTGTTTAATTAAAGTATAGGAGATTTAAAGCCTTTATTCGTGGAAAGCCAGTGTAAAGTAGACAAAATCAAATTCCAGCAAATCCTAGAAATAGAGGTTATTTTGCAGTATAAGTGCATGATTTAAAGCTGAATATAAAACTCCAAATCTCGTATTAGTTGCAGATGCAGTCCTAAAGTAATAAAAAAAAATTATTCTAAAGTCCAAAGCTGAAAGTAATTTTTATATATAAATCTCACTCTTGGGGAAACTGCCTGTTTTAATTGTTGTTATGCTTGCTTTGGATGAGCAGTGGGCAACTGAAGCTGAATTTTGTCTTCATATGACACCAATTAAAAGAGAATGGCTTTGGTGACCTAACAAGAATTACTCCCCTGAGATAATACATACATTTGTTTATTCTAACTGAAAAAAAAAGAGAAGTATTTTAATATAATAAACAGAATTTCTGATGCTCTTCCTCTTCATTACTGGAAGATATGATGGTGAGAGAAACAATTACTTACAGTGTAATTACTTGTAAACTCTGCTTTTGCAGTATCCTTAACATTACAGCATCTGATAACACAATTTAGTGGGCATAAAGTTAAGTCATCTGAGTGGTCCTTGGGGAAGAACAGCCTCTTGAAAAGCCATAGTACATTAATTATAAAAGCAGGGGAGTCAAGGGATACCTAACCGAAAGCAAAGCTGTAACAAGTGGTGTTAAATTGCAAGCTGCCACAAATATCTTTCCTCTCTACAGGTCTTCATTAGAAATTTAGGCACAAGAACAGAAGTTAAAATGCCTAAGAGCAGAGATCTGCCTGTAGTATGACATCACCTAACACATCAAGTTCCAAACCCTTGATTAAAACAAGACAGTAGTCACACCACAGGATTAATGTCTTTCACAGACACCTTCACATCAGCGCTACTGTTGGAGTAGGAAAAAAAAATTATTCTGTGAATAGTTTAAATCCTTTGCAAGAAGTGGTCTAGGGGATGCCTGTTGCTGGGAAAACAGTCTTATTTCCTAGATGAATTTCCTTGTATAACAAGATATTTTTGTTATATGAATTCATATGTCCTTACAGAATTTTTATGGTTTTCATTACGGTTTAATTTTACTCTCCAGAAAAACAAAGAGAGATCACTGTGAACTTTTGTTATTGGGATTTTGCTTGATCTTTATGCAAAGTGGTAGATCTTAGATTTGATGCCACTGATGCTGATGTAAGACATTAAATTACTTGAATTCAAACTGAGGCAACCACACATTTTCTGTGTGATTTTAGGCAAGGTTTCTAACTCTGCATCTCAACTAATAGTCATAGCGCCAACTCACTGACTTCTGATGGATTTTTGGAGCAGAATCAGATCCTCAGCTGATCTTCTTAAAGCAGTTTCACTGGAGCAAGAACAGTCTTCATCATGTGAGGATATGGTTCTGTGTTAGTAACCCTGTGCTGGTACAATGATCAGAATGCCCTGCTTTGAAGTGGCACTAAGATATCACCCAGCAACACGGAAATACATCTAAAATTATTCTAAGTGCATTCACCTTTGCTTTTCCTTTTTTCTTCTTTACACACAAATTTCAGAATGTTCTCCTGAGAAATTATCCGATGAAGTTGCTTTGTACTATTTGACAGTAGAATTCCACTTTAAAAAAAATTCCTAAATGGAAGTGCTGGGGTTTTTCTGATAGCTCTGGTGATGAGGAAATGGGAGCTGTTTTATGCTCTCTCTCATCCCCTCAGTATTCTAGTTATACAAGACCTAATTTGTGTGGAAATGAGAGAACTGATAGTCTAGCCAGCTCATTAGGTGCAATTAAAAGAAAACAATCCCTCAGGGTCAATGAAAATCACTACCAGAGAAATAACTGTCCATGTTAGAAGACTGTCCTCCCTTAAGCACAATAAGATTGTATTGGTGTGTATTTTTCATACACTTCCTATGGCTCTATATGAAATACCACACGATGAAATAACATTCACTTTTTTGAAAGGGTCATTTGAAGTTGGCTTTCTGTCTTTTCTTTTTAGTAGACCTTAACTGCCACAGATTTGAAAACTGCAGTTGGAAAGTTGTTTTCCAATGTCACCTACGTAGTTTGGTACTTCAAGATTTTTATTCAACTTTTCTTTTTAATGTAAATTTCTGTTATAGAAAATAGAACATTAGAGAGTATAGTGTAATAGCTGGGTGAAGTTAATGACTGTGTATACATAATGAAAGATAAGATTTTGCAGTATAGATTGTATTACAAAATATCTAATGTAATGATCGTTGAAATCATTCATCTGAAATGACTCTTCAAAACAAAGTTATGGAAGCTACCCTGAGATCAATTATATTGAGACTTTCTTGTCTTCAAGCGCAGGAATATTCTGGAGCAGTGCATGTTTCTGGGTATGCAGATCAATCTGCTCCATCCATCCTTGAAACTCTGATGTGTGCCACAAGTGGCTACTTATTTCTCCATTTCCTCAGATATTTAAAAACACAACACTGACACATTTTCATCACTGCATTCAATATTGACTTGTTTGTTATGATGTTCTATCAAGTGTTAATATTCTATCAGTTTCTATCAAATGGGCTGCAGCCTTTTCTTCAGGGAGACCCTTTAGAATTTAGCAGATCTCAGCGCTAGTAAACATTCCTAATGTTCATCCTGAATGTTTCATTTGGTCTCTTTCACCCTACTGCGTCAAAATCATCTTCTTGGTCTTTTGTGAGTAATGTCCAGAGATCTCTGGGAAAAAAACACAACTTTTTCTTTTGTTGTTTTTTAAATCATAAAAGATGATAATATTATTTTATGATTAAAGATGATAAAGAGCATGATGCTAATATAAAATTCTCCCCTCTTTCATGTTGTAATGCACTATTTCACAGAAAAATGATAGGTAACTTTGAAAAACTGAAAATAATTGCTGTGATACATTAAATAGTTCAGTATAATTATTATGTGAAAGCTACAAGCAAACCTACTTGATCAGTTGCTTCTCTGCAATAAAAGACTCACACTTTCCAGAACAGCAAGATGACTTAATTTGGTGTATAATAAAGAAAAACATTTGTAGATGACAGATTTAATTTTTTGCCTATTGATCAAGGTTGCAATTACTGGAGCAATTAACTTTTTGATCTCCATTAGGGTGCAAATGAAATCTAAAAAAAGTTAAAAATGACAGGGAGTTAATTTTTTTTGCAATAAAATGGATTAGCAGTAGTTGTCAGGAAGCTTAGCAGTGAATCATGCTCTGATACACAGACAGAAATCATTCTGTCCTTCCAAAATGTGTGAGTGCCAAGTACAGGAAATAGTATGTCAAGATATTATGTTACTGTTTTGGTGTTCTCCTATTAAAACTGAACCAATTGGTCTTAAGATCAATTAAGCTTCCTACCTTTTTATTCAGGTAAATCAGTAAACAGAATTTTCCCCAGCTTTTGTATGGTCACATTTGACCTAAGTTTGCATTCATCAGTATCACTGGGCAAAAGCCATTTTCTGTGATTAATATTTTATAAGGCCAAATGTGTGTTGTACAGAGATGTGACATAAGTTTGCGATAGATTTATCTAAATAAGTAGCTTTAAAACAGCAGTGTAATTGAAAAGAGAATGCTTTGCCCTGTGTTATCCAAGGTAAATTTATTTGAATTTAATATTCTACTTTTGCTTGTGAGCATAAGGTTTGGTTCTGTTGGCTCTGGATATCAAAGATTTTGTCCTTCCAATCCTAAATGGGGGTTATCATAGAAATACTGAAACTAAAAAATGAGGAAAAAACCCTTTTAACATAAATATGGATTATGCCAGGAATGTCCATCAGCATAATTATCTTAAGTAACTCAAATCAGTGATTTTCAGAGTGAGGAACAAATGTCAGCAGAATGCCTCCTTCTGCTATCTACACTGTAATTACAGATTAAGAGCAACAATATTAACCCCCTTGCTTCATGCCAGGATGCCCAGCAGGACTGTCCATTGTTGCTAACCTATGTATTAGAACACTAAACATCAAGATAATAGGATGTGGGGGAAAAAATCTAGCTATACAAATTCTTTTTGAAGATCTAGGGGAAAAAATGAGCCAAGCATGATAAAAATCATATGGATCTTATATGACCTTATGAGTGACATAACTTTCTATTACCTCCCAGCTCCTTGGGGAATTTTTTAGTCAGAATCCCTGAAAAATAAAAATATCTATCTGATTATCACTTCTAACTTATTTGTATATATAATGGTGGCAACATTTCTAATATCCTGATCACTATTTTTATACCTTATTTATATCTCTGCTGAAACTCATGGTGAAACTAAGAAATTCTAGCACTTCATGATTAGGTTATTTAGAAGTTGAGATAGAAAATGAAGACTGTGATATTTTAATGCAAGTATAGAATGTGTCTAGATAGGCAAAATAGTTATTGAGACAGGAATGCGGTATTTTAAGCTAGATCAGTCAACTGATTTAGCTTTTAAAGTATTTCTCTAAAATTAAATTTTTTTATTTGTAACCAAATTCAGTTCACGGCACAGATACAAACCAAATATTTCGGCCAAAGAATAGCCCTGAAAAATGCAAAACAGAGACAAATAAAAGGGAAAACTGAAATTAATCTAGATTATTTTTTTTCTCTCAAAAATTATTACAGTACTAAAACGTAACTGGAAGCTTTATAGCTTTGAGAACTCAGGCTATACCACATCAAGAGTCTTTGCAGTCTTAAATAAATGAGAATGAGAAAGAGGAGAAAAAGATGGGTAAA
Source organism: Grantiella picta (assembly GCA_013397955.1). Classification (NCBI taxonomy): domain Eukaryota; kingdom Metazoa; phylum Chordata; class Aves; order Passeriformes; family Meliphagidae; genus Grantiella; species Grantiella picta. Next base: position 1,425,271 of record VZRM01008916.1, on the reverse strand, counting down.
CAGCAGCAATAAAATTGAAAGCAGTTTAGCTACAATAATTCCATAAATTAGTGGCAGAATGGGAGATACAGATCTCACAACACTAATGAGCCATTCATTAAACCAAACTGTATTTCAATTTTTTTTTTAAGTAAAACTCTAACCTGAGCTATTTGTTGCTCTCAAACATGTGCCTGTGTTCATTTCTGACATTATTTTGGTTGAGCTGCCTCAGCTTTATCTGTACGTCGTTTCTGAAATAAATGCCATGCTTCACAAATAGAGATACTCAAAGAAATGAAAATACACATTCCTTCAGCTCCTGGTGCTGTTAGACAAAGGAATGGGAGGGGAGAATTATAAAATGTATGAGGTCTTTGAACTGGAATGGCTGCCTAATTGTGTAAATCTTTCTTGAAACAGTCACGTGTATGAAAGAGATAAGCTATAATCTAAATGCTGAGAAACAGCTTCTCTAGAAAAAAAAATTAGTAACTAGGGTGCTAAAGTGTAAAATTCCTTACTATCTACTGGTTAGCTACTTTGCCAACTGTTTATGTACTGCTAAGCTTTGCATATTTTAGTGAGGTAACAATGAGAAGCAAACAGTACAATAACAGCAGTATGAAGGGTTTGTACTTCTATAATATTCTGTATATTTTCTCCCTGTGGTATTTTCTGTGTTTGGGGTTAAACAGCAACAAGGCATTATCAGAACTACCATTATTAAAATGTTTTCAAATCTTCAGTTCTCAAGAGATGAATGATCCACTTTAGGGGAAACGCTGAAACAAACGAAGGAAAATTCATATGGAAAGCAGTGCTGAAGGCTCAGCATATGTCTTTGACAAAGGGTGTTTTGATTTGGTACAGTGTGTGTTACCTCTAGTTTGAGAAATTTATTGCTCTCAGGTAATGAGAGCTCCTTGGGAGCACAGGTTTAGTAATTGAGCCATAAAAGATTAAAGAGAAAACAAAGAAAAAAAGAAAAAAAACCCTGTTTAATTTTGTTTTCTTTGTGACTTCCAAGTGGCTGCCTAAGCAGCAACTGCTTTTTCCTTTCCTAATCTGAAATAGTTTCTCAAAGAAAAATCATTATAATCTTCATATAACCATTCCCTGCATCCACTTTCAAACACAGTGAAGATGCTTTGATCACATTCTTACTCCATTAATGTTTTTGCATAACATTAAATAATATGAAACCTTTGGTGACATGGAGAGGCTGTAGCCACAGGTGAAGCAGGGAGCTGAGGCTTTGAGGTTTGTTGGCAATAAAAAGCCTGCCTTTTGTCTGTCTGTGGAATCATCTTGTACTGTAAATATGCCATTACAGTGCAAATGATGATCTAGAAATGAATGATTTTTCCAGACCGTTTCAACTTAATAAAGGTAAAAGACTGAGTGGCTTGAGGAAGGAGCTGCTGGTGCATGATCAGAGTTTTCAACTGTGTGGTTTTTGCCAAGATACTCTAAGGGTTGTCCTACAGATGCTCATTAAATGCTTATCGATACTTTAGAAGAATTCTTTTTGGATTTAATTTTGTGAAAATATGGATACTTGAGAAGAAAATATTTTAAAAGGGAAAAATATTTTTTTTGTTTTATTCTCAGCTGGTAGTCATGACTTGTTGAAACAGATTCTGCATGGAAACAAATATTTGGTAAATTCTAGTTTTTTCCTCACATTGGTCTGGAAAAAGGTCTATAATTTCTATCCTGATTGGCCGTTTCTACCCTTTATTAAGTAGAGGATCACTATTATTTTGAATCTATTCACAGGAAGTAAATCTGCTTTTGCCACCTATCACATAAAAATGACATTCTGAAGTTGTTGTGTTTTCTTCTGTTCATTATGGATGGCAAATTAAGAAATAAGTAACTATATATTATTTATAATTACAGTAAATGTTATTTTTGTACCGGGGTTTCACTGTGTAGGACATAATTCTATTTTGTTTGTTTCCGGCCCTTAATTTGGTAATATTCTTTGTCTTCTTATCAAAACGCTTCAATTTTAAGTGGAGAAGAGTTCCACAAATTGCAAGCTCTGCTGAAGAGAACTTGCTGTGCTTTTATATAGTACTGCTTGGTCTGTCTATACATAATACAAGTTGAGGGGAAAAGCTATGGCAAGAACCGCAAATTTTTGACCCTTTTCCTGTTCTTTTTTCTTTTCTTTTCCTTAGTGCATCGATCTTCACAAAGAGAGATGTTCTGTTAGTGCTGTATTGAAGGCAAATTACTTTCTAAAAAATGAAAGCCTCCAGTTTGAGTCAGTATTTTCCTTTTTTTCCTTTTTTTAATTAGTCCTTGCCAACAAAGATAGGGAGTAGGTGGTTATGGCAATGGAAGCCACCATAATATCTACTGCTCCTCTGCTCCTGTGCCAGGATCAATGATTGCTGATGCTATCAGGAAACCCATGGAAATATTTGCTCTGGAAAGAGGGTAGCAGTGAGAAAATATTAAAGTGAACTTTAGGAAGTGAAGAAGCTACTGAAAAATCTAAAATTAGCCTTAGTAGAACTGGAGCCATTTTGCGACTTAATCTGTTTCTGTAGCTTACTTCCACAAACTATTCCTTTAGTTCTCTTCCCCGCACTCCAATTTTAGTTCTGTTATAGAACACAGATGCATGCTCTAATAAATAGACAAAATTGATACACAGATATATTCCCTTTCTTATGTAGCCTGACTCTCCTGTAATGCTTTTTATCAATCACTTGATGTTTTTTTACTCCACCCACTTTTTATTCCATGTCACTGTGCTCACTTCTTGATGTATATAAGCTGGACAGAATTTAATACACAATAAAGCATTTTGTGTTTATTAAAAGTATTTCAACCAATATACAATAAATTGAAATTTTCAAGTTTAGGAGCAGTTGAGCAAAAAGTCTTCATGCTACTTAACTGGACTAGGAATAAGAAGTGCCTTTGAGAATTTACACTATGATGTCATGGAAGATAAGGAAAAGACTCTCTCTTAGTGTCGCCATGCTATATTAATTCATCATATCCTCTATAAGTTTAATGCAGATATAACAGTCTTTATGTTATTACTTTCAATTTCCTTAACAGAATATTCAATGTACTTATCCTAATAATACAGTACGAATTTAGGAAATTTACGTTGTCTTCATTGTGTTGAAAAGAAAACAAAATGCAGAAAGTGTCTGTCTTATCCTACACGAAATAGTTATGATCTCAGTTAATAGGTCTGGGATGTCGTCCTGAGTACCTCAATAATGATTTACTCACTGCATTATCTATTACCTGGAAAGAAAAAATAGTAATTCATTTTCTTAAATGTTTTGTTTTGACATAAAAAACAGTAGTTTTTCATTACAAAAAAAAAAAGGAGCTTTCCACTGATCATGAATTACAGTCATTGGAGGGGGCTTTAAAAATCATTTTTATCTTCTAGTACTTGTGGAAAGTGAGATGGTTACTGCTGTTCTCACTCAGCATAAATACAGGTTTACTTCAGTCTGGGCAGAATTTGGATTTACACCAGATATACAATTTTGCACAAATTTGAGCTGCCCATTTGTCTTCATTTCAAATTATTCACTTCACGTCAGCTGCTCTTAGTTCCACACAATCTCAAAGGGTCTGGTACAGAACCAAGAAACATCTCACAATCACCAGTTACTGGCTAGCAAAGCAAAAGAGATGACTGAATTGGCACAGGCTAAGCTGGACAATAAACAGATCACTTTGATTGCACTCACTTTACACTCACCTTAACTTCCTAGACATCTCAAGAAACAAGACACATAAATCTATCATGCTTCTTTTAACAAGGCTTTAATTTCTTACAGAGGACAGTCTGAGACATTCTCCCCCATGTGTGCGCCCTGTGTGTTCAGATAGGGTGTGTGACACTATATAACCTAGAACCACCCTGATATTCACTTGTTTGACCTTCTTCAGGCCAACTAAAAGCGCCGATTTATTGTGTATCAGAGCTTGTGCAACCAAGAGCAGTGCCTCCTCTGGGGGTTGTTTCAGTAAGAAACAACAAGGACTGGTCAGATGGTGGGATGAGCCCTCAGGAAGTGTCCTCTTCAGTCTGAGCATTACCTAATAAAGTCAAGTAAAATGGAAGGGAAAAAAAATTGAGCAATTAATGAAGCAATTGTGTATCTTGAGAACTCACGCTATCAAAAAAAAAATTCTGGGGAGATGACTCAGTGGATAATTCTGGAACAGCTGTAATTTCATCTTTCATATGGATAGTCTAATTATTCGGGGAGTAATAATTAAATGGTTATCAATAGCACCTATGAAATGCATTGGACAAAAATGAGGAGTACTGTGAAAACAGGGTGTTTCTACCCCTCCATCATCTTCACAGACAGAGGAGCTCTACTCCTTGAAACTGCCAATATAGCATTTTTTAGTATTATTTTCATTGCTGTTTCAAAACATGACATGAAAATAGAGAGTTCGATCTCTCCACTCTTGTGGATTGTATTGTATTTATCACAAAGTTAGATGGTCTTGTTTTTATAGCACATGCCAAGAAATTTTATCATAAAATTAACTCATCTTTCTCAAAGTGAAATATATGGATGGCGCAAGCATCCTCTTCAAAGATATATTCTCAGAGTAAAAGCAGTAATATTCAAACATGCCGAGAAGGAATATGAAAGAGATCATTTGTATGTATTATTCTTCATGAGAAATTAAAGCTAGCAAACACAGCAAAAAGCAGCCAGCTTGGTGTCAGTGACACGTAATTAGGAAACGCTTGATGAATGAATAAAGATACAAACAGATTAATTTCCATTATACTCTGGGAAAACTGCTGTGGTGGTTAATTCTGCACATACAGAAGAGGATAAATACATTAAAAATGTGTTTTATCCTTGGTCTTTTCCATGTGGCGTTATTAGTGGTTTTTTTTGTAAATAGTCCTTCCTTTTTAGTACCAGTCTGGGTCCCATTCTTTTGGCATTCTTTTACCTTTATTTCCACAGTAATATTTCTACAAAGATATTAGCATTAAGGCACATTTCATTAGCATGGAGCTATATAGACTTTTCACATTTGGAATAATGTGTGTGCTGATTGAGTTTAGTGTCTTTTTAACAATTTGATTCTGTGATATGTCTTCTGTCTAATGCAAACAAAATAACTGTAATGCTCCAGCTCAAAACGCTGTAGGCTGATATACTCTCCTGGTTTGAACACCATTTAGGGATTTGTTAGATATCTCTCAAGATACCCACTTGTTTTTAAGAAGCTGAATGTTAAGACTATGGAATCAAGTTTGCAATTGAAAAAGGAAAGATTTGGCAACTCTCTTCCTACAGCACATATCATTGCTAGACTTCCCTGCATTTCTCTGTAGATGTTTTTAAAAAAAAAACAGGAAAATAACCCTCAAGTTAAACAGGAGGCTTACACTGGGTATAAACCCAGTTTGGTAATGTAATTTTCAGTAAACTTTTGGCCAGACTAAAAATAATTACATTACGCCACTGGTTTCTGTCAGGAAAACAGAGTAAACACACACTGAGTAAGATTTCATAAAGAAAATAAATTAATAAAGCTCTTAGTACTCAAGTGTGTACTTTGCATGTACGAAAACAACCTGGATTTTTTCTTTGTTTTGTTTTGTTTTGTTTATTCCTATCTTGATACATTATTTAATACTGGGACTAACAAGAATTGATGAATCTTGTCATGCTTTTCAGAGCCTGAGTTATGGGAAGTGACACGACTGAGAGTTACACTCGTTTTAGGTGGCCTACAGGCTTTATGAAGGATGGCATAATATATTTTACTCACATCTCTACAATATGACTATAAACAAATACTAGTTATGAATGTGGTCCCTGTGAGGAGATTTTGTATAGAGTCCATGCATGAAGGATTATTGATTCTTGCTAGAGCTGAAAGTGAGTAGCAACTATGGTAAATAAATCAGGAATCCATTATACCAGTGCATTACTGCCAGAAACACTTGCTTGATTTTTTAGGTATGATTATTATCATCAAGATATTTGTCTTATCACTTATACAGTGCTTTCCACTCCTTCACCCTTGGGAACAGGTGCAGAGTCCCCAGGGCAGGATTTCACCTCCTGACCAGGAGCAAGGCAGAGAACAGAGCTCTATGACCCTGAGCAAATTTCCTAGGGGTGGGGAAATGGTGAGACCAGAAAAAAAAATAGGAATTAATTTCTTCCATTATTCCAGAGTCTTCCTTCTGTGCTGCTCATTAAAGCAGCCAAAACCAAGGCAAAAAAGGAGGCATCTCTCACCCTGTCTGACAAAGCTGCCCACATTGCTCTGTCCTTCAAAGGGCTCCTCATGTCCTGAGAATAGTTCTCCTATCTACTTTTTTGCTGTTTTCTTAAAAAGTTTCTCTTAGTCTCAGTCCCATATTTGTTCTTGTGCTGTAAGGATACAACATAATGAAAAGGTTTAAGTTGGGAGCTTAAGACTTACTTTCTCAATTTTTTAGGAATTACTGCTTTTCCAAGTGTAATTCAAAACTGTTGTTCCCACGTGGTCTTGAAAAGTCTGAGAAGATTGTTTTCCTTCCTTGATGCAGCATTATTTTTTTTCTAATTTGTCCCAAACCATGAAGTATGGCTTTTTGCTTCTGCTCATACTGCTGTTCCTTCCAGGGCTGCCTGTTCCACACCACCCCTCCACCCAGAGGAACTACTGGCTTTCTTATGTAATTCTTTAGCCCTTTCTGCTCAGTAAATCAGCTGGCATACTCTATATCGATTTACCAGCTGTCACCCAAATGCTTTTGTGAATAACTCAGTATTTCCTACACAATACAGTAGTACCAGCTCGGTTCTTCTTGCTCAAAACATTCTGCTCACTGCAAACTCTTCTGGACTCTGCTGAGGCAACACAAACCCTTCAGCTCTTCTCCCTGTCACACCTCAGTGCTTTACCCAAACTCTTCTTCTTGGGGTAAACCACAGCTTCTCACCAAAAGCTTCTCACAAATCTGAAAATATTTCTATTTGTGAACACGGAAATAAAGCCTTTGTTCAGGACCAAAGAACCATGAATATTATCTTCTTTTGCAGCCTGAACTAGAGGATACAGGTTAAAAACAGAGAAGGGAGTAGCAAGGCCATTGCCTCCCTCATGTCATCTCAAATATTTCAGAGATCATCCTGGATGGGCAGGAGAAATAATCAAGCCCAGGGGCACTGTTAAAAATGGAGGAAGCAATAAGTGCTAAAGAGATTTTATACATGTAGCTCAAGAGCTGGTGATATTAATTCTACTGAATGATATTTAACTACCTCTGGAATACTCCTCCACCGAATTGCTTCTAATCACAGCTGGCCTGCCTCAGAATGTGCTTTGAACACTATAAACAACCAGAGAATGTTGTGAGAACACCACCTGCATGGCGGAGCCAAACTGACAGCAACTATTAAAATAATGAGATGTTATTAGAGCTCTAAGAAACCTATGAAATCCAATAGTCAGAGCGCTTATATCATTAACACCAGTTACTCAGCAGACAGCAAAAGGCTGCAGTCCACTGTGCTGTGTGGTGTCACCCCCCACGTGTTTGGGAGGAGAAGTTTGTGTCCCGGCAGGGTCAGGGTCACAGGCTGTGCTGATTGCTGGGTGGTTGGTCTTGGCAGGTGAGCGAGTTGTGGCTCAGACACTCAGGTGAAAGCAGTAACATCAGCATAAGTCACACTGAGCCACATCAAGCATAGGGTGACTGCTATTGCAGTCTATGATCTCTTATTCTGTGAAAAACCACTTTTCCACAGGTTTCAAAATAGTTTTATACTGATATTTGAAACCTTGATTCTTTGAAAAGTAACCCTTAATCCTGTGAGAAAGGGATCTCTGCCTTGCCTTTTCCGTTCGGTTTTTTTTGTTTGTTTGTTTGTTTTCTCCCATATTCCACCTGTAGGTGCCACGTTCATTTTCATTTTGGGATTGCACAGATATAAGGCTTTCTGAAGTACTGGAAATGTTGGGTGCAACTTACAGTGCCTTTTTTTCACTATGACAGACTCTGCTAACGGTGTTCAGTGGCTCAGCTGATAAAGGATAGTAAGTAATCAAATTCTTGAATAATTTGGAGTTGTCTGCTGCATCCTGATAGGAGAGAGAGCAGAACTGTGTGTGGTTGGGAATAAGGTATTAATGAAGTGATTACAGAAACAATGTTTTTGTTCTGCTTTATACCTCGTGAAAGCTGTTAGATTCTGTGAGGCAGGAGGAGGAGGAAAGGGATATTTTCATTAGCAGCTGCCAGCATCCCAAAGTGCTACTTGGGTACTGCAAACCCAAACAGTATGAATTGCAGCAGAGATAAGGGATGATAGAAGTCACACAAGCCTGCTCTGTGCTCCTCTAGATATCATCACAGTATGTTATGAATAAATTAGGGTAGCAGCATCTGTCATGCACCTAAACTGCTAGGTAAACTTCTTGAAGATAAGCAAAAAATGCCTCTGAGTATGAGAACATTGTTTTGTCTAGGTGTTGATATAATAAAGAAAAAATGGCATACAATAATCCATATGAATATTTGAATGGTTTAACAGCTTTAAATAGCCTTTTGGGAAAGCTTCTAGTAAATAAAGTAACTTCTGTGTCCATAAACACAATGCTACAATAGCCTGACTTCAGCCTGGCTTAATGGGAAATGATAGAATGAATGAAAATTTCAATTATACCATCAGATGCAATATAAGGAGCAGTTTTATTCCCTACCTAATCCTGAAAGGCTAGATGTGAATGCTGAGTGTGTTTAGCAGAACTGTGCATTGTGGTTAATCATCAGAATAGAGCAGAGCATTTATTTTTTTTCAAGACTGGAAGTGAAACCATTCCCAGAATATCAATGGGACAATGTGTCTAAGGCTCAGGATTTCTTTCCTGTGGCACTAGCAGTTCCTAAGGAAGTCTGTGAAATTTGCTTGTTCTCTAGGCTGGCTTGTGAAAGTCACTGCTGCTTAAACTTTCTCTTGCTCTTTGTGGTTAGTGAAGATCACATGATTAGATAAAGAGTGTCTTAGCAGAGCTCTCATAAATTATGCTGGACAAAGTTTTTAAAGGATAAGTGTTGCATAGTGGTTACTCCTTTGGCTTTATCTATTTTTTTCCCTATATAAATTGATAATTATTGACTTAAACACTTCTGACCAACCCTCAGCCCTGAGTATATGGACTGATCCTTTCTTTTGCTCTCCCTTCATGGAATCTTATTCAGTTAGGACTTTAGTGCTTTGCAAAATTAGGTATCAAAACTGGCCAGATTGAACAAAACATGGATTTATAGAGTAGAAAGGGGAAAAAAGGATGTTTTTCCAGCAGCTGTTATCTGGCTACGTTTTTCGTCTTGCTTAGATTTGGCGTTCTTTTTGTGACAGTAACCTTTTCAAGGCTTTTCAGAGAAAGAGCACATGAGCAGTAGAAAGAGTTATTTGCTCACCAGCAGTATCAGCAGTAATTTTATTCAAGAGAAATAGCTATGTTACAGTTGGAGAGCAGAATTTTATGTGTACCTTAAGATATTGCCAGGATAAATAATATGATTATTTCAATTTTAGCCTTTCTTGTACATCTATGCTGTGCTGCCTTGCCCATTAACAGGCATGATTGCGGTCAGTAAGCTTTTTCAGAAGAGAGCTCAAACTTCAGCCTGAGATTAACACATTGGATAGAAGTGAAATCCTTCCAGCTTGTAACTGCATGAATAAATTCCATTATTAAATTTGGTAAAATAGTCCCATGTTGGACAGTATCTGTTTTGTTCTGTAATGACTTAATAGAATGGTTTAAGAGGATTCATTCTCAAGCAGCCTATCCTGGAAAATGGGGCCTGTTTTTCTTGCAGTCACTTTGGTGTTCCCCAGCTTGAGTAATGAGATTCCAACTCCCAAACACCTGGTCTTTATATGTGCCCTTTTATACATGCCATGAATAACATCATGAGCTAATGTGAAATTTGAAAAAAAAAAACAAACCAAACCACCACATTATTTATATCTCTTAGTTAATGTGCTTTTTCAAAAAACCCCCCAGCGGTTGTGTTATGCTTAGAATATTTAGAGAGCCATTTGTAACAGCTGATAGCAATTCCTTGATTGAGCAGCTGATGTCTATAAACAGGATGGGTGTAGGTAGGGTAGCAGGAGGGCTGATGAGAAGAGTGTGACTTAGGTTTTTTATTGCTGATCATATTTGTGACTCTGGAGTATGGGGGAGTGCAGAAAAGGTAGATGAGAGTTCCATGGTATTTCTGAAAGCAATAAGGGGGTAAAAAAGCCTCCAAAAGACACTGAGGTTGTTACTGTGCTAGAGGCAAAAAGAAGGCAAGAAAAGTAAGTTTGATGATCATTTTCAGCTGCAATTGTATTTAAAACACAGGTGTTTGTATTTAAAGATTTTTACAGTGGCAGATGAGGGCTTGTAAGGTTGAAAATGAGATGTTAACTAAAGGTAAATGGAGAACTAAGATACGCTGGGAAAGAAGGAAACTGAAAGTGATGATAATGCAGTGGAGCCAGTGCAGCAACTCACTATCAGCAAAACGGGAGAGTGTCCCTATTTTTTCCTCCCCTCACCCATCCACTGGGTTTGTGATCCCCTCCCGTTTGTCTGAACAAGGTTGTTGATTATCTTTACTGAGCATCAGTGAGTTGAGTTAGAAGGACAGCAGGGTGCATGTGATGACTGGAAATAAGTGGAAAATGCAGGGTGTAGGAGGCTGGGAGAGAGTAGGATGTCCACCTTCTGGAGGCAGAGAGCTTTTAGACTGTGATAAGCACTTGAGCTGTGAAATGCAGCATCCCTTCAGGAGAATATGTAACACACTGTTAGGAGGAGGAAAAGGCAGGTTGTTCCTCAAGGGAAGGGAAAGTAGGCACAGTAAGGTGGGCGAGGGAAGTGATAGTCCCACAGTATGAGGGGAAGACAAGAAGAAGAGCTGTTCTAATGGCAGCCAGGGCCAGCCAGGAGTCTGGATCATCAGACAAGTGTGGTCAAGAGTCAGGTTCAAGGTCAAGCTAGGAAGTCAAGTCATCCAAATAGGTCTGTGATCGGGAGAATAACCAGGGTCAGACACCGCCCAGTGTTGGCCAGGCAAGTTGCATGTAATGAGTTGCGCCTGAGGCCAAGAGAAATTGGTGTTTGGGTTGAGATCAGTGACTGGGCACAGGCATGGCTGCAACAGTACTGCTCTGGTGAAAGCCAAGGGTAAGAGCTTCAGCAGCCCCCAAGGGAGAGGCACAACCCTCCTTGAAGCTCCTGTCTTCAGTGTGGAGAAGACCCAAGAATGAAAACTGGCTTGCCAGAACAGGGATGTAGTTGGTCCTGAGACCAACTGTCAACAGAGCTGTGATCTTGACTTGGGTTTTGGCAATACAAGCTAGGCAAGACTTAAAGTCTAAGTTCAGATCTATACCTAGCATGCAGAAGGAGTAATGACTTACCTCAATTCTTGCCAGCAGCAAGTGGCTTCAGGTGACACTGAAAAGCGAAGTAGTGAATTAAGTATCCTGTCTGAGCTGTCTGCAGCAAGATTTTGACAAATGAGATCACTGGTGCTTTTGTAACATGCAAAACAAGAGTTTAGATAAAGCTTCAACTTCAGTGCTGATGGCTCAAATCTAGTTGTAGTTACTGTCTTGTTTCCCCTCAGCTTCTCAGATGAAGGGCTGCATATGTGCCAGATGTTTTCTTTTTCCACCCTAAATGTATCGGGATGTACAAAATGTAGTTCTCTGTCAAAGACAGGGTACACGGAATGGGCCAAATGAGGAATTTTGGCATTTAACGTTTTAGGGTGGTTATGGAGCCAGGTTTCCAGCCTGTTGTGGGATGGTTTGGGTTGTAATAGAGAGATGACCCAGTTCCCACTGCCCTGCCAAGGGGATCTGTTACCCTGTGTGGGTAGGTCTGACCAGCCCACCCACCCGCTCGTACTGATTAGTTAACTCAACCTTCAAGTTGGGCAACCTTGAAACATGCTTATTGTAAAAGGAAACTGTCAAGTTCAGCTGTAACTCTGAGTCAGTAGGGTTTTAAATTTACTTTTTTTGGAATAATTTTGTCTTAGATTTTCTGATTCTAATGACAATATTGAGCTACAGTCTTAATACAAGTATATCTTTACAAATACCTGCATTTGGATACATTGCTGTCTGCCTATGGAATTATTGATCCATGCCACAGCATTCATTAGCACTATACTTGTAATACTTAAGTTTTGAAGTCCTTTCCTAACAACTCGAACTGAAATATTGCAAAATAATGCTCCCTGATCTAATCTAATGACTTTTTCACGTTATTTTAAACAGTCTTTGTGTAATCAAACTACTTAATAGAGGTATAATTAAGTATAATTTTATACATTAACCACAATGTGTCTGATTTGTGCTGTCTACTCTACCTTTTGCTGGGTGAGATTAAAACTGTTCTTATTCCTAGGAATTCCACTTTTTTGCACCTTCTTTGAGCAACATAAATCAGTTTTGGACTTACTTCTAAGTTTATAGAAGTTTGACAAATATCAAAAAAAAGGTGGTAAACATTACTTCTCTTGTTTTTCTCAAGAATTAGTTTTTCCTACTACTGACAATTTGTAATCCAGTTTTTCCCTACTAAAATACGTGACACAGGTTCAGGAAGACATTAGGAAGCAAAATCGAATGCCAACAATGCCCTCTAATCCGAAAAAGAACTCTGAGGAGAGGTGGACAAATATAGGTGAAGATTTTCCAAAGAAAATGACTGAGTTGTTCATCCTGTGCAGGCTTGCAACTTTTTTCAGTGAGATGGCCTTGACAAAATGAATATCTGTTTATATTTTCATTTCCAAACTAGGCATGAAAATATCCTTGTATGTTTAGGGCAAGAGTCTGCCTTGGATCTGAAGGAGTAACATGGTCTCTGCAGATTTCATATCCCATTTTAAACGTGCCTGTGTATGCTGTGCTGCCTTATTGCATCTTAATCTTCTTATACTGGATTTAAACTTCCAAATTATCTACAAGGAAGCTGGAATGTCTGAAAAAAGGTGGGGGAAAAAAGAAATAATGGATTACATCTTAATCAAATGTAAGATGATGCTGAGTGACAGGATGATGTACACCTTTGTGAAGAACTCCAGTGTAAAGTCTTCCTTTTTTGTGTGAATTCTACTTCCCAGGCAAACTTTGCGTGTTTGTTTTCTGAAAGGAGATAAATTTGCAACTAAAAGAAAGCTACAACAAACTAACACAATTTTTCGTACTATTTTTTGCAAATTTTCCATTCTTTTAGGGACTTAATGTATTTTCTCTTATTATTTTCTTACTTACAATACTTACAATATTTTCTCTTATTGTTAGCTGAGGGGTGAGTGTAGCTTGCTTTGTTTTGTGGGTATTATTATGCACTGAGAAGAAGTGTTTCTGTGACATGCAGTTTATAGTGCAAGATGAGGGAGAGGCAGATTGGTGTTCTGCATGTTTTGGCTTTTAACATGGACAGAAATGGATTCAGGGACTAAGAATATTCATGTTTTTACTTAATTTCATGTTTTATATCTTTCAGTTGTTTAACGTGATGCGCATAAACCTTTGTTCCAAAACTTCATAAACGTCTAATTACTTAAATATTTTTATGAAACAATTTTTTATGGTACACTATTTATTTTAAAAATTACGGAAATACTAAATTTCCTTATTTTGTTACTGTAACTTGTTTTCTAAAGTTTCTCATTTTACAGGGCAGAATAGATCTTGAGGGTTAGCATTACAGGAAATGGCTCAAGTTACAACTTGTACTGTAAAGGAGGTTCTTAACTGCTAGCATTTCAGCTTCTCTATAAATGAGCACACGTGTAGAACCGGGGGGTCTCACCTGGCCAGCAGACCCACTGCATAAAGCTGGGTGTTGGCACAGAGCAGCATGACCCAGACGCGCTTGCGCTCCAAAGCCACCACCTCATCATCACCCTTCACTCGGCAGAGCAGGGCCTTCATGGTCTGCACTGCAAACCTGTGTGCAGAAACAAAGCCCAGGTCACGCTGGGAGCACTGGCCCTGGCCACAAGGGCATGGGAAGGACAGGAGAAGTGGGACCTGCTGGGGCAGGTGGGAAGGCGGTGTTCCTTCTGGCTTGCTCTCTGAAACTTTTCGATGTTTTCTGGCATCTGCCCCGTTTTGATGGAAAACTGGGAGAGCAGAGCCACAAACAGGCAGTCGGAATGATGGATCATCGCCTCCTGGCACTGGGGCACCTGGGCAATCATCCACAGCGCCAAAGTAGCCTGCAAATACAAAGCACCCCGAGACGGTGCTCAGTGCTGAGGTGTCCACGTGGCAGGGCCCGAGGGGAGACGCAGGGGGAGCAGCCGGCCTGCTGCTGCTCCTGAGCCTGGCCCTAGCCCAGGTTTCAGCCCAGCGCCTGAGGCAAGGAGATGCAGGGCGGGGAAAGGATGGAGAGCTGCAGGGCAAGCAAAGTTCACTTCCAGAAACTCACAGCCAGGGCAAAGGCGTCCTTCTCGAAACAGTAGAAGAAGGTCCGGCTGTGCTGTGGCCTTTCCTCCATCATGCAGAGCAGCGCTGGAAGCTGCCCCCACCCCACCCAAAGTGGCCCGGGGTGAAGGAATCCCTTGCCCCGAGTGCCTAAGACAGCCCGACAGGAACTTCAGGGGCAGCTCGAACAAGAAGCAAACGCTGCCCTGCTCTGCGGGCTCAGGGCAGCAGCAGCAGCAGGAGCCCCCACAGCGGGAAGGGCACAGGGCCTTCCACAGAAGCTGGCACAGCCTCCTTGGGACAAGTGCCGGCTGCTGGCCATCCCAAACACGGGGGTGTGACACACACACGGAAGGTGTGGGCCAGGGCACCAATGCTGCTCTGAGCCCTGGGGCCCGGGGAGCACTGCAGTCAGCAGGTGTGGCTGAGTCCCTGCCGAAGCAGACCTGCCACCTCGCCCGCCCCGAGCCCTGGCAGTGCTGCTGCCCGTCTGCTGCCCCAGAGACCTGTGCCCCGGGGTCTTCTCTGCCGGGGGGCAGCCAAAGCCAGCGTGCACTGCTGTCTGTGCTCCTTCCTGCAGGTGGCCCTTGGCAGGAGCACTTGGAGCCACTGGTGGCAGCACTTGGTATCTGTCAGAAGATCTCAGTCTGTCCTGGAATTATTTTCTCGCTGAAGCCATCTCGTGCAGCACACAAACACCTCTGCCGCGGAGGCATAGAACAACTTGTCATTTAGTCATCCTACATTCAGGAAGGCGTTACTTCCCATTGCTCAACTGAAGGAGCTCAAAAAAGCTGCAAGCTTCCAAAATCAATTGGTATGGCCTAAGACGGCAAAAGATTTGCAAGTTTGCTTCCCATCTCAAACCAGCAATTTATTTACCTTAACGTCATCCATTGGGAGTCACTTAAAAAAACAAGCACTAATCAGAGGCAATGAAAAAAGGCCGTTCTTTGGTTTGCAAAGGGTTTTCTGTGAAGGGATAATAATATATAATTTCTATTAAGGAATAAAAGCTCTCAAGGCATGAAAGTCCCCTCAGTTTTAACAAAAGTACCCCAAACAAATGAGTGTACTGCAAAAAGACTAATCCTGTCTCTGACACAGACATCTAAGTGGCCAATAAAGTGCAGCTTTCCCCTTCTCTTCCCTGCATGAGAATCAGGACCACTAACAGAAGAAGTCACAGATACTCTTCCTGCCCACTGCAACCAAAGCTGTGCAAAGCCACAGATGGTGCATTCTAGCTGAATCAAATTCCAGCCTTGACCACTCACCTTCCAGAAAACTGCTTCCCCGACACCCCCACAAGCACCAACCTCCCCCAAACACCCCCACCTGGTCTGATCCCCATGCAGAGCCTTCCCCCCATCCCACAGACCCTCTGGTTCCCTGCAGATGCCATGGGATGGCACTCAGGGGGATCTGCTCCAAGGCCTTTCGCGGTACCAAGCTCAGGCTGCCAGGCCTGCGGTTCCTGGACCATCCTTCCCACCCTTCCCGTGCACGGGTGTTCCATTGGCTCATTTCTGAGCAACTGGGACTTCTCCAGTTAAGCAGGACTGCTGGTAAAGGATCGAAAGCAGCTTGGCAAACTCTTTCTCCAGCTCCCTCTTTACTTTTGGGTGAGGTAGAACATCCCACTGGCGCCACAAGGTGTGGGAGGCATCGCTCAGGTTCGGGGAGAGCCCTGAGCACTGGTGTGTCCTGAGGGAACGCCCTTGTGCTTGACACGCACGTACTGCCTGCGCTGCACACCAGCTGCCTCCGTTTGCAGCACCTCTGCTGGCCAGCAGCCTGGCGAGGATGCTGCAGGGCACTGCTGGGGCACAGGCTGGCAGGGCTGGCTGTCTCGTGTACACGCAGCACCCCTGGCAGCCCCAGGCTCATCCCAAAAGCAGACAAAGGCTCAGAGCCTAGAGTCCAGATAGCATGGATTAATCTGTTTTTGATTATCATGTTCTCACATGTTAATTATGCCTGGCAAAGATTTTGGTTTTTTCATTATATGTTTGGGGAGAAGGCAGTTAGTTCTGCTTCATTTCAGGAAACTGGGCTGGTGCTCAGGCAACTATTATTATTAGCTTCATTGTCGTTATTTAGACCAAATGGCAAAATTTATGTTTATCAGGATCAACTGTGCAACCTGAAAGGGAAATTCTTAGGGAAACATGTTTGTTTCTTTTTAGTAATGCTATGTTCATGACAGCTACATTTTCACAGACCCTGTTGTTTTTATTGGGTATTTCCATCAAATAATAGCCTCATATTTTGCAACTACAGTCTTGGCTATAAGACAGAACCTTATGAGGGAAATTATTGTAATAAGCACCTGAGGAAAACACTAATAATGCACAGA
This sequence comes from Grantiella picta, assembly GCA_013397955.1. Classification (NCBI taxonomy): domain Eukaryota; kingdom Metazoa; phylum Chordata; class Aves; order Passeriformes; family Meliphagidae; genus Grantiella; species Grantiella picta. Next base: position 1,408,450 of record VZRM01008916.1, on the reverse strand, counting down.
AATTGTGATGCAGCTGTTTTTCCCTGAGGTAAATCTGCGCAACCAGGAGTAATTCGTATCCTAGTGGGTAGCTGTGCTACAGTTACTTTTTGGTTGTTGCTTTTTTAAGGAACAGTTGTATTTCAGCACCACCTATAGGTATTTAAAGGAAATCTATTTCAATCTATGACAGGATTCACAAATGGATTCTGTATTTATGGAAAATGAGACTATTTGTGACAATTGCATAGCTGCTGTTACAAATATTTTCGATGTTACAAATATTTTCGATGTTTAATCTTCAAAAATGTAGTAACGTACTATATAGTGTATATATAAAAATTATGGTGTGAAATAATGTTTTAAATTCATTTTATTGAAAAAATATTTAATTTCTTACGAAATGACATGATCAGAGAGTTTGACAGAAACCCTAATGAGATGTGGTTTTCACAAGTAGTGCAAGTCCTGCAGGTTTTGCCTCTTACTCTAAGTAAAGGACTGGGAGAAAAATAGAAGGCTTTTAATAGTGTAAAAATTTATCTTTATTCATAGGGGGATTTTCTGTACTTTAGCAAGTGTTTTTACTGATTAAAACCACAAAATCTGTCTTCACCCTTAAACTTACTCAAACATGGCTGAGATTTATAAGTACCTGGTAAATATTTGTATCCAGTGTCTCTGTCTTGGTTTGAAAGACAGGAACCTCCCTTGGAATAGAGAACATGACCCCCCCTTCCCTCCAAATTGTTATAACTTTGAAATCAAGGGGCTTTCAGGCAAAGATATGGGAAAAGGAATAACAGTTTTTTACAAGTATTTATAACAAGGCAAATGAGCAACAACAAGCAAAACAGTGCCAGCAGAGGCAGTAGTGATAGCAGTGAGAGCAGTGACAGCAGTGACAGCAGTGAGAGCAGTGCCAGCAGTGAGAGCAGTGAGAGCAGTGCCGGCAGTGCCAGCGGAGGTAGAAGGG
>VZRM01008916.1:1113217-1407098 GCA_013397955.1 Grantiella picta | reverse complement strand
GGCCATGGCGGCCGCAGCCGGCGGGAATGGGTTGAGGAGGGGCTCGCTTTCCGAGCCCACAGTGAGGGGAGCCGATCCTGGTGCCGCCTCTGGATAGCAAAAGGAGGTGTGGCAGGAACCTCGGACCGGCAGCTGGGGCTGGCTCACCCGGGGTAGCGAGCGAGAGGCGACAGAAGCTCCGAAATTGTGAAATTGTCATTGACCAATTTTTCCTACAGATCAGCATAATGAATATACACTGAGCCATCTCCTTGTCATCCCCCAGCCTCTTCTGTCAGTTCATTTTTGGTTTGACCACATACAATCAAGAAAATTCCCTTTTTTTTTCAGTTCACTCTGGACAGATGTTGTTAGTAGCACTGGTCACCTTAATATTAAGAAAAACAAGGAAACAAACAAAACCAAAATGCCCACAAAATTAAATCCAACTCTGAAAACAATGAGCTCCATCAGAGGAAATTAGGCCTTTCCCTTTTTTTTTTTTTTTGCCTTTTTGGTTTGCTGCTGAAAAAGCTAAAGGTGAAATTATGCTCACCTCATACAAATGGCTTTTTACACAGAAAAAATCATTGGGCTTCCAAACTCTAGCAATGTATTCCTCCTTTTACCCGGAAAGATCCAGTGCAACAAGCTGTGTGATTTAAACTGTGATTAAGTGAGGTAGTTCAGGTGAGGGAGACACTGTTTATCCTAAAGCAATCAGTCAAAAAGAAGTTTCATATGAAGGTGGATGGGAATAAAGAAAGTTGAGCAGAATTCTGGGTGATCACAATTGAACATGTATTGTATGTTCCATGCTTCTCTGTAAGCTGGATATTTTTTCACTTTGTGACGTTCCATTCAAGGACACTATTCAGCACACAAACAAAAAGGCAGCTCTTGGATCACTGATAGATTTTAATTTTGGTCTTTGGTAGAAGGGCAAAATTTAATTTCATTGAAACTGAAACCAACTTTATGGGAAAGGCACTGCGGGTTATTTTTCAGTGCCAACTATTACAAACAGGACTCAATTTTCACAGAGAAATAGATGCAGCAGACCTCATACCCAGCTCTTCAAGGAAATGAACCTTCCTGATATTCTGCTTTTTATGCAGCACATTTCTCTATCCAACACATAAGCAGAGATCATATCTGGCTTTTGTATTAGCAGATATAAATAGCTCAATGAAACTTGACATAGTCTATTTGTTTTTCTACTTTTATTTGTGCCGTTTATTGGTTTCAAATAATTTGGTTTCCTGTGGAGCAGGTTTCAGCATAAACATAACTGCTTCCAAAATGAGAAGAGGCTTGGGTAGCTGTTAAACAGCAGCACTTCTCTTGTGAGCAGTTGAAACTTTTCATAACTCCACAAAAAAGCCAAGCCAGACTGCAGTGACTTCTTTCTGTGCTACATGGTTCCAAGTTCTATGGAAAAGTTTCTAAATTCAGGCACTTCCTTTATCTGTCTTACTATTTTATGTGTGCTGGGGATGCCCTTGTTTTATAAATCTGTCATACTTTTGTAGAAAAGCAGCTTTCCTGGAGGGAAGAGAGAAGGTATTGTGCCTGTGTTCTGTGAATGAACTCCACTAAGAGAGAAGGCTGCAAAGGAATTTAAAAGATAGGAAGGGATATTAGGTCTCCTTTATGCTGAGTGCATGGATTGGTTTCTTCTGTTCGATGTCTGAATGTTCTAATGCTTCTTCAACTGTATTAAGTAAAGAAAAAGGTAGAAAAATAGAATATTAAGTAAATGATCAGATTCCGTTAGTGCAAGGGTTGGTGGGTTTGGCCAATTATCTCTTTAAAGGCTTTTCATATTATTAACAGGCATGTTCAGTCTTCATGGTAAAATTTCCATGTCAGGTTTTTGGTAAAATTCCTGATTAGCAATCTGTTCTGACCCACAGTGAGCTCTGCACTGACTGACCACTGCCCCCACAAGAGCTCAGGGATGTCAGAGTGCTTCAGGAGAGACAGTTAGATGAGTAAAAACACCAGACATATCAGTTACTGGAGGACAGGAGACAGACAAGTTTATCTTGGAATTACTTTCAATTACTTTCAACTACATTAGTGAATGTTTTTAAATGAGCGTCAGGCTATCTTTATGTATTTTATTGATACTGCAATCGTTGCTGGTTTTTAATAGTGTCTGTTGCTTCCACCTAAAAAAGTCAATAGGTCACCTCTTCATCTTTAGATTGCAGTGCTGTATTGTAATTGATTTCTTTTACATGCTATGTGCTTTGAAGATACTTAGTATGTAATTGAGGTTGCAAAATCTGTATAAATTTTATGGGTTTGTTTGGGTTTTTTTTGCTAAAATAAATTTGCTGTGAAGTCTAAAGTGTTCCCTAAAGCCCCCAAGAAATAACAGCTGATGAATATATTCCTGTTAAACAGTATTAGCTAATCCCAAGCAATTCTCCGAGGTTGCTTTGTGTGAAAGTAAGGGAGAAGGAAACAGTGGTTGTGGCAAAACACTGATGACAAGTTCTACAAAGATGTTATCAAGAAGATAAGATGACGAGACACAATTATTTTATACTGCAGTGATGAAAGAATGTAATGAAATGATGATGTTTGCACTGCACTTTCATTAAAGGCGTGTGTTCCCTTAAATACAATGCCCAGTTAACTTACTGTCAGTCAGATAGGGTGCAAGAGGGAAATCAATAAGAATAAAGAAGAAAAGATTTCCCTAAAAAAAGAGATCGGAAAGATAAGTTCATTCAGTTTAAATAGCAGCAACAAAGAGCAGAGCAAAAGCATATTGAATGAGTGTGATTTACAGAAAGTCACTAGAGCATTTTCCTTTGCTGCTTCATGTCAGAGAAGGCTGTAAATACACCCTCAGAGATAAAAGGATAATAAACAAATTTTATTTCCAAGTAAAGCAATGTTATAAAAGTTAGTCAGGTCATTAAGAGCAAACACTTTTTTTTCTCAAAAAGTCAGAGAAGTTTATTAACCACAATGCACTCTGAATCTGATTAAGGTAGTACCTACAGGTGTCACATTGCAGGCATAGGTGCTGGGGACAAGGCAGCAATTTTGATTCTCTTGATCTACACAAGTATCAGAAAAGGAAGGTCTGTAGCACAGCTGGCTTCAAACTGAGCAGAAGTGGTAGTGGATCAGTTTCGGAAATGTTCTAAACATTGTGTTGTCCAGCAGGAGAAACTCAGGTCATGTGAGTTGTAGAGACTGTGGTAAGAATAAGGACACAAAAACTTATGCAAGCAAATGTAGAATGCTGTGGCAGAAACTGCCAGCTTGAGCTAAAGCATTGTGAATCAATGCTGTGAGCCAGCCTTCAGAGTTGCAAGTTGGCAACTTGTCATGTTTTTGTGTCCCCATTCCATATTCACACTGACTCTGCTTCATGCCTGACACCAGTGGTTGTCTGTCCATGTCAGACACCTGCCCAAAGAGGACAGGACTTTCCTGCACTGCATTTTCTATGGCAATTCCCATTCTTTTCCAGTCTTAGGGAAAAAAAAAAAAAAAGCCCCAAATACTGAAAACATCTCATATGGTTTTAGCAATATCATCACATAATGCTGAAGAAAGATAAAGCCTCAAGTATTTGATACACTTTCTCCTGTTACAGCTTTATGTAATGAGTATTGCCCATGGAAGAGAGCAATGATTGTTGCTGTAGACAAATCATCATTTGAAGTAATGAACTACCTAATTGGAGAACACACTTGGAACTTTGGGTACGTTATTATTTTCTGGAGCTTAAGTACAAGCCCATAAGAAAGCTTGAAAGAAGGAAAGAAATTTCTGTGTTGTGTAAGCAATAACAATTTACAAATTTTTATCTAATTACTAGAGATGAGTTTTGAATTTAATAATTTTTCTTCTTTTTAAACAGTTCTAGAATTTTATTCTGCTGTGGCAGGTAAGAGTCCAGACTTCTCATATTGCTGCTAGTGTTACTTTTATAGGTCACCGGATAAAACAGTCAAAATGAAAAGGAGACTGGAAAGAAGAGCACTTGCCTGAGACCATTTTATCTTTTAAGTAATTAGCCCTAGTTGCCAAAATACTGGTGCTTCTGGCACACGTCTTCAGGTTCTGGCTTTCTGCAGAGATTTGATCGTAGCTTTCCATTGGTATATTCCCAAGGAAAATTAAGTTTTATTGGATTGGCATTTTGTGATTGAAAGCTGTTTCATGGTAAATCATTACTATTTGTGCAGCCTACCTACCTTAAAAAGATGTCATACTTCCCAAATCTGTAGACAACATTTTAGATGATTGTTAATCTGTTTATAGACATGATTTAATAGCCTTGCAGAAACAGAAGTTTAAGTTAGAGAACGATTCTATTTTTTAGAAAAAAAAAACATTAATAAGATTATAGTGCAGAGCAGCTGTACAAAGCTTTCACCTTGAAGCACAAAGAATGTGCGAGTTTCTCTTTCATATTTCTTCATCTAAATTCTTTTAACAGCTTTATTTCTTTTTGCAGTAAGCCCTTTAACTGTATTTGCATTAAGATATACTGCAGTAGCTGAAATCGAAGTATGGATGTTTATAGAATATGGCATCTTCTTATATGGCACTTTTATAACTTCAGATTTGTACTGGGAAATCTATAATTACTATGGAGTTTTAATCTTTAGAGCTTTTCTTTTTGTGCTTCTATGGCATCTACACCAAAGTGAAAGTAGTAAAAGACATGAATACACTTCTTTCTTCCTTTTGCTGGACTCCTTAATAACTCTTTCTATCTCTTTCCAATACAGGTAAAATATCTGACGATAAGTTAGTCTGTTCGATTGTGTGGGATGCCAGCTGCATTTTGCCATTTAGCTTTGGGGGAAAATTCAGTCCATCACAGAGTAGCCATTCAGGGGGCACTATTTGGGACTGTATGAAATCGAATTACTCCAAAATCCCTAGTTCAAGCTGTCGAGCAGCTGGCCTTTGAGGGATTTTTACTTCAGCATGTATAGAAAATGCAGACAAATGATCTAGTTAAGTTATTTTGTAGTTAGCACACTTGTCTGGCTCTGTGACATGTATTTGGTAGGCTGATTTCAAAAATTATTAGGCTTTAGATAGTGCCCTCCTGGCAAAGTTAATTAGTAACTGGACATGGGCTGGGGAGGAAATGAGTGAATAAACATGAGAAATGAACTAATTTGAAGTCTAATAACACACACTTTTGTTGTCTTTGTGCTCCTACAATAGCTTGAAAAGAAATTGCTGATAGCTGGCTTCATAACAAGGAACCAAGAGCAGCATATTGTATTTAGGAATAAGATGCATGTGGTGAGGATTATCTGGTATCAGGTGTACTTGTGAAAGTGCATTCGACTATCTTTGTTATCTCAAGTCTTTAAATCAAAGATTTGTTCAATAATAGAGCGTTATAAGAAAACATCATCTTTTATTGCCAGCCTTCAATGCTCTTCCTATGTCATACTTGCAGAGGACTTTCTGGGGTTAGGACTGTCTTTCTTTCCTTTCAGGCTGGAAGTGGTGGGTGAAGCACAAAATATATTCTCAGGGCACTGAACATCTCTGCTGGAGGTTCTCATCTCAGGGGTTAGAATAATTACATTTGTTCTCAAAATTTAATTTTTCCTTTCCTCACTTAGGTCATTTTATACCATTGCCAAATTTTGAGAGGTATTTGAATAAAGTACTACCTTCCTGCTAACTTGACTGAGTGAAAATGAAAAAGGTAACTCAAGTACCTTTTAAAGAAATAACTTCTAAAGGTTTTTAGTTGCTTTCTTTTGTTTTGAACTTAAAACCCAGTAAATATGGATATAAAAGTAGCATATATTAGACAAAATGACACATTTAGATGATATGTAGTATTCCTATATAAGCATGCAGTACCATTGAAATCATTGTTTGTAACAAAGAATCATAGTCTGTGACATTTCATTAACAACCTCTTTATAAATCATAGGTAGAGAGTCACATAATGTATAAAATATATATGTAATTATTTGTGTGTTTGTACATTAGAATTGAGAATGTTTGTGTGAATGTACTTTTCAAACTGAGCTTGTAACGTTTGGTCTGCTTTTAAATCATTGGCTGGTTTTGTGGGACTTCCTTTCTACCATGAGATGCCATGAGGAAAAAAAGCTTCACCTTTTTCTCTGGAGTTAATGTCAAAACCAGTGACAAAAACAGTGACCTACAGTGTAGGTAAATTCTGAAGTTACCATCATGGACTACATTTTAGTATGAAAATTACATTGCAGCCTCACAAACTGAAACAGGTTAAAACTTTGCAACCAGGAGCTCTTCAGCTGAACTCTGTAAAAGAACAAGGATAAAATGCAAGCTGTCCAAATAGTTCATTCCATCAATGTGACATGGAAGATGTAGCATTTGTTTCTGACATGCTTTGCGTTTTCTGAAGAGCCACCTTTATTCCAGTTCCAGATATTCCAGGTTCAATTGCAGGCTTGTTTTTATCTTTAAGACACATTCTGTATTTGCTCAGTCTTTTGTGTGCATTAATTGTGGTGATTTTGGCAGTTTAATGGAAAGCTACTGCCTCAACACTCGGAATTATCACAGTCAAGTGCAAAACCCTCCCACTGTCCTTAAAGAATCCCAGCTACTCTTTCCCAAGTGTTTTCTTGTCCCATTGACTATAACTTGACTTTTAAACTATAGTTAAATGATACACTGTCCTTGTCTCTTAGGGGGTGTTGGTGTTACTTGTTGATGAGCTTTAGTTAAACCAGTTAAATGTACTGTATGATCTATTCTGAAATTAATTCTGTAATAAGGATTGGCTTTCCTCTGCCACCAATTCAAGCATGTGGCATATTTAAGGGAATTACGCATTTCATTAGAAACTGTGGGGAAGATAAACTAACTAAACCGACTTTTAAAATCTTGTCTTTAATGGTAACAAAGAAGAGGACAGAAGGGTTTGTTCTTCGTAGTCAAGCACTATGGTCAGTAGAAAGGGAAACTGTCAAAATCATAGAAGGCATTGTCCCTTTTATTATAATGAACAAGATTGGTGCCAGATGATATGAGGAAACATTGCTGGCAGAACTTCATGTTTTGTAGTAAGTGATACTTAATTGTAATAGCTGTTCCTGCAGCTTTATATAACAGAGATACCATTTGTTTCTGCAGATATCTTTAGGATTGAACAGAGACTGTTCTTGTATTTGTGCTAAAGCAAGAACAGTTTTTGTCTTTGGACTGAAAATTCTGCTGTAAATATTGCTATATAATAGTTTGGATTGGAAAGCTATTGAAGAAACAGTGGAGAAAGGAAGAAACATAAAACCTTTAAAATCTAGAAGAGGAATTAGCAGCCGTTGCTTGTTGTGGCTTTATGTATTTATTTTTAATAAATGAATACAGTGACAATGGGAAGTGATCTCTCCAGCACCAAGAACAGTTTAAAAAGATGTTTTTCTCCACAAAGAGTCTATGAAACTCTTGCAACTCAAACCAGAAATACTCCTTTTGCTCAAACTCTCTAGTGCCTAGTTAAGAGCAGATGTTGCTGTGGGTGGAGTAGGAAAGGTCCCAGTGAGGAGGACCTAGGTTATAAACCTTGGACTGCAGTCCAGGACTGAGGAGGAGGAATGTTGGAGCCTTGGGCAGGAAGTATTCTGTTCTGCTCTTGGTTTAATGCCTTGGCATGAATAAGGCTTGAATAATGATATTTCTGTTGTAGAACTCATGGCTTTGGTCTTTCAGGAGCCATAAACTATCTAAGATACCACATTTTTTTATTGGTGAGCTTGAACACTATTTCAGACGGGGTTGTCAGTGTCTTCCCTTTCCTTAGACCATGGCAAGCAATGGTGTTTCTCTAATCTCTGTTGATGGACACTGGGACTTGTTATCTATAATGAAATGCCTAACAATTAAAACACACTTCTCTCTGATCTCAAATTTTATAAGTTGGTTTTCAGCCAACAAAGCTGCTACAACACTGATTAGAGGAGTTTGCTGTCATTAATGGTGATGAGCAAGAACCAGAGAGACTTTGCTTCATAAATGTGATGCCTACTGAAGTTCACGGTATTTTTACTTACATTATGTTCAAGATCAAGCAATTTTAGCTTGGTTGTGTGTAAAGAATGTGGTTCTTGACAACCAGCAGTCAATGTGAGCACGTTGTTCAAAACAAGCTTTGGAAGAATAGCCAGGGAGGGGAAGTAGCCCTGGTTCTGTGCTGTGTTTCTGGAGTAGAATGTGGATTTTATAACCTTGGGGAGCTTGTAGAAATGAACAACATACTATTCCAATGAAACAGAACATTTCCTAGAGCTCTGCCGTAGTTGTCCAGAGCTGAGTCACTGTGAGCCTCCTTCTTTACTCAGCTTGAGAACTGTGGGGCTCAGAAGTGACTTCATGCCTTGGCCATCAAATTAGTCTTTCTAATCAAGGATGCTGAAAGCAGTGCAGGGACTCACCCTCTGCACAGCAACAGAGTTGAGCTGCCTTGCTTTAGGCTTAGCTCCATTTACATCATATTCTGTCTATGAATAAAATTGCTTAATAATTACTTCAGTTTCATATTCCATGCTGATTGAGAGGCTGTACTACAATTCTTACTTACAAATCCTGTTCATGGTAATAGGTCTGTTCTGCGCTTTCAGCAGATGATGCTGAAGGGTTAACTTGTTAATTCCCCAGAGGCTATAATTTCTACTTACCCTGTTATCAATGCTCATTTTCTTTTCCTATTTTCTCTCTCTGATTTATTTTGTCTTATAAAACTTTATATTGTATTAACAGATAGGGTTACTTGGTCTATAGCTTGTTAAATTACTGTATCTTGCAGAAGTTAATCTTAATTAGGTCTGGTATTCAAAAATCCTAAATTGATACATAGTTTCTGAAAACCCTGCATTATCCCAGGAAGGATGGAACACTTAAACAGCCCATTTTGAAAATAAGCAACATCAAGAAATGAAAATGGATTCTAATTAAATGATACACTTAATCTGTCGCTTCTTAAAATAGACTGCTGCAAAACAGTTTTTTTCAGGTTTTTTTTTTTTGCTAAGATTGTCTGCAAAGATGTGTCTTTTCTGGAAGTTTGCTCAGTGTATAACCTGATTTAGCTCCAGACAAAGAACTTTTATGGCTATAATTCAGTCTTAGAAACGCTGAACAAATAAACAAAAGAAAAACTAGACAAAAATTAGTGACTGGGCAGGAAGAGGGTGAGCACTTGGCAAGTAGGAAAATTTATTCCTTTATCCTCTTGTCTTACTTTTCAATAGTGAGTTGGAAGCAGTATGAATTCAGGTCATTCAGGAAGCAGTATGAATTAATTTTGTGGAAAATAGATTGAAATCTTTTAGCTTTTTCTTATCCTAAGGAAATAGTTAATGTCATGCATACGTACATACATTCTCAGGTGGGTTTTCTGCTTTTAATGCAGCAGCCATGGATGAGCAGAGCATCTCATAAAAAATAAAAAAGATACCTTCATTCAGGTATTTATTCCCTCATCTCCGTTAGATCCAAGACTATGGGCAGGAACAGTTAGAAAAAAATCTTTCTTCTACGATGGTTCTCTCTTTAATTGGAACAATAAAGCTTTTGTCAGCTACAAGGTGTGCAGGCAAATAGAGGGGTGACCCGTGGATTGATCCCTGCGAGACAAAAATGTATCTGTTAGCTGCACCATTCATTCAAAATTTTCTTTCTGTTGTCTTTGATTTAAATCGCCATTTTGGAAGAGGAATTTGACTAACAATATGCTGAAATAAACCCAAAAACTCTTATTCTGTACAGTAGGATTCACTACTGTTAGACTAATACATGATTGTTTCTTCTTTTAAGTGATTTTACTGATTGAACAGAAGACGTAGTAGATGTTCCATATGTGGGGTTTGTGTGTATGTGGGTGTGTACTTTAAGGAGCCTTGAATTATAATTTGGCATAGCCTTTTAATCAGTCATTGCATGCTACATATTTCCTGTGGCAGATTGCAAAGATAAAATATTTATAATCAGAAGCATTTGTTCAGATAGGAAACTGCTTTGTGTAGAAAGCATTGACTGTATTGCAATGACTTTAATAACCATATAGAGACAAATTTAGGACTGAGAGATTAATTTTTAAATAAGTTTCTGGTCATATTGACTACAGGAATAACTGTTGTATTTCTAAAGAGATACAGATTTTCCTCTAGGAAGCTTTTTAAAGCAATCAGTATATTTTTGAGTGCTCCAGAATTCGAAGCAGAGCAAATCTGTGTTATTTACTACTGAGTTCTGCAAAGATACCCAGTTCTGGTTTTTGATTTGTACTGGTTCTGTTTTCAAGGGCTTAAAGCTTATACTGACAGCAGTAAGTAAAGCATAGTTTCATATCAGATTGTGTCATTTGTGGTATTCCAGGAAAAAATTGTGTTCTAAATACTGGCTAGTGCTTCTGCATACTTCAGACTCTGAGATGAATAAGAACCCGCCATCGACAGAGAAATTGTACCTCACAGGTTTCTGTATGGTCCAGTTTGCTGAAAAACCTCTGTAATTTAATTAATACATGTAATTCCAAGAAGATATAGGATATGGAGATGAAAAGCTGGAAAGTAATGAGCAAGTGCTACAAAACTGTAAGGCATCATATCGTGGCCATGCAGTGACACAGCTGAGCCCTTGGGAATGCTTCCTCACCCTCTAGCGGTTAAACTGCTTTTCTGAGCAGGAGACTTCCAAAATCTGCCAGAGCCTGCCATTTGCAGATGTGCCAGAGGATGTTGGAGGATCTCCAACTGTGAGGTGGTAATTATTCAGCTTTCCACTTTATTTAAAGTCTGCTTGTTTTGGAGGAGAAGATGTTCTCACAAGTAGGCCCTGTAATACCAGAGAATTAGTGTGGTTCTTCACAATACAAAAATATACGCAGTGCAGGATCGACTTTTTTCCCCACAGCCATTGCTTGGTACCACATATGGAATATATTGACTGTATCACCTAGAAGTGGGAAAAACAGTTGGCAGTTGATGTTTAGGGATTTTTTGTTTCTTGGGGGGGGGTTTGTGGTTTTGGGTTTGTTTTTTGTTTGTTTGTTTGTTTGTTTGAATCCTTATATTTTAGAAAATCCAAGTATGTGAACAAAAAGATCTTCATATATCATACACTGAGTAAACAAATCACAAATCCTATTTTTGTGCAGTAATATATTCTACTATTTAACCTCAGATGTTTCTATTGTAGTAGGGTAGGGTTTTCTTACCTACCGATAAAGCTACATGGAGCAGACTGTCTGCTTTCAAGTTTTGAAATACAAAGTAAATGGGTTCTTTGCAGACACATTGCAGGTATTGGCATAAAGCATAAAGGTCCATCTGTGAGCTGGCGGGGGAAGCTCCAGGCTTGGTGTGTTCTGCACAGCCCTGCTAGCTATTGCAGAGCTGAAGGTACTTTCTTGGATTTCTTTAGTTTCAGAAAAAAATGCTCTTTACCGAGGGAAGGCTTATTTTAGCATGAATTTTTTTTTTTCCAAAAATACTTACAAAACCTCCGCAGGGATTCATCTTTAAATAAGTGTCTCTTGTTTTGAGCAATTAAAATTTCTTTCCGTTCTTTTCTTTTCCTTCTGCTTTCCAGCTGGCCTGTCCACCTGCTTACCCTTTGTATCCAAAAAGCACAGTTCAGGAACCTGTAAGATCTTTCTGTTTTAAATGCAGCAAAACACTGATAATGTGTATGTTCTTCATTTATTTCTAAAATGTTGACATAATGCAAAAAAAAGCAAGCCAAAGCAAACAAACCAACAAAAAAAGCCCAAATTTGCACCCTCATCAACAGCATTACTTCAACTGATGGTCTTTGGGTAAGAAAGAAAATTGAATAGTAAAGTACAAGATGCCTATGTTAAAAATGGTTAATCAGTATATGTTCTCATGAATATGTTAAAATTATTATTTTCTCATGAGCAACTGGTAACTCTGAAAAACAGTCAGCTTTGCTTTCTTGTTATGCTTGACCTTGTCTTTTGTTCCCTGTGCTAGAGTAATAGAAATGAAGAAGTATCTTGAATTTTAAAAATACTTTTGCCTGTTTACATGTCACTTCACATCTGTGGAACAAATGCTGAAAAATTTGATTTTCTTCTTGCATTTTGGTGTATGAACAACTCCAACCCTGAGTCTGTAATCTATTCGAGCCTCTCTTGCTACAAAGCATCCACACTTCTAACTGTTTTTGTCAGTTCAGCAGTAAGGAAACAAAAATAAGACAGAAGTTTGCCATTTGTCACACTTCTGAAATTATTTACCTGGCATTCTCTGTCCTTACCAAGAAGGAAATACTCTGCACGCTATTACAGCTCACTGTCAAAGAACTCTGGAAGGAACAACTGAATGATCAGAGCCTTCTTGAAGGAAGCTGGTAATCACAATCTGTCTTCCTGCATGTACAGCTGGTAATCACAATCTGTCTTCCTGCATGTACAGCTTTTCTCTTAATTTTCATTCCTGGCGGAAATCTATGCCAGTGTATTCCAGAATTGCAGGGTGGGAGGGAAGGATGGACCTATCCTAGCTGTCCCTCAAAATACTGGAAATTGGAGATATTTAAATCAAGCTAATAGTAACAGGCTTTCTTTTGCATATAGCATCAAAGTAAGCTGCTTATTCTATTTATTATCGTTGTTGTTGTTGTTATTATTACAAAGTTTTTAAAGGAAAAATTAATCTGGTCAAATTATACGTGAATTTCTTGATAGGATGAAAAGCCCCCCCGAACAGGTATCTTGTGTCTATATATCAGCTGTTTCTCCAACAAGAAACAAATTTTTAAAATAGACTTGGAGGAAAAAAGCCTGTTGGGGGGAATATTTATACATCTTTAATTGAATATGGTCCAACACAGCACTCTGATCGTAAAAAATCAGTGTTCAGCTTGGTTTTAGTTATTGAGATGAAACTGTTTCTATGTTTGATTTGTTGCAAGTAGCTTGTATTAAAAGCTTCTTTGCACCATAAGTGCCAGCAATTGTAACTTCCTTTTGTGAGGGTTATTCTGTCGAAGAAATTTATATGTGTCTATTAGAAGTGTTATCCAGGGTATTAGAACAGGGTGTGTGTCTTACAGCATCTTAACTCTGGGCAAATTTTGTTACCTTGTGGTGTAAGTAAGCAAAAAGTGTCACCCCTGCTATCTCCCAGGCTGTAAAGAAATCAAGTAAGCTGACAGGTTTCTGCCAGCGTCTAGTGGAGATTTGTATAGTGCTAGAAATAGATTGCAGAGGATCAAAGGAAAATATAGAGTAAATCTTAATCTTCTTTTACCAACAGCACATGAGCTTTATGAAAAATCCTCCTTCTCTGCCTGTTTTCTTATTAAAATTAGCTAATTCAGGGAAGGTGATGACAACATTGCAATGAGAGATTCTTGCCAGTTAAAAATTTGCCACTCAGCAAGCTATGATTTTACTATTATTGTTTGGATTTTCCCATAAGAGCCACACAGTTTTCCGTGTGTTGTCAATACTTTTGAGAGTATTCTGAACAGTTGTGTTAAACTCTGCTTTACTAAAGATGTACTTAGCACCCAGGAAGCACCTTCAAATACTGAGATTTTTTCTAATGAGCGAAGCAGAATCATTACATTGTTGTCAGTCTTCCACAGACTTCTCAGTTTTCTTTCTGGCTTGTCCTCTGGTAGCACTCCGAGTAAGTCTTTTACATGAGATGTCATTAATTCATTTCTGTTCAAGAACTATTGTGGATAAAGTTGAATTGATTTATTCATCCAATTACCCAGCAGACCAACATGTCTGAACTTGCTGCATGAGTTAAGAATGCGGCAATCAGTAAATTTCTCTGCAGCAACCTGTTAGGTGTTCTTCTCCTTTAAAAAGTACTGCCTTATTCCAGAGTTACCACTTACATGTTTAGAGTTAGGCACACACTTGAGTGGCTTTGGCTGGTAAGCATTCCAGATGTTTGCTCTTCACTTTGAAATGATCAAGCCGAAACAGAAAACTCTTGTGAAAGGCATTATGTTCCATTTTCTGTCTCCTGGGAGAGGCAGTCTTGCCAAGGATCTGTTTTGGTTTATTGTTGTTTTGTGTGTTTGCCATGAAACTGTTGCATGGAAGAGATGTTTTGAATCTAGCATCTTCGTTGAAGTAATTTTGCTTCTGAAGAAAGGAGCAAATGATGTTACCACTGACTAATATGATGGATATCAGTCATCTAAGATGGCACTTGCCTAATGAATTGGAAAGGGTTTTCCCACCTGGAGCAGTCTGACAGGACCTGTGACACACAGCTTGTGCCATGAGTTTCGGTATTACAGTGTACAGACTATTCCATGTTTGGCACTGTCTTCTCTTGCTTGATTAGTTTCAAAATAGGATGGTGCTGGACTTTAAACATAGGGGTTTTTTTCAGTTTTAATACAGTACTTCTCCCTTTTTTGAAGTGCAATCTGGTGTTTAGATTTCCTCTGCATGTCTAATCCCATTATTTATTACTTATTTTCTATTACCATAAAAGTAGTATTAAATACTACCAGAATAAGAATCTTTTTCCCACTGCTAGGCAGCTTAAGTTTGCTGAAGATGGATTAGTGCCCTGTCATCCGAGAAACACAAATTGTTCCCAGTTTCTTGGAGGGCAGGAACTTGGTAAAGGGCAGACAATCATTCTAGGAATTATAACCACTCTAAATAATTGTCCCCCATTCCCTGGTACACATGTGCGCAGCAGTAGCTGTCACAGAAACAACTAGCTGGGTTTAGCTGTTTAATGACTTCTTCTGAACACATTTCAAAGTTTGTTTTGCTTAGAGATGCTGTCCTAGACACTGGATAGCAACTTATCAGGACCAAAGTTTGTGGTGTTTCCCAAAAGACTTTTGCTGTCTCTGTAATTCCTAGAGAAACCTTCTCCTCTCCGAATGTACACCTGGAAGGCTGCAAGTCAGTGAGCTGGGGAGGAAGCAGCCAGCCCCAGGAAGTGCAGGTCTTTATCACAGTTGTTGGTAATGCTTTATTTTGGTTTTCAGCAGACTGGGAAACAGATTTCCTGCTTTTGCGCTTGGGTTGCCTTCCTGCGTCTGGTGTAGACATTGGGAGCCAGGAGGTGATGGAGCAGAAATGACAAGTGGGGCAGGCAGGGTGCTGGGAGCCACTGCTGGCAGCAGAGTCCCCACGGTGGGGCTGGGGGGAGCAGAAGGCAGCAGGTCTGGTCAAGTTGCAGCAGGGGCTGGGGCTGGGGCTAGCTCTGTCTGCTAGGAAATGCCTCTCACAGGCTGTTCAGGCTCCCCAGGACTGGCAGCAGATGGTGGTGCCCTCAGTTGCCACCTCCTTCACTTACTCATACCCTTAAAATACTTCTCTGAAGAATGTTGAGGGACTCCTGTTGCTGTTCCTTATGGCACGGCTTCTGCATCTCCTGTAGCTGAATTATTCACGAGCCCTACCACAGAGGGTTCAGCCTGTGAGATGCTGGCATATTGAAAAACCCAAAATGACACAAAGGTGGCCTGAGTTCAGTCTGGAGGAGCATCTACAACTAGTGTCTCCCAGTCAAATTCTCTGTAAAGAAATTAACTTTCACTTCTGTTGACCCTTGCTCAAGACAAGGAAATACAGGCATAGTCACAGCTCTCTGAGAAATGAGTAGAAAGTCCAATGGATGGGAAATTCTGCTTGTTTTGTGGTTTTCTATCTAAAATCACGCTCTAATTTAATTTCTTTTTTTTTCATTTAAACAAGAGTTAGAAACAGCTAAACAATACTGTCATACTGTACTTCCAATTGATGATTTCAGTACTGCTAAAGCACAGCACCCCTTCAAGGGGGTTTGGAAAACCTCCTCTTAGTAGACTCTGACAATGTCAGCTACTTACATACATGCATAGATTAGTCAATTTGCAAGATTCTGAACGTGTAGAGTTGTGTTTCTTGCACTATTTAGCCTTGCCTTAGTTTTGTTAAAGCAAGAGGTAGGTATTTCAGTTTCTGCAATAGTTAACCATTTAAATTTACAGCTTACGTGAACCTACCAGAAATTATTTTGGAAAGTTTAAAGAAATATCAGTTATATGTGCATATCTATTCATAAATAAGTATATTATTCTAGCCCTACCACATGTGTGTATATATGTGTGTATATATATATAGTGGCAGAAATATGTACACTGTGCATACATAAAAAGATATTCAGAAATAAAACTCTTATCAGAGCAGCAGAAATAAAAAAGGGTATGGTTTTAAATTAAAGTGGAAAGAGTTTCAAAACTTAAATGAAATACTTTACTGGGAAAGCAGGAATTATCCTCAGGCCTGAATACTTCTAAATATTTAACTTGTAATAAAACTCACACTGACTGCTGCCTGAGCAGGAATGCAAACCAATAATCATAATAATGAAGGAATAAAGTACAAGTGTAGTTGCGTGCTGTTTCCAGATAAAATACCAAAGCTCTCAGTGCTGCAACAGTGACATCCAGTGACTAAGGCAGTTAGTCCTGGGCTCGCTCTGCACTTGGAACGACCACTAAAGGATATGGATGGAAAGGGAGCCTTTTTTACCAAGATCTTTAGTGAAACACTGCACTCATTGAGAGGGGAGTCAGACGCCATGTGAGAATGAAAAACATGATAAATAGGTAATTGAGGAAAATTGTGTTTAATTAACTTGTATCTGTTTCAGAAGCAGACATTTGCTGAGCCAAGCGAGGAATATATTATTTTAAAAACAAAAACCAAGTGTTTTGTCCAGAGGTGCAGTTTGTTTGATAAGCCTATGCACTCCCCCTTTTTTATTATTTAACAAAACAGAATTCAGTGGGTAATACTTCTATTATATTTTGGTGCAGATATGATCTGTCTCAGATCTAAATGCAGGTTTATGATAGAAAGTTCTTTCAATTGTTATCAAAATAAAGAAATAAAAAGACCATAAAGAAAAGACTTTTGTAAGGAAGGTGAGAAAATGCTTATTGTCCTTTTATGTAAGACATCCCTTACTCTGTTTTGGTTGAAGGTATTGTAAGTTTTATAATGAAATTCACACTTCATAAAACTTCTGGCTCTAAAAATGAGTGGCATTTGATTCTGACCTGAACCCCCTACTTCCTCAGTTATCCAAATTTTATTTTATTAACTCTGACTCTTGAAATCTCCATGTTATTGAAAATGTCACATGATATGTCCTGTACTTAGATTACAGAAGCTTAATTTCAAGGGAATGGGTTGCTCAGTATAAGATAACTGGGTGTGGAAATCAGAGAGGCAGGTGCTGAGAGTATTCCTTCCTGCTTCTCAAACTGGCTGGGTAGTTCAGCTTGAGAAGATTTTTAACTAGTAAGAAAGTGATCTGATAATCACTTTCCTCTCATCCATCCCTTTTTTTTTTCTTCTCACCCCTTAAAAAAAGCACATTAGGATAGTCCACTTATCCACCTTACCCTTTATAGTCTTATTAAAGGTTTGACTTTCAAAGCGCAAAACCCCAAGATATCTGTGAAAAAATAAATTTGGGTGTTAACTGTTGAAGATTCTCCCTTTAAAAAATGTTCCTAAATTTCCATTAGTAATTGTATGCCTTACTGTGTTACTTAGTTATTACTACCTTTGAAGTGAGGACAGAAACAGACCCTGAATTTTTGGAGTTACTTTATTGTAGTCTCAATGTTCTGCTTTCAGAAAAAACAGGTCATCTTCTATGTTCATTTAAGTTTCATTCTTTAGAAAACACTTGAGATAGCCATGGTTTTAAAATAAGACCAGGAAATTACAGGAAAGAGAAACAATAAAAGGAGGTACAGAGGAGTGCATCTTAGAGGCAGGTTTTCGAGTGACAGCTGCTGGATTCTGATTTAAATATTAAATATTAAATATTAACTATTAAATACTATAGCGATCACAAAAATAATGAAACAAGTATAAACAAGTAGTGGAGCCATTTGTAAAACTCGTACTAAAAGGAAATTAAATTATGATGTTCTTTTAGAACTTAATTAGGGTCTACATTAACATGTAGATGACCTTGGCTGGAAAAGCAGACACTTCAATGACCTCAAAAAGATCAGCTAATGTTAAGATAACCTAACACTTCACCATGAAAGTGACCACAAATAGGGCAAATACGGAATCTGGGATAGGTAGCTGACTGTTCCCTCTGTCAGTGGTGTTCCATCATACAGAGAGGGAAAACAGCAACTGTCAGTGCTTCCAGGAACCCTGCAAGGGTAACAGCCCTGCCCTGTAAGATGATTTGTGTCTGTGCCAAGGGGAAGGCCCTGGGAGCCTTTGCACTCTGTGGTGACAGTGACTGCCACGTCTTACCTCTCCCTTTGAGCTCGCTGGGCTAAGCCAGCTATGCCAGTGGCATTTTTCATGTCAGCTTGCTCTCAGGCTCCTTATTCCTTATGAAGATTCTGAAATACCTGTGCTTTTCCATCAAATTCAAGCACCAAATAGAAGTATTAAGTTATGAATCAGTTTGTTGAAGGCAGGAGGCAGACAGCTCTCAGCTCTGTGGGGATTTTTAAAGAACTAAACAGTGGGAAAATCAAATGGCATCACTAGAGGGCAACAAGACATCACAGACGTCTGTGTTAAACAGTATCACACCCTCACTGAGAGAGGCATGTGTGAAGAACAGCTTATGTAAGCCTTTGTGTTTCCCGACTATGTGACATTGTGAATCATGCTTCAGAAATGATAGAGCTTAAAAAATTAATTGTATTATATATGCACACAAAAAGCTTATACTTTTGTGTTGCTTTATCTCTGTTCTGGTACAGTAGAACAATTACAAGGTTGCGCATTTGTGCATCACTTTGATTTCTGAACACCACATATTTAGCAGTATGGTGAAGTATAACATATTCTGCTAGAACCCATCCACTTTATACAAATAAAAGATGCACAATATAGGAAAATTTTAATTTGGAGTTCACTGTCTTTCCCTCCATCCCTCTCAGTCAGCATGAGCACCAACCCAAACTGGTGGCAGACATTGCAGAGGACAGTGACCCTGCCCCTGTAGGTTAGTTATTAGCTCTTACCTTCCATTTCCCTGATGTCCTGCTGGCACTAACAATCATCAGTGTAAAACCAGTGATAGCTTGCCACACTGTGGTAGAAATGTAGGCTGTGTAGTAGTGACAGATGATGGAGAGGAGGGTGGAGTATGGCCTGAAGCCACTGCTGTGTCTCAAGGGAGAGTCAGGTGTTCTTAATCTGTGTGTTGTAAGCATTTTGCAGATGCTAAGCCTTTTACCATTAGTATTGTTATTCTTGCTTACCCTCCAGAAGTCAAGACAGAGTTCCAGTCTAGAGGGTTTTCTGGGATGGCACACTGTCTCCTGTTTTGGCTGTTGGAAAAAGTGGAGCTGTCACTGGAAGCAGAGAGTTCCCAGCTGAGAACATGGAGTACAGGGATTTTATCTATGATCAGAGGGTAGCTGGTGGTGTACATTTTCAGTCAGTGTCTGTTTGTTCAACAGGCTGATAATGACACTGACCTCTCACACAGAGCCTCTTTTTTTTTAATTCCCTCATCTCTCAGTTTGTGGGGAGCAGTTCTGTGCACTGTCAGAAGACTAAGTTCTAATCATCTTAGCTTTGACCTCTTCAGAGCTAAGTATTGAGTATTGCCAGAATTGTACAAGGAATTTTTTTGTGGCATTTCTGTTTTATGTGTTTTAGTTTACTCTAGCTGTACTTTTGTATGTATCTGCTTATTGATACATAGTGTAGTTTTCTGCTGTGGACCAACAGTTATCAGCAGGCTTAGGGACAGGCCAGAGATTAGTGTGATTGCCTAGGCCAGGTCATTGCTGAATGGAATTCTCTGATCCTACTAAAGGTTCAAATCAGTTTTGTTGTCGTCTTCAGTCTGATTCCAGTCTCAACTGAAGCCTTTTATGTTGCAGGTATAATGCAAACTACATTAGGAGGAAAACTAAATTAATTCCTGACAACTAAATTAATAAGACTGCATGTGGGAGCTGGAAAGACATAAATAGAATAGAAAGCAAAACTGCTGATATGATAATGAAATAGTTTTCGTGGAATTTTTCTGTTAAGTATGTGTTTCTTGTGCACTTGGTGTCATTTTTACTCTCATGCTGTTTTATTATTTATCGAAGATTTCTTAGTCTAACTTTTAATCAAAAGAAGGGTTTCATTCTCTTGTGTTATCTTTAATCTACTTTTCTTTCTGTGTTTTTCTCCCCTTCTTTGACTATAAGATGACAAATGTATTTTAAACTGTAGCTTTTCCCTTTTATTTTTTCATGTTGGTGTGAACTATTTCTTCCAGAATTGCTTTGAGTTACTTGAGTAAGATCTTGAGAAATAAGGATTGATGTTAACACATTATGACACAAACTATGAAAACTCTTGTGTGGGTGTTTTTTAAAAAAGCCTCATAAAAACAACAACAAAAAAATCCACATGAAGTTATGGCCAGGCCCAGTCCCTAGATTTGAAATATATTTGCATGGACTTGTAATTTTAGACCATTCGGTATCCAGTACAACTTAAAGCAGCTGGTTTGTAAATGGCTCGTAGAGTGGAGCAAGTTTGAAACTATCCACACAGATTTTTGTTCATCCATATAGATGCATTATCAAAGTGAAGAAGCACGTAAATTTTTTGAAATCTAGTGAGTTTTGTTTCTGTTGTAAACGTAGACATTTCTTTCAGACATGGTGTAATTTTAGTGCATCTGTTTTGCATTGTCTTACTTGTGACTGTCAAATGAGTTTATGGGTAGCACTGATAGATACTAATTCCTAACATCTGGGCCCACAGTGTTTTTCATTTGCTGTGCTGTGACACAAGTGACAGACTGACCATTTCCATTTTACTGACCTCTGGAGCTGGGCTGCCTCTTCTTTATCTGAGCTGGTAATTAGTAACTGCATGGTAGAACCTCACCCCCAGCATTTGAACTGCCCCTTTACTTTGTGAGTGTTTCTGGTCCCTTTTGGGACAGTTAATCCATTTGATTGTTGACCCAGTTAATAGTAAGTAGACTCAGCTGACTACTGGCTTTGTTCTGAAAAGTATTACAGACATTTTAACAGTCAGGAACAACAGCCAGGAGATCTAAGCAGCTGCCAGGAGTACTTCTGTTAGTCTCAGAGATAGTTAATCCATTAACTGACTAGGACAAACCACCAGTCTGTTTCAGGATGGTGATGAACAGATGAATATAACTTTCAGTGAAAGTGATTTAACTACCTATTTGTCTTTGCCTAGAAATAATTACAATGATTATAATCAAATTAATTACAATGAGCTACTGACTGTGTAAGCTACTGCACTACAGCTGTTACTTCTGTCTCTGTTACTGTTTAATTCCTTTCCTGGCAAATTCCCATCCTGTGTGTCCAGGACTAAGATTCTGGACATCTGTCTCTACACCCAGGAGTTACAAGGTCTCTGAGGGGGTCTCTAGAGTCCCCATCCCTGTCATCAGCCATGGCACTCCTAATGATCCTGAGCTCGAGTTTAGCACATACTGGTGTGATGTGTAATAGACGGGATGTTGTAGCTGCAGGCAGAATCGCCTGTGTAAGCAGCTCCAGACACCGCTGGACGCAGACCGGATGCACAGTGAGCAGCGTGGCTTCTTTTATAAACAGACAAAACACAGCACTCCATCCCACCTCATCTCTCTTAAATAGGCAAGGAATGGGGCATCCTCATGAGCCGTATCAGAGCCTGCTAGGTACAATGAATACCTTATCCTACAGTCTCTCATTTTTTAAAGGTGCATTTCATTTTAGCTCGTGCTGTTTAGAAAACAGTTGCTCCAACCTCCAGGCAGATGAGAAGACTTTAAACAGGAAACGTTCCTGCTGCTGCTGCAGATCTCTGACTCTTGCCCAGAGCGAGCCCATGTGCTCTACAAAACGCCAGAGCAGGGGCGATCTGAGGAATCCACAGTCAGGAGTCCGCTCGAGGAAGATCAGGTTGCAATCCTGCCTTTGTAGCTTTACACCACACCCCTTCGACGGGAATTAGCAGGGGAGGATCATACACAGCTCTGATTCAGGAATTCCCTCTTTCTGGAAGAGCTGTTGCTAGGAGTTTGGTGAGTACTTTGGAGCAGACTTTCGTTTTAACTGAGTGATCCTTTTTCCTTTAGCTGCCGAAAGCAGTATCAGCTGGTGGGTTTTCTTTAGAATACGGTAGATGCTGTAGTGAGACGTTTAGATTCAAAGTCCAGCAACGAGCTGCAAAAAGGGAGACTTTTTTTTCCCCTCTGCAAACTTGAAAAAGCAGGACAATGAATATACTTTTTTGATTAATAATAGAACTAATATTTTGTTGCCATAATCTCAGTCTGAAGTATTTTAAGCTCCAAGACAGTTCTTGGAAAGGAAGCCTTCCTAAAGCTGAATAAGTTAATTCTGATCAATAGCTTGAGTTTGAAGAAAAGCTCTTGTTTTTTAAAGCAATCTTTCCACTGCAGTAGCTCCAGGAGAGTCTTGAGTCAAGTAGAGTGGTCTGCCAGACTGTTTCAAATCCTTCTGAAGCATGGAACATCTGAAGCAATTCATATTTTGAGAAGTACAAGAAGATTTTAGGAGACTAAAATTAAGCTGATAATACATAAGCCAGTTACAGTATATTTGAAATTTTCAAGAAACTAACCCTTAAACAATCAGGATAGTGAATGAGGCTTACAGTCATGTCAGTGTAACACACATCTACCTGACCCCCCGAAACACCAGAATATTTTTGGTGACTTTTGTAATATTTTACGTAGAATAATTGATGTAAACTTCAGTTTTAGTATCTGTGTAAAATAAACCAGCGATACTAGCCTGTATTTTAAAAAATTGCTAGAATTTGCTAGTATGTTAGAAAATTCACAATTTAAATGAGGAAAAGGCCTGTAACAATGGGAAAATTGGAGTAGGGAGAAAAATAACAGTTTGGATAGGGGGAGTATGTGGATGGTCAGTGTGACTCAGTGCTCCAGGAATTAGCCCTGAAAGTACTTGAATGGGAAACATGTAAAGATATAAACCTTCCTTCCTGAGTGTCTTATGGACAGCCACAGAAACAGGAAGTGCAGCTGTCAGTGCAGATAGGGACAGCAAGGGCATGCTGTAGGAATTGCTAGGCACCTACTTGGGCACAACTGTCACCCCTTTCCCTTTGGAACCTTCTGCCCATTATTTAATGTTACTAGGGACATTTATTACTGTCTGTGAAGGCAGCAAGTGGCTGTATCCACAGCAATTTCTCTGAATTATTGTTTAAGCTCAATTTGAGAATTATAATCAAGTTTACTTAGTGTGTAGTGTACACAGAACAATGCTGAGGAGGTAAACGTGATTAAAATACATCTGCCTCTGGCCTTTTCTCCTGTCAAATAATGCCTCACATGAAAGGGCTCATTAAAAAGCAACCATGTGAACAATTGTTTGATAAATTCATTTATTTGAAAATTTTATGACTTTTATGCCTGGGAGTCTCCAAGTGCCCTTTAAATTGCCTTTCAGTCATCTGTATGTTTGTCCTCACATTGTGTATTGCACAGTTTGTGATCTTGAGTTTTAAAGCATTTCAGCTCGCTGGTTGTAGTTACATGACCTTTAGGGTGTGTTTAGACTTTTAGTGCAGTGCCCATATTTACTAATACTGCTCATGAAAACTTAGTTGTTACTCATCTAGTAATATTCTAAATGCAGAATTAGAGTTTTATGTTTCTGACTCAGGACAGATAGAAATTTAATGTCATTGAGTTTATGTATCCTTAATCTCATCGGAAAATAATTTTGAAAGTCCTGTGGTAAAAGCTCGACTCTTTGGTGTCTATTTTAGATCTAAAAGCAGGAGAAGGACAGAGTTCAAAAAGGAGGCAGATTTTCTGGCAAAGAGGAAATTGTGAGAGATTGCAGGAAAAGTGATCTGGGAAACAAAGCAAGGGTGTAAATGAATGAGCATCCTAGCAAACTTTCAGAAAACATGTCCAGATCCACAGTTAGAGAAGAATTACTGGGCTTCAGTTCTGCCTTCAAGGACTGTTTATGTTTGTCAGATAACCCTTCCAAGTTGAATGCATAAACAGAAGCAGACAGCAGTACCCAAGTGTTCTCCAGCACAGAGGTACTGATAACTGTTACGCTATTCTGATTCTATGCTTCTTGGATCACTTTTAGGGCACAGAACACAGACTTCTCTCACTGATATATCAGAAAAAAAATACTAAATCTCCTCTGGAAAAAAAGACCATTACACCAGTCTCTCAGGTTCTGGGAACCTGCTTCAACATCCACATTTACTTCAAAAAGGGCATTCTGGCAGTAATTTTAGTTTGCATTGTAAAATAAGGTGGTATCTGCTTTAAGTGCTTTGTTACTGTCATGATTTTGTTGGTGTGCATGAACCAATCAGTTCATTCTGAAAATGTTTGCCAGAGGGATTCAGAATATGTGTGTAAGAAGACGAAACTTAAAAAAAAAAAGAATATCAGTAGAACTTAGTAGCATTGAGGTTTACATGTCCTGTCTCTCAATTTTGGAGCAAAGTGTTTAACATCTGTCAAATTCCAGTAGTTACAATTCTTCTGTGTTTGGGCTGCATTCTGAACAGTCATATTTCTCTCTAGAGAGCCAGGAGAGGCTGATGGGGTCTTCCTATATTAAGCTGCTTTAAGTGAAACCAGGAAAACTGTCTTAAAAAACAGGGATAAATTACCTACTTCTTTATATTTCTCTTATGAAACCATTTAAATTTTACAATGGGGACAGAGTAGCCCTGGGGACAGAATAAAACAAAACCATATGGAGAATTGAATCATTCCTTTTCTCTCATAGTTACTTCACAGCAAAATAGACTTATTCTTAATCCTTTTAATTTTCTCTCGCAACTCTTTGTTCGGTTTCTTAGTTATTTCCTGTTGCTGTTAATAGAGCTGTTCATCTCCCATCTTTAGCATTGCTGCCATCTTCCCTGGTGAAGTTACGTCTTTCATAACTGAGTATAGCTCTGAAGTTAACTGGATAATTAGATTTACTATTTAGTGAGAAATTAAAACTAGGCATTTGAGCATGTTGACCCCCAGGGTATGAGTCTGATCACTAGAAAATTCAACTTTCTTTCAGAAAATTTTACCTTCCTTTAGAAAATGGAGCATTCCAAAAGAACCAATTTTAACATTACTATATTGAAAAGTGCAGTTGCAGCAAGTAAGTTGGAAATACAAATTTGATATAAAGGAAATACTTAGTACTGTTTTCATAAACTTCAAGAAATGTCTGTCAAAGTGTATTTGCTCTACGTCCACCAGAGCTGGCACTGCCACCAGAATAAGGAGCATGATCTATACTGTGGTGCTAGATGAAGGGAATACGACCCTTCTTTTCCATGGCATTGTTATTTTATGTTGGTTTAAGGTGGTTGTAGGGTGATAATCTGAGGCAGTCTGAATCCTGTTTTTATCCCACTGAAGGCAGTTTCAGCATTTCTAGTCTGTGTGATGATCCAAATCTCACAGATTCATTGTAGTAATAGTGTCTGTGGTGTCTACAGCTGGGAAGATAGACCGGGTGACCTGGAGCTGCCTGACTGAGCAAGGAAATTTGTATTTTGGACCTCTGTATGTGTGAAAATGTGATTAATGTGATGATGAGGTAACAAAAGGTTAATGGGTATGGTCAAAATCAGTCACGAGAGGCATCACTGTGGCAGTAGTTTCCTCCTGTGCCTGCTTATGGTATTTTCAGTGTCTGACAGCTTCACATCAGTGAAATCGAGTAGTCATGCTTCCACAGTGTGTACAAATGGGAAATTACACACAACACCACAAACATACAGTGCTAAAATTACTCTCTCCAACAGAAAAGCAGGTTCTGACATCTGACTTCACGTCTGTTTATCAATAAGCACAGCTGAGACTTGAACATGTAGACTGTACTTTTCCAGTCCAAACTGCTAGAAACAAAACAGACTAGAGGCTTTATAGTACTTACATGTAACTAACATTTCTGCTTGTCTGTTTTGCTAGTGGATTTTGTGCCCTGGAGTGGCTTTTATTAGGATGCTGAAGGTATTACCCATTTGAAAATAAGATTAGATGACCAATATTTTCCTACCAATGGGTAGTTTCTGTCCAAGTAGTACAGGCCCGAGTGTAGTGAGTTTGGTTTTTTGTTTAAGATTTATGAAATTATGTAAACGAATAATTCGCTTTAGTCCACATGTAAAAATATTTTTATAGGAGGAAAAGATTTCTTTTCCCCAATGAAAGCTGTACCACAATGAAAATGAGCTAGTTATATTATCTGCTGTAGACAAATTCAATGTTCCTGTGAAAAGTGAAGTAGTTATTTTAATACATCGGTCTTAATTTCAGTGCTTATAATTCACTTTGACTGTTGCATCAGGTGCTCTGCACTGCTTGGTCAGGGAGTTAGGAAAATTGTTTGCCGGCTTCTGTAGCCAAGGCATTCTGTTGCTATAGCTCTGCCTACCAGATTATATCCAGTTCCCAGCTCTTGGATGATGGAAATCATGGATGGGAGGCCTGACTGAGCCAGGCAAGAATGAAAACTTAATGGAGGAGCAATTTAGAGTCTGGAGTTGTATCACAAGAGAAGCTGAGTGGAGACAGGATGGCAGAAGTACTTGGTTCCAGGGGTGAAAAGACTAGGAAAAGGGAAAAAGTGGGTCCTGAAGCTAAATTGAGAAAATGGAAAACAATTTTAAAGCAAGAGGGAAGGAAGTTAACAAGGAAAGTGAAGATGCAAGAGAGGTCTACACACATATGAAAAAAAGGAAGGGATTTCTTGTGCTAGGTTTATTAATTAATTTATTTAATTTCTATTTCAAAATATGACAAGGTTTTTCTTTCCAATTCTTTTATGAGGTGTGCTTGAAAAGCAGCATTTGCAAGCTTCATAAAAGCAGAACAAAGATGGGAGTTTTAATCTGAAACAGCGATAGCAGGTTATACAGCTTCTCAGCATAAAGGCTAATGAAAAATTTGTTTTTCTAAATTTTCTCTTTAGTTCCTAGTTTTCACTTGGGATTTTAAAAGACTGGAATAGTGCAGTAGCAAAGCACTTATGCTAAATGGAGAAAGGTAGGTAACCAACTGAAATTCTCTCTCACGACAAGAAGGAATTTGAAGTTCTTGGAGGAACTGGATGGAGTCTCTGGTCTCAGGACTGACACAGACTATGAGAGCTGCCACTGCAGGGTGCAAAAGGGAGATAAGTTGGGATGAGGGGTGGAATTTCCACAGCTTTTGCTTTCAATCAGTAATGTTTGCATGCTGATGATTCACAGTGCACTGCCTGAACCTATGAAGTTGTTGTGACAGCACAAGGCTCTGGTGACTCTGGTGGAAGTCGGTTTTACTTACAGTCCAGCACTGGCTCTGGGGCAGGTATCATCATCAGAGCAGAGGTGATAGATTTCCTGCTCACTTCATTCTTCATATTTACTGCTGAGGAAATAAGAGAACATGATGTTGCAAGCAGCTGCAAAACAAGCACGTAATAATTTTTAAGGGAACACACTGACTCTGCCAGCTGGGAGACAATGCTGCAGATAAGTCTAATTTATCACACCAAGTCCTAGGTAAGTAGTGGAAAATATCATAGGGTAAATGCAATGCCTCTGAAGTATAGGGAACTGAAGAAGGTCTGCTTTTATATCAGGAGTGTTATAATCCTGTCTAGTTAGACCTTTTAATCCTTAATTTTAGGCTGTGCTAAATTGGACCTCTGAATATGCACACCCTATCTCCTGCTGTTAATTCCTCTATTTAATTATATCCTTTGCCTTTTTGTGTGTGTGTGTGTGTGTGTGTGTGTGTGTTTCTGTTTCCTGGGCTGTCAGTGTGAATGAGTCACTTTTACAGTCATTACAAAGTCACTTCAGGCCTTTTTCTAAGGATTTCTTATTTTGGCTACTACAGGAAATGCTGGTTTTTGTTTTTCTTTTTCCAGTTAGCTTGTTAGAGATAAATGCCATGCTGGAAAAACTTTGTGACTAAACATTTGGGTAACTATAGAATTTGAAGAGACTGCTAGATAAAAAAAATGTGTGTATGTGTGTGTGTGTGTGTGTATATATATGTGTGTATATATATATATATATATATGTACGTGCACACACATACATACGCACACACACACATTCATATGCATACACACATAAAAGTTTTGTCTCCAGAGACTGAAAGCTGCATGGACAAGACATAAAATTTTATATTTTTCTGGTTTTGGCAAAAAAAAATCTCAAGATCTTCCTTTTATTTCTGAGTTTAGGTGTCAGGATAAAAAAGGCCTGGTTATAAGAGCATGTAATAAAGATCTGTTACTGGGAGCTTCCTTGATTGCTTGTGATGTGATCTGCCTTGGTTACCTGTACTTCAGCCTGAGGGAAGCTAATGGCACTAAATGAAAGCACATAATTAAATCAGCAAATAAATCAGTGCCAATTATAACCCATGGGCCTTTGATCTGCTCTGTCAAGTAACGTTGTTGTTGTCTGTTATCAAAATGTCCCAT
Source organism: Grantiella picta (assembly GCA_013397955.1). Lineage (NCBI taxonomy): Eukaryota > Metazoa > Chordata > Aves > Passeriformes > Meliphagidae > Grantiella > Grantiella picta. Next base: position 1,378,622 of record VZRM01008916.1, on the reverse strand, counting down.
TAAAAGGTAGGGAGTTTGGGAGCAGTAGAATGCCAGTTCCTAAGGAGTTGTCTTTATGAAATATACATTAATGACACTATGATGTAGAGTATTAATGCTGGACTGATTCCTGGCTGTCCTAACCTAAAATCCTTCTGCAGGAAGGGGCTTTATTTACTCTCAGAAGTTTTCAGAATGTGGCTTAAAAAATCAGACAGTTAAACATGAATTATTTAAAATTGAAACATTTCCTATTTTTCCCATGACAGAGAGTTTTTCACAAATGTGTGCATCGTGCATTTTACTGAGTCAAATATCACTGATGAAGTATTTTGAATTGTGCACACCATACAAATACAACAACAAAAAACCAGAGTGTTTTAAAAAAGAAAATTATCCCAGTATGATAAGAGGCTTACAGCTTTAAAGTTCTGTTACTGGCAGCTAAACATGCAGTCAGAAAACCTGGACTTTTCTAGAGAGTTTGGGTTTTTAATTGAAAAAGCAGTGCCAAGTACACTTTGATCTGGGATTTCCTTCTTCCTTTAGGAATAACAAGAAATAATTAAAGCACGGAAGGATTTAAGCATTTCATTACCAAAACCTTCACCGCACTCATCCCATCCCCACCCAAACCTGACACAATGTTCTGAGACTTTGACCTTCTGGGAAGGTTAGCAAGAAGCTAAAGGAGATTGTGTTTGGTCAGTAGACTCTGCAGTAAGGCAGATATGCCATTGCACATCCTGCATTTTTCCTCTTGGGAACTGGCCCAAGCATCAAGATTCCCAGCTTTTGACACACCTTTGACCCTTCCTTTAAGGGAAATGTAGGAGCTGAGTGGAAGAGTCGAAATACTGTACCCTGGGAGGAATATTGTTCTCTGTACAAATGCAGTAATTTATCCTCGTATCCACACAGTGACAATTATATGTGGTAGCTCACAATACACAAAATTCTGTTTTCAAATGAAAAAAATAGAATCCTATCAAGGATTTCCATTTCTGCCTGATTGTCTGTCTTCTACTTGGGAAAAAGCTTTTGAGAATATGGGGTAACTGACTAACAACTGATTACTAAATTTTGTGATCTAAATCTATACTCTGCAGATTCCTGGAAGAAAGAACCAAAGCCTCCAAATTCAAATAGAATTTTGCCGAACCTAGTGAGAGTTTTGATGCCATGTTTGGAAAAGCTCAAATGTAGGAAATGAGAGCCTGGGGACAAACATGGAATTAATCCATTGGTAACTGAGGTTGTGGGTAATTAGCAAGTTCCTTTATGAAGAGTAACAATTGCGCCAGTGATTACTTCTAAGGGAAACAATGTGCTAGAAATTTGTCCTTTCCCATGTAATTTCAAAAATATAACTATATTTTGTAACTTTTTATTCCACTGAGCTCGTAAGAGCCAGGAAGTTTGAAAGTTATTACTATATATCTAAGTATCAAATCTGAATATTTGATAATATTTCTGCTTTAAGTGAGCCTAGATGATGTAAAACTATCACCAGCTTTGTTTATATTGTAATGCTAAGTATCTGTGCAGTTTTTAGAATATTTTACTTAATATTTCTCCCCATACCATTTTTCTTAGTTGTGGATTTGTTCTAATTTTAGTTGATGTCAAACTGACATAATAAATCAGAAGTCTCTCAAATCACAAAGACAGTCTTAGACAATTTCAGGTTACCTTGCATAGAGTTACTTTCTATTTTAAAGCCTGACTGGACTTTTTATAGTGGGGCGATAAAAAGATTTACTGTTACTCTTTCTTTAACCTTTGGATGAAAATGGATAATTCTTCCAAGGTCATGTGCTACAAAGCTTTGTATATAAAGGAATGTAAAACTGGAGTTCTAGATAGAATTGAGAATAAAGATGCTACTTCTGTTTCTTTAAAAAGTACCTGAAAATGAGCAACTGTAGCTCTTGCCCATTTCCTCCATTTACACAATATTTCAGAACTTGAAAATTGGTTTCTAATGCAAGAGAGGTTCTTCCACCTCTGCTAGAAAACAGTCATTTTTGAATTTGTTTATAGAAGTGAGGGATAGTGTTTGAGGAAAGATTTTTTAAAACCATGATTAAAAGCACAAAATGAGATCTATATTATTATATTTTCTCAAACCGTATGTGGATTAAGCATTTTATTTGTCCCTGTAGAAGTTAAGCTTAATAATTGAGTTTAGAAAGAATCAAAGACAAGCAATTTTTTGGCTTATTTTGGCAGGGAAGCATTGTGATGTAAAAGTTAACACTCATATTTTCTGCCTAGAATAGAAATTCCTGCAAGCCCAAAATTTTTGTTGCTTTACAGAAAAAATAAAGAAAAAAGGAAGAAATCTCAGTGTTTTTCACAACATTATATACTGAAGCCTTCTAAAGGATATTGTCTGCATTAAAAATTACCTAAATTGATAGTGCTACTCATGATCTGGTCTGTAATTCCACCAATTTTCAATTTCAAGAGTTGTTTTTAAGAAGGCGTTTTTCAATTACGTGCTGCAAGTTGGTAAAACACTGAGTATGCAAGAGGGAAATACTGGTAAGTTTTCTAAAGAGAAATGAGAATTGTGGTTCTGATTTGGTGAAGACGTGCTGTCTTCACAGGCATGCAAACAAAACCGCTAAAGACCAAAGTGTGTCTGAAGGCTAGGAACTTCCTAGCATTTAAAACTTTAATTTTTTTTTTTTTTTTTTACTTAATTAACATAGAAAAAATTTTGTATTGTACTTTAAGAGAAGAGGGTAGGAAACTAGTATGAATAGGGAATTGATCTCTTGGTAACAAAGACGAAATTGAGCCTGTTCTCTAATTAAAATTCAGAGATCCTGAAGGAACTATTAGTTAGTTGGAAAATATGCATTTCTAAAAAAGTTAAAGCAAAAGTTTTCCAGAGTTAATTTCATATTTGCGTGCATAACCTCATCTTTGGCAACCTGAACATGCCAGCTGCCGTAGAATAGTGACTGTTAGTGATTGCACTGATTCCATGTGAAAAATAATAACTCTGTATTAAGTGAGGTTCTCAGTATTAAAGGAATCTACAAGATACAAAATACTTCTTAAAGCACTGCAGTCCACGTTGCAAAAAGTTGGATTCCTGTGAAATGCAACTTGCACAAGAATCTGGGAGCTTGGTAACTATAGATGGATTAAATATTTGTTAAGAGTGTTGTGGCAATGAATGCAGGTTCTGCCGACTGAGTAAAACTTGGAAGGATTTGACAGGGCAAGCAAGAATACATTGTGTAATTAATGCCAGGACATTAAAAGTACTAAGTTTTGCATTTCATATCATGATATATTTCAGGCGGGGATTTCAATTGTGCCTTAAAATGGAAGAATAGCAGTGCCTCTGACCTGTACTGGTGGTGGGATAGGAGTCTTGCAATCTAATGGGCGCAACTGCAAGCCTTGTCTCATTTCTCATTGTGCTTGCAATATGATTATACTGGAATACCCCATATTATCTCCAGAGCTCCCAGTTTGGGTATCTACCACAGGGCTGTGCACTACCCTGCTAATGACTTTTGCAGAACACTCAAGGAACTTGACTGAAGTGTATATTTTCATTTTTACGTTATGCAGGGAAGATGAAAGGAAGAAAGAAGGGATGTTCCCTGCCTTCAGCCTTTATCTTGCTGTTCTTCTGGATCACCAGGCACGCAACTGCTGAGCTGCATGGCAGCAAAGAAGAGCATGTTGTGGGTAAGAGGTTACTAGAAAACACCTACAAGTCAAACAACAAAACACAAAGACTCAAGCAACAAAGCCCTCTATGTTAAAATGCACTGCAGATGTAATTCTGTACTTGAGAACTTCTGTGGGAAACTTCTCACTAAGCTAAAAATGTGCTGGTTTCCAACTAGGAGAGTGATGCTTAGAATTATGTGTTAAGCTTTAGCAAAATTGCCTTCTACTGAGGCTTCTGTTGCCCGAGATTTTTGTATCATGTAATCCTAATCAAACACTGGGTTAGATATCAAGATGATTCCCTTTAAGCTCTGCTTTCGGAGCATGGAAAAGTTTGATGTTCAGGGAAGCAAAACATAGAGCTGGTTAACTCAGGTTTTATTTCTTCACACAAATGGAAAAGAAATATGATGAATAACATTGTAAATTGATGTTGCTCTGTCCCATGCACAGATCTCGCCTCACAGTTAATTTGCAATGTTTGATTTAAAGATGATACAGTTACTATCCTGGTTGTTTTTCTGGGCCTTGATGAAGGTCTTTGTATAGCCCTAAGTGATTTGATATCACTGGATAAATAATGGAGTCAGACTCAGTGATCCCTTCTAATTCAGAATATTCTATAATTGTATTATTAAACACTCACCAGTTGAAAAATTTTGTTAGAAAAACAGTGTGACTGTTAGAACTGGGGACATTCTGGGATTTTCACCATGGTAAAATCATTGTTTACTTCACTGAAATTAAGGTGGATCAGAATTCTATACTGGAGATCATTGTGAAATTTATTTTAATTTCCTCCCAAACGATTCTGAGAAAGATGGGGGAAAAAATATACTTTTGGGACCACACTAAAATATTTCTTTTTCCTTTGAGAAAATTGCTTGAAACTGTGATCACCTCTATAAGCTGCAGAGGGCTACGAAGTGGATGCTTTTGTCTGCCATGTATGATTTTGAAGTGCAACTGAGAGTGCAGCCAAGGGGAGCCTTTTTGTTGTTATTTTGTCCTATTTCCATCCAGATCATTTCTCTCTATTAGACTTTTGCAGCAGTGTTCCTTGAGACAGAAATAGTAATGGTGCACAATCATGGCTATACTAGGCTAATGCTTTAGGACCATGTCACTGTTAGTCACTACAATGTAAGATATGTATTGTTCCAGGTTAAGCATATGCTTAGCATGGCTGTGTAGTAAAGACTGGTTCATTCAGAATAAATTTGTTTCTTTTTAACCCTGAAGTACAAAAATGCCCTTTTTGTTTGAGGGCAGAGTCACATTTATCTTGCCCAGCCACACTTGGTGCTATATAAATTCTTAGCCAAGCTTGCAGATCGTGAAGGCCAAATCATCTCGCATACTTTGTCACCAAAAGAAATCTGATGGCTTAATTTTTTTCCTCTATTTACTTTGTTTATAAAAGAAAACAAGTAAATAATCTCAAGGAAATTAAATAGTCGTTTTATGGGAGATTATTTTTTCACTGATTATTTCGCAACTGGTTACTTAGGATTATGAGACCACTAACTGATTTAGTATGAGAAACAGTTCTGAACTTCTCGGCTTTAATTCTGAAGTAAAAACCAGTCAAATATGAGGCTTAGAAATTAAAATAGAATCCTGCTTTTGTGACTGCTGAAGACTCAGTTGCAGTGTTTGCAAAAAAAAAAATTGCTGTACTCTGTTTTCACAAAATATTTAGATTGTTGCTAATTAAAATTATATGTGTTGTTTCTCAAGATTTAACTGCTGGACACAGTGATTTTAAATGTAGAAATTTTGTGGGCTGTAATTTCATTGATAACATTTCTTTTCAAAGGTGGATGGTTATAGAGTAATGACATCTTTTCCCCCAGCATTCCATAAATTTCAGGTATTAAAGGATAAAATTAGTTGTGTGCATCCATTATTTTTAATGTCATACTTTGTGATCGCATTGAGTATGCTTTGTGAATCTGAGAGGTATTTTTTTGTCTATTTTAATTGCAGTAATAATCAAGATTGCAGGTAAAGTCCCATGGAATAAAACATGATTTTTAATTTGTTTTCTTCCAGCAAAATCTGTCATTTTTCCACCAATAAATAAGTGTAATAACAAAAATGAAAGGTATAAAAATAACCAGGTTATGTATATTGTTTAATAATACCTCATATGGTAGGCAGCACTTAGGTTGATGTTCCAAAGGCTGAAGAAAATGACTCACAAATGGAATGTGCTTTTTGTTCATATGTGAAAGCTTGCCAAGAATAAATGTGCCTGCCTAAAGAAAGTGTAGGAAACACATGGGTAGGAAGAGCACTGAACAGTGTGTGGGTGGGAAGCTGTCAGATTGAGAAAGCTGGAGAGAAAAGAAGCAGCTATTCACTCGTGACAAGGTGCTTAGTATTGATACCACTTATCAAGGGGAGACATTGCCAAGGAAGGCTAGAACGATGACAGCATATCTTTACAATTAAGGGTAACCACAGAAACTCATATGAAGTTGAGAACACATAACCTAAGCAAACTAAAACAATGTATTTTTACATAAAAAGTCAAAATATTCCTGATCTTTCTTGTCCCAATTTATATAGTTCTGTTCTGAAAAGCAACTCCTCCATAACGCTTTTCATATTTATTGTGCTGCAGGTGTAGTATAAAAATCAGTTCATTTTCTCATTAAAAGGAGGTCTTTTTATCGAGCAGCCCTGCAGATTATTCCTGAGTCTGAAAGCCAAATTAGTCTTTTGTTATGCCTACATCCATGGGAAAGGTATTGTTTTCACTTGTATTAATGTAAGAGGATTAGAGACATTATTCACCATGTCTAGTTTTGTAATATTACACTGCTTCCTAGTGAAGTGATAAGAGTGCCTTGCCTTGATCACCTACAGTGCATGTGCTCAGGGCTGCCTGCAGGTTATTGGAGCTGTCACAGTGAAATGACTGCACTGAAATTAATTGTGGCTGTTTGTGTGTTAAACAGTCATGTGTTGATTGCAAAAGTTGCCATGGGAATGACATTAAATGCGAGAATGCCTGCGCTGCATAGGAACAGTCTTGGCCCAAATCTTATTTCACAGTTGCAAAAAGTAGGAAGGCTGAAGGAAGGGAGGAAGAAAGTGCTGACATAAAATATCTGCAATGAGCTCATTCTCAGTGTGAGCCATGTCATGGGCATCACTTTGCACTTAAAACAGACTAGGGGTGCAGTGACTGTTAGAACAGAGCATGGCTGTTTAGTGCTTATGTAGCTGATGGAAGGAAGTCATTAAATTAAAAAGTTGAACGGGGGGAAGAAAAAGGGGAGAGGTGGTTTTGCTGTGCTTTGTTTTAGTTTTAATATGGGAAGTAATAACTTCTGTGTGAACATCAGCTGTAGCCATTATTTGACGTATCTATAACAAAGCAAAATTTTCTTGGTCTAGGCTAGTGCAGTCCTGCAATTAGGATTTTTACATGTTTTTGGACCAGATGTCTAAATTGGATGAGTGATAAATATTCAACAGGGCCAGATACAAAGTGGAGAGTTAAACTAAAATTTTTTTTTAATTGCAAATGCAATGTGCTACACTTAAGAAGGAAAATTAATGCAGTCATAAATATAAGATGGAAAATAAATGTTGAAGCACCTATGTAACAAGATACTGTTTGCTGGAAAGTAAATGGAAGTTACAGAGCATTACAAAATAATTCCATGTTGTTTTAAAAACAAAGGCAAGTGATTTTGTGTTGTATTAAGGAAAAACCCAAAGGATAATTATTCCACTCTATTTGCCATGAGTAATGCCTCAGGTAGAGGATTATATTCAGCTCTGGGCAGCACATTTTACCAGGAATCCAGACCAATAGGAAAGATCCAAATAAGAGTTATTAGAGGATTAGAAGGCAAGGCCAATAAAAAGATGGGAAGAAAGGAGTTTATTTAGTATGGAGATAATTAAGAGGGGGCAAAAGTCTTCCACAAGAGACAGAGGTGGGCTACTGAAGTGGTGTGGTGAGTGCAGGGCAACTGCACCATGAGGGCTTCACCAGCCAGGGATGGTGCTGAATTTGGAAAGCCCAGAATAAAAGGTTGAGAGTGCAGGAGGCAACTTTCTGTCCTGCAGTGGCCATGGAGTGTGAGACATGATTGGTGGATTAGATAATCAAAACTGATTAATTGTGTGTATATGTATATGGTTTTAAATTATTTTATCTATGTGGGAAGGAAGCAAAAATAATCCAATATATAGAGGAAAAACATTTAAGTGGTATATTGCAAAAAAAGGCCTGTCTTGCCAGAAGAGTAGTGAAATCCTAGAACTGACTGCTTCAGGTTGCTGAGACTTTTACTTCATTTGGATGAGAAACTCTTAACATCCCTTCCGGTTTTAACTTTCTATGTTTCTGTTGAAGAATTCTCACTGACCATCCTGATAGACATCTTCCCTAAATGTCATATCCTGTGCTTTTCACATAGCACCAAAAATGTAGTGACAATTTGTTCCAGTGTTCGAGAGCAGAGGATGAGGCCTTACTCTAAGAATTAATTTTCTCAAGGTATATTCCACATATGAAATGAATACAGGCAATTAGTGTCTATGCAGATCTACTGGCCAAACACTCCTGCTTGCCTTCTCATCTGCTGCTCTAATCTGAGAAGGAAAGCTGATTTTATATCATCTGTGTGAGTTAAGTGTTCCCAGGTGTAAAATAATGGGGAAGAATTCTTTCCCTGTTCCCAGACAGAAGAATGATTCAGTTCCGATGAATCCCTTTGAGACCTCTTTCTTCAGAGTCGCTTGGTTACTGTTTAGAGTTGAAGGGTTTGGCCCCTGGGGGTTTCATGGGGTACAGATTTTAGTCAAACTATGGCAACTTTCTAGCATTCCTAAGAAACTAACTGAGTGATCGCCAAAAAGTGTGACCCAGTTAGTCATTATGTTTGCAGCAGATGTCAGGACATCTGACAGTGGTTAACAGCATCCCTGTGACTGCAGGGGAAAGGCCTTAGGAGGTAACCAAAACAATGATTTAGTTCCATGGGTCTGATGGGAAGTGGGCTAGGAGTTGAGACCAGAAAGTTCCCAGGATGAACTCTGCTAAGCCATTTGTTCATCCTCTTTGTGTAGTTTTGCAACTACGCTTGCATACTATTTTTGTTTGGATAGCCCACAAGAGCGGTGGAGTGTAATGCAGCAAGAAAATGAGCTGACATAACTCTGTGTCTAAAGTTTCAGTAGTTAAGCAACCTGGTCGGTTTTCACAACCTCTTATAGACTGAACTGGGTCACTGACAGGGTCACAGAGGAGATCTCATTTCTTGTGTGCCAAGAAAATGACGTGTATATGAACCAGCTGCCAGCCCTCACGCCAACCACACTGGAGTTGGAGCAGTTTCTCTGGAGCTCTGAGTGTTTGGTTTTAGCATTTCAGGCGTTCATAACTTACTGAAAACTTTGATGTTTTGAAGGCGTTTTTTCCCTGGTACTGAGTGGGGGAAATCCAAAGATTCATTTTGCAGTGCAGTATCCTCTCAACTTTTTAAGATAAGCCTTTTTAAGTCCCTTCCAAAGGATTCCAAAGCCTCTTGGAGAACTTTAGAACCTTTGAAGTCCAACTTGGCATTTACTGTGACTTCTAAATACTAATGCTTTGTGGACTTGGGAAGACCCAGCTAAAGTAAGGAGAAAGAAACAAAATTCTGACATCTTATTTGGCAAACTGAGTTTCATAGCAAGTTTACCAAATCTAGCATCTCTTTTCATTATTAATTTTACTTCATCAACATTTCCTATTCTACAGTCTTCAATAATATTTTCAAATCTATATACCTAACTTCAAAATCTGAAAATATATTTTCACCAATATAGGGCAACTCACAATGTATTTAGGGGGCTGAATATTTAAATAGAATTTTGAAATTAGTCCTTTTAATATGTATTTTAACACCAAATGGTCCACTTTTGGAAAATCTAATTGTGTATTACAATTATTCTGTTGATGGTAATTTTGTAAATAACGTGGGTTATTTTTCAAGGACTTATATACTATTCTTTAAAATATTTTAGTGCTGCAATTTGTTTATTTTCCATAGGTTTAACAGTTATAAGTGAATCAAATGGAATAAAACTGGTAAAGTTCCATGGACCTCAGTACTTGTGAGGATTTATCTCTGCTGTGAATTTAATTTAAAAGTTGCATAATAAGGTCAATTTTAGATGCTAAAATTAGATATCCACAGAGCGGGTAGATAGTATGTATACAAGTTTCCTTTTAACCATGTCATAAAGCCTGATTTTCATGGGTTCTTTTAATTAAAACTGGAAACTTAATCTGGTTATAGCAGGAATCTGTTCAATGATCATGTAAACTCTTCTCCTTTATCTCCTGTTCCCTGGGCCACTGCAAAGAGCATGGATAGATATTTTGCATATAGGTTCTGAGACATCAGTGTTCTAATTAGCTGTAGGAGAATGAATGAAAAACTTTAGGTCTGTTTTTCTGGCTCTTAGGGCAAGCACACAAGCTCTGTAGAGCTTTCAAAATCCTCTAGGGTAAAATACTTCCTTGGAAAAGCAAGACAGAAAAGGATAGTAAACCATATATTTATAAGGGAACAGTTTCAGGAACTGGATTGCTAGTCAGAATTTCCTTATAGGCATTGACAGGGTAAAACTTTGCTGGTGTTCCTCACAATACATATGAGAATTTATACAAAGCATTCCCTGACCTAATAATATGTATCCAAACACAGAAATTACACAATTTGAAAACATACAGCTTTGTTTTGCCTTAACTTTCCAGTTTTATGCTCTTGAAAGCTGCAATGCATGAACAGTGAGATCAAAGGAAATAGTCTGGTGCCTGTCAGTGGCGCCGGCTGGCTTTGTGTCCCAGTCGAGTGCAATCTGACAGGAGAGTGATGCCCTCTGCAGGGCTCTGGCCATCCCACGCTGTTCCCTGGCAGATCCTTTACGAGCCAAGTTCACTGGGAGAAGGGCATGGAAGAGAGCCCAAGGCAACCTTTCTGCCCTTGGGAGTCATTGTGTCTTTTGGAGCTACCAGGACTTTCTTGGGGTTTTTGTTATTCAGAATTGCAGCCCAGCTCCTGTGACTAAGCCACTCGCCATAACTACTTAGAGGTTTGTGATTAGGAGTTGAAGTTTATACTATGAGCTGTTTTGGTGGAAAATTGAAAGCACACATTTGGTTTGGTCGAATGGAACTTGTGTTCCAATGCCGATGATGTTTTTCTTTCTGCATCTGTTCAGTGTGTTCAGAGCTTTGCAGGCAGATGTTGTGCAGTGCCTCTCCTGTGGAACACACAAGCAATCTTTTTTTGAAGTTACACTATGCAGTAGGCAGCAAACTAACTTAGTTATTTTACTTCTCTGTATTACAGGTGCTGCTTTGCCACCGCTGAAGCTTAGGCACTCCTTCTGTGCCATGAAAGCAGATGATGGTCCATGCAAAGCCATCCACATCCGCTATTTCTTCAATATTAAAACCCGCAAGTGTGAAGAATTTGAATATGGTGGATGCCATGGCAATGAGAACAACTTCCTAACGCTGGAGGAATGCCAGAAGATGTGTGTGGTAACAGGCCAGTACCCATTCTCTTACCCTCCTACCAGTTCTTCATTTGTTTCTCTTGTTTCTCATTCACAAACCACTTGAATTTTTGAAGTAGAAGCCCTCTTCAGTTCCTCTTGATACAGAAATGGGATTCCTCTAATTATGTTCCCAAGTAGGTTGTAGTCATCTGAATTATTTTACATGGTCCAAGCAAACATTCAGGATTTGGAAAGATAGGTGGGTTTTTAGTCTACTTCTAGAAGTGCAGATTACTATTTTGGTGCTCATTTACCTGTATTTGGTATTTTAGCAATTGGTAAGGATAAAAGCTATTTACAAGACTGTTCCTTCTCCAGAATATACTATTTGTGTCTTTGATTCATCATACCTGAGTTAAAAGATAGAATTCAAGTAATAGGTTTTAAAAATCTTCCTAACAGACTATTGTATGGGAGCAGATCTCATTTCTAGGCAGAAAATCAAAGGAGGAATTCATTACAGAGAATTAATCTGTTTCTAGTTATGACTTCACAAAGTTTAAAGAGTACAGTCTTTCAAGATAAAAAATTGAAAGTTATTGTTTCCTTGAATGGCATCCAGTGTCGGAAAGACCTGAAGTCTAGGATGTGAATTAACTTTTTTTTTTCTGACACCAGGCTGGTTTTTGGGTAATTTCCATCTAGTACTTGGTTTTGGGTTTCAGCTGGACCCACAGCATCTTTACCATGCTTGGAGTGGGGTTACTTGCAGGACTGCAGCTGCCAGTATCTTATCCAAAACATGATGCTTCCTGTCACAGGAAGCTTGGAGTGTTTGCCTTAAATTTCAACTTAAAGCCTAAGACAGAGGGAGAAAGGGGAAAGGCAAGGTTGATAGATGCAGAATTTGAAATGAAGTGTCCAAAAGTCATAATCAGGTGTATGAGTGAAGATTTATCACATTAGTTCTTCAGTCTAATGTTGCTGTTTTCACGGAATCACGGAATAAACTGAGTTGGAAGGGACCCGGTGTTCATTTGGTTCTGACACACATGTTGGATCAAAATCTGGAACAGATTTTCTAGACCAGATCCTGTACTGGCATATATTTGGCATAACTCTATAGTATAAAACTAAAAGTTATTTAAAGTTAATACTGGCCTAATGTCTACATCTTGGTACTCAGCCCAAGAACAGTTTTCTGTATGTATGAATAGCATTTTTCTGTGTATGAAGACCCTGCAAGAGCTGGATCTGCTTGGAGAAAGAGGAGCAACAAATGGTCATTATCTCTGTATTCTCGGAATGGATGACAGCAGATAAAATGGTTTGGTGTCACATACAGTGTGCTGCAGACCATCAGGCATAAAGCAAAGTAAACTATTAATTTAATCCCCTTTTGCTAACATAATTCAGCAAAACCCCACATAATTCTGTACATTCTTTTTGTTAAGTCTAGCTCTGTCTGTGCAGACTTGTAGTATTGTAGATTGTAGATAGTATTCATCTTACTTACATTTCCAGTATTTATTACTGTAGGAGGATCACTATTTAGTGACCGTAGAAATCAGTCTGAAGAGAGAGTATGAGTAACAAAAAAATGCTTAAAAATAAAGAATCTGAAATACTAAATTATCACTGTGAAGAATGTGAAGATGAAGATTGATAAAAATAAGCTAAAGGGAAGCTATCTAATATACGTACAAATTGAGAAGAAATACTATGAATAGTCAGTGTTTGATTTTCAAAATTTAGCACAAATACAAGGATAAATGAACCAACATGAGTGAATTACTAGATCAGGATAACTTTTTAATATTTTGGAATCAATAAGCCACCAAAGAGAGAATTGATTGAAGTTGGTACAATGGAGTTCAGCCAACCCAGCTGCAGGTTGGCCACTCAAGATTCTCAAAGACAGGGTTTAGATTAAAGATTACTACTTCTGACTCAACTTTCCTAGAAATCAGCTGTAGTTTTTGGGTTTTGTGCCCAATATTCACCATTTCATGGAATAAAAAAGTACTTGTAAGAGAAATTTGCCTATATGCTCCATTGTTTACTGGATATGAGTATAATCACAAATGTCATTACTAGCACAAAGATCCTAATTTTCAAGGCAGTGAATAGCGAGTTTTGGCTACTTAAGCTTGCTACTGTGGGAAAATACCTACTGATAAATGGTTCTGGTCATGATGGCAATTCTAATGTCTATTATTTAGAGTGGGTCTACTCAGAAATACACTTTGTTTACAAAGAAGAAATCAACTCAGATGTGGATGTGACTTTTTGACCAAAACCAGAAGCGAAAGACGCTGTTGACATGGTAGTAAGATTAAAAGATTCTAGGCCTGTATAAACTCACAATAAAATTTTCCTTTTCTCTGCCAGAAGATTAGAGATCACATGCCAAAATATGATTGCTGATTTCGCCCTGAAGGGGACAGCTGAGCGAGACTAGCGAAACAGCCTGACGTGCGTGTCCGTAGTTTAGGTCATGGGTTTAAATGCTGAGGGCCAAGCCTCCTACTAACAGGAAAACTGGAAATCTCTTCAAAGAAATGCTCTGTCACTCTGAAGTACATGCCATGTCTTTAATATTTTTAAAGGGTAACAGCTGCATTGTCCCAGAGGTGGAAGGAAAAATGTGTCATGACAGAATTTCTACCCAATAGATTTGCTTTGATAATATAACATCGGCAAGTTTCCAGGGGAAAGTGGAGTAGAATTATGATACAAAAAGGCAGTAGAGTAAAAAACAAGAATTATGAAGCAATGCAGATAAGATGACTAAGGTGGAGTCCGGAAGCTGCTGCTTCACATGCCTTGCAAAGTATCTCTGCAATGGAAAGTGTATCAGCTCTCCTTGGCCACCTTTCAGCTGTCAAAAAAATGTCAGTCTTTCCTAGGCATTGCAGGATCTGCTCCGCCCTTGGACTCCTTTGCAGTTTCATGATTAGACAGTCTGCCACAAGGAGAAGAAGGTTTGTTTTCAATCTCTGAAAAGGAATTTGGGGTTGAATTTAGATATCCAGTTTCTTGAGCTGATGAAATAAAACCCAGGCTCCTGCATTAACAATGACAATAACTTCTTCACTGCAGATCGTGCACAAACAGAAGTGTTGTCATCTACACCCCCCTAAGGATACTTGGAGCTACTTGGCCAAATGGGCCCTAATGTCATAAACTGCATAATGGAAACTTCACTCAGGCCCTACATGGGCAAGCAAAGGGAACTGGATAGGATGAGAGAAGTCTTACTGTGTCCCTCAGTCAGTTTCAAAGCTATGAGCAGTATCAGTAGCTATAGCAGTCAGGTTGTTAGTCTGCTACTTATCTTTTGAGAAGTAAGATTGCATAGTACAGGTTTCTGGATCCAGTAACAAGAAGAGTAATTAAAATTGCAATAACAGTTTGAATTTGTTCAATTCAATATCAGCATAATCTTATTTCAGTACTTTCCATATCCTCAAGTTTCCAGTATAGCAGGTCTTCTTATACAAAGGAAATGATAGTTCAGTCCTTCAGAACAAGTTTTTGTGCTGCTTTCCAAATAGAGAGAAAAAGGTAAAGGGAGAGATGTTATATTCTTGCTTCTCAGGGCTCACTGTCACTGCTAAACACACTGGAATTACAGGTCAGACTTAACATGGCTTCTTTTGCTAAATACTTTTATTTTTGTTTATCTTGCAGAATTGCCTCAGAAGACAGTGTTAGCAAAAAATAAGAAAGGTAATTATTTTTACCTAGTAATATAAGATTCTTCTACCACAATAAGGGATTTATTATCTTCTTTTGTTAGCTTGGACCAATACATGAATAATTTAACTTCTAACAAAAACAGCAATGTCAGATTAAAGTGAGCTCTTACTCAGAATCTTCTTCTGTCTTCATCAAAGAATTTGAAGACAGCTGTGGTCACAGAAGATGGTAGCCACAATCTCTTCTCCACAAAATAAACACATCATGATTCTTTTCTCTCTCTTCAGTAAAAAGAGGGACTTGGCAGAGATTCAAGCATTGTATAACTAGCTGTGATGGGGAACTCTTATTCTGTATTTTGAGAACAAGATAAATGCTTTTAGCAAAAATAGGAAAATAATTGCTCTGAAACAGAACTTTTAAGGCATTGTCTGTGGAGGAGCTATCAGACGTTAAGGTAGATGCCCTAATTGCACATCAAACAATGGAGCAAGGTTTCTATTCCTGAAGGGACAGACTATTAACAAAACTTTAAATTCTTGACACCCCAGACTTCCAAAATAGCCAGTGCTAAGTACTGAGAATCCCTTACTGTTGGCCTGTTGAGGAAACTGATGTTCCTAAGGAGGATATTTAAATTTGACACTCAGAGTAGAGGTTGTGAAGGCTTACTCTAGCCTTCCACTTTGCTCATTGGAGACTCACCGGGATGGGGCCACTGTGGACAGCCAGAGTTCCCCGAACACAGACTTGAGTACATTTTTTCACAAGTCAGCTCCTCTTTTTCTGCTTATTCTCCTTCACCCCTCCTACTTATGGTTCCTGGATGGGTATGCATTTAGCAACTGGCAGAAATGCCAGTATTTGCACAAGCATTTTGGAACAGGCTATAATCAAATCACCTATCTTTGCAGAATCATATTTGGAGTAGTTTCATACTGAGATGATGGTTTTCTTTTCCTGCTTTCTACTGCCTTTTCAATTCTTAATGTGTTAAAATAATCGTGACTATACTGTGGAAGTTACTAAAGTTGATTTTCCACAGATGCTGCAGACTTTTTGGCATTACTTCCATTAAGGGCTGACCCTAGTTCCCTGCTTTTAATGACAAACCAGAACACATCCTGTTAAATTCAGCTCATGGCTATCATCAGCATTATTGCACATGTACTATTGTTTCCACTAACGTAGTCTTTAATATTGAGCCCCAAGAGAAAGATGTGGCATTTAGAAGTATAGTACTGGTTTGCATGGTTAGGATTATATTGCCTTCATGAACTCTCTCTCCAAAAGTGGCTGTAAAAGCTAGCTGTGAGCTCAGATAATTTGGCCTTAATTTTATTTGCAAGAACCTGCAAGAACCATTTCAATTATAAAAATATACTAAATGAAGGACATCTGTTTTTAAGAATCAGTCATAATCCTGTAGTCTATTTGGCATAACCTTATTTTTATCTGCCTCACCTTTTCAGTTAATATTTCTCTTGTAATACTTTCCTGTTATTTCACAGTACTGCACAATGTTTGATGAAAGACTTTTTTCTGCAGCTCCTCTTTTCTGTGGACTCCTAATATGTGGAATAGATATGGAATATCTATACGGATATTATGGACTGTAGATATATAATATATGAATATTATGGATTATGGATTAATATTTATATGGATATTATTCCTAATATGGAACAGATAATCCTCTGGTGGAGTCTTGCTGCTCCCTGTCTACATACTTCCCTCACCTCTGTTCTGAGCTGAAAGCACATCAATGCCTTGTCCATATTTCTCATATTTATTGCTCTATGTGAACTAGTTTTCTAAATCTGTTGGTGCTTCATTTGCATAGTAAGAAAGGTGAAATATCTGAACTGTGGCTTACACCTATTGGCTCAGAATGGAATTTGTAATGAAGAATCAAAATCAAGCTATTCAGGAATGCTTAAAACTGTTGATTTGGTTGCTATATGCAAGAATATTTTGGTGATTTAATTTTGCATGTGACCTTTGCAAATTATTTTTTGCTGATCATGAAGTATTATAAAAATTGAAATAATATATATTGCCAATTAATTCTTATAAAAACTAGTTATGAGCTATTTAATATTTTATATAAATACAGGATGTGCATCAATTGCTTTTAATAATCATTAAAATAATCCACTCTTTCATTTTTTCTTCTATTTGAATATTGCTTTGTGTATAATTCACATTAACATTGACAGAAACATAAATAATGAGGATGTGCACTTAGGTGCAAATGATCCAGCTGAGAGTCACGTCTTCTTTTCAACCAGAGTAAAAACTAATTTTCAACTTCGAGCTTCAATATTTTAGAACTTTAAAAGATTAGTTTTCATTTTACAAGATGTAATTTAGTGTCTACTTGATCAGAGCCATACAAATATCCCTGCAATGCTCCAGTGTAATATTGCAGTGTTCCAGTTAGAACAAAAGCAGCACTTATTTTATAGCTGGCCTTTGACCCAAAGCTACAGGTATTTTTATAAACTTCCTCCAGTTCTGCTGTTGTCTTGGGATGCATTTTAGATTTTTTCTTCGCCCACCCTGTTCAACATTTAGCATCGTTTCCAGAAAAGCCTGACTTCTGCTTCCATGACCAAGAGCCTGGAATCTGCCGAGGCTATTTTACCAGGTACTTCTACAACAGAGAGACAAAATTATGTGAAAAATTCAAGTATGGTGGGTGCCTGGGAAACCAGAACAACTTCAGGAGTTTGGAAGAGTGCCAGAATACCTGCCAAGACAACTGTAAGTTGTTGGTTTTATCATTCTTAGTTTTACTCTTGCATATAAAAAAATGTTGGGTTTTGAAGGTATTTTGCATGGGAAAAAGGCAGTTTAGGGTATCCTGAGGTGGCAATGAATTATATATGAAATTTACTATAATTATGCATAATATTATGCATAAATGAAATATAGGAAGTAAAAAATTGGTAGGTACTATTTATGGAATATTACAGGACTCCTACTTTTCTTATTTTTCTCATGATGGCTAACCTACAATCTGCCATCTGTTTGGCTTTAAAATATCATAAAACATTAATACGTGTTTTTAGCCCATAGGACTGCATATACTATTTTCAAACCAAGTCTTGTAATTACAACAGGTGCCCATATAGGAATTTTTAACTTACTGTCTATTGTTAGCTTCCCACCAAAGATTCAGAGAAAACCTGTCTGTCCCTTCGGAATGATTTGGCTGTGCAGCTTGGGCTATAAAAGCCATTCAGACTGACCACAGACCCGTCATTTGCTTCCTTGTCCTGCTTGTGCCAATGAATTGTTCTACATCAGGATAGAGTAACCTTCAAAACTCCTCTCCCCTTCACCAAGTGCTTAATTTTATGCATAGAGGGAATACATTTTCCTATTGAGAGCCACCAGACCCTTTTATCTTGCTTGTCTCTAGTGGGCCTTTTTCCAGCACTGTTTCATAAGCTGTCATTTTGGCAAGGGGAACTTGAGCTTATTCACACTTAAAGTAGAAAAGACCCACGATGCTTCTTTTAAATTTTTTTTTTAAACTATAAATACAGAGCCATGTGCATTTTCCCTACTTTTGCCAAAGCATTTCTTTCAGGGCTGTGATTACACTTTCACGTTCTGGACTGAAAGCTGCAGAATATTGTTCTTTTGTGACTTTAGTCTAAAATAACACCTTCATGTAAATTTGTATGAATACTCAAGAAGAGAGGGTTAGAGGCCATTGCCATGGTCTTAATAGATCAAAACTTTTATTATTGAGATATGGAATTATAGATACTAATTTTAATTTTGATTTGGATATTTTTCCTAACTCTTTTCACTTTTTCTCTATTTTTTTTTAATTTAGCAAATTTATTGCCAACTGTTACAACTGAAGAGCGTCCTAACTCTGTGAACAGCAGTTCCCCAGCAGAGGAACATCCTAACACTGTGAACAGCAGTTCCCCAACAGAAGAATCCAGCCAGTCTCCTGGGCTTTTTGGTAAGAATTTGTTTTTGGTGTTTACAGCTAACCCTTTAATGCTCCTTGGTTTGTTCACTGATTTTCCCATTTATTTGAAGATATGTATGTTAGTTTTAATACCTGAGCAAAGGGAAGTCATTAACATTAAAAGGAGCTTCAGACCAGCGTTCTTGCCAGCAAATATATATTTTGAAAAACATTTATAATTGCAAAGATTAGAATGTCTGCTGGTAATATAAAGATGCCAAACCATGTCTGACTTAAATCTTACATCAGTAGAATTGAGGGAAAAAAAGGAAACTATTGCAAAGTTGCCTCAGCAACCTGAGTTTCCTGTGCCTTCAGGCTTAAAGGTGTTGCCTGGCAAGAGGCATGAGTACTGGCATTGGACAGGGCTAGTGGGTACCAACCACAGCTGATTTTCAGAGCTTGGCTGTGTCTACATAACCCCCTGTTGACTGTTCCACCACAACACTTTTTCTTTCTTTTAGTTAACTTGTTGCCAACTGCTCCAAATGAGAAGTCCAACACCCTGAATGGTAGTTCCCCAAAGGAGGAGCCCAATCAGTTCCCCATTTTTTTTGGTAAGAATTGGCTTTTGCAGTTCTCAGTCTTTTGTATGGATTGCTTTTCCATTTCCAGCCATTTCTGACATATTTGAGACTAAAGAATCAACTTTGATCTGTGCCAAAGGATATGATAAGCAGAGAAAGTCAAACCAAAGTCATATTTGCCACTTACAGATTTTTCATAAATATCAAGAAGTGGAAGACTGACCACATCTTGTTCTCTTTGAAAAGTGTGTGCTTCCTGAAGGTCTGATTAATGCAAAGAGCTAAAGCAGTGATGCATAATTCTTTCAGTCAAAATTAGTATTTCTTGTGAGACTCTAATAGGCAAGTGATTAAAAGTTCCTTTTACCGATTAAAAAAGAGCAACATTTGGAGTGTGGCATAGTACAATATATTTAATACCATAATGTCTTTATTTTCACTGTGGCCATATTAAAATCAGTTTTGGGTTGAGTATAATCAAAGTGAGTCGGAATTAATTGAAAATGTGGCTTCAAGGTATTTTTGCACTATGTATTATACTGCAGATGGGACTCTGGACCTTTACTGAGGAGGGATAGGTTTTGACATTTTCTGCAGCTGGACACTGTCCACTGCAGATGGCTGGTGCTTGCTCACACTGTAAAGGGTGATTGAATTTGAGGGATGTCATTTTTATGATCCACAGTTGTGCAAGAGGAAACAACAAACAGTTGGAAAGAGCCTGAGCATTCTTACCAAGTATTTATGTTGGTTTTTTGCCTTTGCATTTGCTTGTACTTTTGGGGACTGAGTGATGACTTCGAGATGCGTTAAGACTTCTGCATTTTACATGTTCTGTAAGATAACAGGATGACATTCCTGTGCTCTTTGCTTACAATTCTGTGTCTAATAAAGCATGACTGTGAGTTGTACTCTATTTTTTGCCGCACTGTGATCCACATGTACTGCTGGTTTGATGTAGGTTTCTGTTCTGTTGTATTGTTTGTTTACCACATAAAAAGCATCAATGCACTCTGTTCTTTAAATGAATGAATATAAAACAGTCAAGATTTTGGCAACTTATTTTACTGAAAACTATTGAATTGCATAAGATCTGGTAATAAGTCTAGGGGCATTAGGGTGTGCACATTCCCTGAAGGTATTTTTTTTAGTCATAATATGAATGCCTGAATCCTCAAAACAGTTAACCTATCCCAGGAAAGGTCCATGATTCACTATGTTTTCTCAGAGGAAATGGAAGGGGTTTTGATTGTGTCAGCAATAGTGAATTTTTCTGCACAGCAGATTTTGAGAGTGAGAGGTGAGGGTAAGAGAAAGAGAATTGAAGACTGATGGAAGAGTCAGTGTAGGAGAATGGACCAGGTGAGACGCCTTGGAAGGACCAGTGCATTTCAGTGGAAAGTCTGAAGAGCCAACAGGTTCTTCCCTACTGTATAACCTTTCTCTTGCATTTGTCTGCCTTGTGCAGCCTCCTGCTCCTATTCTGTTTATCAGCTTATACCTTTCAGGCTGCTGGAATGGGCTAAAATCATGTGCTTTTGTGCAATCCCACTAGAGAGGAAGGCAAAGGTAGGGCCAAAACCACCAGCTGACTTCTCGACAGACCCATGGAGAACATTCTGTCCATTCCCGCTGTTTTGAGAGGTACAGCTATAAAGTTAAGTTCCAAGGTAGAGGAATGTCACACAAATGTGCACTGTAACTCTGCGTAGCCTTCTGTGAGGGACAAGAATTAACTTCACATATGAGGCCAAAATCAGGATGAAGTGTTTGGGATGGAGTGGCTGATCCGCCATTGTAAGATCTAGTTTGTATGTATATTGGCTTGGCTATGTATATTTTTAATTTTTTTCTTAAACCATTAATAATTATATTTAATTTAGTTCATTTACATTAAAACGTGAAAACTTTTTAAAAAATTACAGGGAGTTGTCTCTCAGAATACCTCACCTCACAATTGACATGCTATTTCATTTTGATTTTAAGGGGAAAAAAACCATATTTTTGGTATGTGTAACTCTGTGAAAATATCAGATTATTAGATTTACAACATAGTTCTTGAAGTTCAGAAAATTAAACTGTTCTGTAGCCAAATAAAGCAAATTGTGCATACAGATGTGAAGTCTCTACCACTCTCTTTCAGCAATAAACTTTCTGCAGAGATTGAAGATTGTTCTGGTCTTACTCTGCTGAAACATCTATAATAACTTTTATTCTGTGAAAATTAGGAAAACGTGAGGCTAACAATCAAAGCTTTCATTTTTAGATTGTGATCTATGGTAGAAAATTGCGAGTGCTACAGCTACATTGGATTTGTGAGATTTAAGTGGAAGACAGGATCAAAAGTCAGTTTTCAGCTCAGCAAATTTGGAATAGCACACAGATGCAGCTTCTGCTAGTGCTGTTAGTACAGTCAGGGTCATCTTTTGCTGAAATAAATTGGCAGAGTTCTATTTGCTTTAATGGATCTGCACCAATTTATACCTATGGAGTACTGTCAAGTGCAGATGACTCGTTATTTTTGTAGTAGCCTGTCCACTTGAAGATTCTTTTATTTTCACTTTGCTACAACCAGAAATGAGAAGCTAAAGTCTGCACGTATTGAAAATCTGGCAATAAATCTGAAGCTGCATGAATGTCACACACTTGTGTCGAGTGAGAAATAGCACTCACTGCATTCCCTTTCCTCCCAAGACACTTTCAAACTTGTTTTGTACTGTGATTAATTAGCAGTCCATTGTCACACAACCCCTGTAAAGCCTGAGGGATAAGGATTATTGCAATGCAGATTTGGGGTTATTTCTGATAAATGTGAGTCTGTGTCTGGATGTGTGTTTTTCAGAGGTTCTGAAGTTATGATCAAATTTACACCTCAGAGTGGGCTGTCTGGGATTCAAGAAAGGGCTGTATTGTAAGAATTGAATCTTAAACCATACAATGGATACATCTTCTTTCTTATGTAGTTTTGTGGGTTGTGGGTTTTTGCTTCTTTCATTTTTTTTCTTTTCTTCATAGAAAAAGTAGGAGAGAAAACTTTTCAACAACTCTCAGAAAAATGAGGTTGTAAAATGGAAACATTTGGGAGAGAAACTCAAGAACAGGCATAATAGCTCAGCTTACTGTCACATCATATACATAAATACAGCACTAGAAGCTGGAGCTGAACAGAGACAACTCACCTGCTGTGATGTTCCATGACATTGTTTACACGCTGCCTCACAGGCTTACAGACTGTCCTGCCAACAGAGATGCTGGGCATGACACAGGGCATGTTTTATGCTTACCTGAAGTTAAATCTTTCAGTGATCAGTATATTCAAATCAATTCATAATTTTTATGATCTTCAGCAGAGAGGAAATTATGATAAGTTATTTAGTATTTATTTTAACATACTGTTGTTAAAAAGAATTACTCTAGATGGCAAAATTGAGAGGTTTGATTCATGGGCTGGTTGCTTCTGTGAGAGTGAAGAAGTGCAGATACTTTGAAGGTAAACAGGAACAGTATTTGGTATTTGGGGCATTTATGTAACAATGATATAGGCAAGAAATAACAGTTTTTGGGAAGAGGGATTCTGAATAGCACTTGGCTGCCTCTCTGGTGCACTGTACATACACAGGCAGTCCTTGTTTACCTCATCACTGGCTCCATGGTTCCCCCAAATCTTGCACTCACTGTGAGAACTCCTTCATGAGGGGAATGTGGACTCACTGGAGAATTCTACAGAACAGATAAGTAATTTACATTACCACGTGCATATTTAAATTCTCTGATATAATTAACAAACCTTTGCTGTTTGGCCTTTTCCTCACTGGCAAGCATTTCTGCTCTGTTCTTTGTAGGTTCAGAAATTAGTTTGAAATAGGTAATCTGTACTGAACATATGCTATGAAAACTAGCATCCTCTCCAGCCAGAGAGAGATGAAATTAGTTCCAGGCTCAAAAGTTCTCTGAGCAGTACCAAAAGCATTGCCTTAGTTAATTTAACTACCATCTTCATTATTAAAAAACAGTAGGTTTAATATGGATTTTATCACATTGTGGATTTCTACTCTGGACCCAGAGTGAAATTTAGTCTTGCAATAAAATCACAGTTAAAAAAGAAATTAAGTTCTCATTTTACAACTTGAAACTTGCTTAGTCTATCTCGAAAAAGCAACTCATTACTCAGTTTTTGAAATTAATTTTTTTTTTTTTGATTGTATGAGGTGGCTAACACACCATTCTATTCCTTCCTCAGCAATTTTTCATACTTTTCCATCAGATCAGGTATTATACTTGCCAGATGAACCTTTTTTTTTCCAGGTGAGGTATGTGTAAGACTAAGATGTAGCAGATGCTTTCTGGATATTCTGTCAGCCTCCTGAATTTCCCAGGTTAATTCATAACTTACTGCTTTCAGCAGCTCATCTGCTTCCCACTTTTGTGACCACAGGATGTCTTCAGCTTTGCTGTAACCCAAATGATTTCCTCAATTTTTTACTTTGTTTTTCCACTGAACCACTTCTGTGTGGCTTTGTATCTTCAAGAGTGCCATCTGACTGGCTTCACATTTCCATTCATGCGTTCAGATCCCACACTGCTACCACAGTTCTGCTGCTTCCTGAAGGGAAATGCTGCTCTTTTGGGTCCTGCGTAACTGATGATATAATGGCTCCCCTTCAGCTTCTTGCATACTGTGCAGCAATTTTATTAGTTCAGATTTTGTATATTAGTCACTCTGGGGTGATAGATGATGGAGTTCTTCCAGTTTTGGGAATTCTGGCATGGATTTTCTTCTTGAACTTGTTGCAGTGCCCAGGTCGTTTGGCTACCTCGGGTTCATCCTCCAGTGTTTCAGTTCTCATACTCTGACTTGCAGCGACCCTGAAGGAACAAACCACCAGCCTCTCCTTGGAATGGTAAACTCCTGACAGCAGCCCTAACACACCAGGATCTCCATTAATTTGTGCACTTATTCTCCACATTCAGTACTTTTATATTCTCCAAGTTACAAGCTATGTTTTTATAACTCCTCAGTGTTTACTGATAGACTCTTACTTCAGTCAAGTTTTCTGTAGTCATTAAATGAACTCAACATCAAGGTATTGAATCTTACATTGGAAATGCTGGGCACTTTTACCTTCTTTGGATTTCAGAATGTCTAGCAGTGATTCACTCCATTAATTATTAGAAATATTTACCATATTTTTAAAGCTGTCCACAGTTAATTTATTTCACTTCATTTTCTACAAATGCTTCACTGGAAACGCCTGAAAGTGAATTTGTGTGCTCTTTCCTGCAGCAGAAATGGCAATTTTATCACTAACAATACAGGTAAAGGTGTAGTTTTCAGGTAAGCTTTTGCTGTCAATTCAAAGACAGAATGACATTTTACTGTGGTATTTTTTTGTCATCATGAAAACAGAGATACTTATGTCAAGTATCTTGGATTTTCAGGAGGGCAGAATTAAATTTGCCTGCAAATTTCACATAAGTTTCAAATAATATTGGCATAACAGAAAAGTGAAGCACTGCAGTGTCGTCTCTCACCTTGCTTTTCTTGGTACTTCCAGAACCACCTCCAATCCCTTCTTTGTGCATGACCCCTATGGACAGAGGACTTTGTAGAGCCAAAGAGTTAAGGTTTTTCTTCAACTACTCAACTGGAAGGTGTCGCCCATTTAGCTACAGCGGTTGTGGTGGGAATGAGAATAATTTCATCTCCAGAAAGTCGTGTTTGAGGATCTGCAAGAAAGGTAATGGAAGTGATACTGCCCCCGGCTATCGTTAAGAGGTAAATATTGTGCAGGTTGAAACATTCTTGCCACTTTGGTAGTAAGGATTGGCCTGATCAAATGTGATAGTTGAAAGGCTCAGAAAGGTGAGAATGGAAATCAGGAGAGACACAGAGCTAGAGAGACAAAGAGGGACAGTAAGTACAGTGTACAAGAACAGCAATAAGACAACTTGGCATTGGTCAGGCATATGAAGACTTTAGGTAAGACAATGTTTTGGTTTTTTTCTTAAGATACATTGAAACAAGCCTTGTCTCTTATTTCTGACAATCCTGGATGTCTTCTAATATTGCTTTGTTAATTTTACTTTTAGGATTCAATAAGAAAAAAGGTGAAAGAAGACTAATAAAAATCAAGAAAAAAAGAAAGAAACAGCCAGCAAAGGCTCTGGGCGAGGAAGTTATCCCTGAAATAATGCAACTTTGATTTTTATGGAAATGTGAAGTAAACGACTCTTCACCTGTGAATGAAAACCTTCAGTGTACACCATTAAAATATATTTACTGTACTGATTATTTTGATTATATATTACTAAGCTGCTTATATTTTTATTCTGTATTCCTCAATCATGTTAATAAACACTACCTTTTACTTTGATAAGGGCTTTTAAATTGCAGTTTGGTTGTATATAATTGTCAGAGCTGCAGCAGGACGACAGACTCTGTGAGTGAATGGTTAAAACATAGATAAGATTCAAAATCAATTTATTGCTTTATTATCTTTTTGAATTCTATTTTTGTACTAAAGAAAGCTTAATACTTGTGAAAGAATAATCACTTGTCAAGCAGGATGGTTTCAGTCATTGATTAAAAGATAGGTCTATTGCTATAAAGAAGAAATAGACACTGGATTTGTTTTAACCAGATTTGTTTTAGGTTATGCAGGCTAGATTTAACTCCATTGAAGTGCATATAATTAGAGTATTGTAAGATGAATGTAAGATCAAAATTAACCCAGCAAAATCCATGAAGGGAGTGTTAAAGCTGTAAATGTGTGAAGCAATGGGGCAAAGATGTTGGGATCATTGACTTCTATCCTTGTTACTCATCTAGACTCATGGCTAAGCTTTACTGCTGATATTGTAAGCAATTATGCATTCTAAATATCAGAGGGAGAGGATAAGTAAAATCAGATTTTTATACTGAAATTTTATCCAAATCTCTTCTTTGGTGCTTAAGTCCTTTCCTGGCTCTTTTAATCTAGGATGCAATAAGTCTGATTTGAAAAATTCTCAAGGAACAGGAGTGTACACCAGAGAACACTTATGCAGAGTCTTGTCATATAAAATGTATGAGCACCAGAGACTACCGATGCAATAACCACATCAATCAGGCAAATGCAGTTCTGTCAGGAAAACCATAAACTCCATAGACTGCTATACACAGAATTAATTTGGTGCATTTTATCTCCCAGTGTCAGTTTCAGTTTCAATTTGATATTTTCATGTTCTGGTTCATCACTTTGCCCTTTTTCTCCAGGTTTTCCTGTACTTCATGCAGCAGGAGCCAAGTATGTAGATGTGGTTGCACTGCAGGGAGCAGAGCAGTGGGTTAAATACTTGGACCAGCTGGAATCTGCCATTGCAGATAAGTGGAGAACCCAGTGTTTAAACTGCTCCCAGACCTTTCCACTTATCCCATGGCAACTGGCCAAGCACAGCAGTTTGTGTGGCCTCGCCAAGGCGAGTGGCGTTAGGCACACTTGGGGTGGGAGGGTCAGGATTTGCACTAATGCCATGATTACCCTGCTTCTGCTCTGACACTGCTTGTGTCTGCCTGGCTGGGGATGCAGGTGAATGCACAAATATCTGCACCTCTCCTTGGATGCATTTTATTATCAAGGCAGTAACCATATCTGATCTTCCCTTCTTAGGCATAATAATTTCCCATGGGCTGCCAGTATTAAAACTCCCATAACTGCTAGATGTACGTGATGTACCTCAGAGGGGAGATAGAGCTGAAGTAACTGCGTTAAACTAAAACATATTGGGCTTCCATGTAAAAGACAATGAAACTCATTATCTGTCCCACCAAGGACACTAAAAAGGATTTGTAAGCTTTGTATGATTGATTAGATTACAAACTAGAATGATGAGCTTTCTAAAACAGAATGTTTTGAATGAGACAATGGATATAGAAGATAGGAAAGAATAGATTAATTTGTATGCAGATTGTCTTGTGACTCCTGTGTCATCTCATGACACTATCTCTACTTCAGGCTTGCCCTTGTTCTAGCAACTTGCCCCTGGCTGCCTGGATCCAACACCTACAAAATCCACATGGGAAGTCTAGGAAAAAATAATCTTTTCTGTCCCAGCAGAAACCTGGCTGTGTGGCTGCTCTCCATGCTTATAAACTTCCTCCTTGCTGAGCTGTACTGCAAACTAACAGGGTCTCCTCACAGAGAGGGTTCAGCTGCTCCCAGGACTGCAGAACTGCAGAGCTAGGATAGGACTAACAGGTACTCTCCCATCCTCTTCTACCCCACTTGCACTGCACTAAAGAAACTTCTGTGCTGCTGTAGTACAGTTTGTAGTAACTAAGTGATCCAGTGAGGGCTCTCCTATATCATTGTTTAGGAAGAATTTTCAGAAGTTTCCAAAATTTTCAGAAAGAATTTTCAGAAACACCTCTAGCATCTCAACAGTACCTCTGTTTCAATTGACTAAGAAAACATTTCGGTGTGATTCATCTGTCAGGCTTGTTCCTTAGTGCAAGGAGAATCAAGACTGCAGTGTCACAGACTGTAATCTGATTATAATCAGATTTGATCTGAGAGTGCATGCTGCTCTCAGCTGTGTGTGCACTCAGTTTGGCCACCACACCAGCTATCCAGCTGTCTTCCTGCCTTGTTTTTGTTTAGCTCTACAGCGCATAGAAATTATTTTTCCCATAAAAAGTCCAAACTGCAATATGATACGATCTTCGACATAACAAGAAGTTTCTTTTGTGTCCTTCTGCTTCTTTCACTTCTTTTCATTCCTGTATCTCCCATAGCTGCAGAACAATCAAATACAAGAATAAGAAAAAAGATCTATGCGTTTCCCAAAATTTACTAAAGGATGAATGTGGAAGGGGGATAATTGAGACACAATACAGGAAAAGATGTGGATCAGGTGGCAACATGGTGAAGCAGTCAGAATATGAAGCTGTTACAGTGACTGCACGGTTCCAATTAACTAGAGTCCATTCATCCAGTCATTTCATTCCAGAATTTGCTCCAGGAGGGTAAATGCAGGATGCTGTGAAATTTCTCAAATGCTGTATTATAAGAGCCAACAAGCTGATGCAATTTTACAGAGCTTTGATGAGTTTCCACACATCACCTGACCTGCAATAACTTGGTATGTGCCGTTAATCCATGCAGATGATGAAGCAAAATGTCTTTGAGAAATATTTTAATGTCTTTCTATCCTTTTTTTCTTTGCATTTTTACTGGTATGCCCTTCTTTTTCTCCTTTTTATTTTCTACCCTCTGCTTCAGTTTTATTTCCAGTTCACTTGAGCCAGCATTTCCCCCTGCATCTCCAGTCCATTTACTCTCTCAAAGCTGACAGTTTTTTATTTACATTTTGAGCAAGTTTCATCTTTCTAGCCTCCACCTTTTCAAACTTAGTGAAGGAGACCCAAGGGTTAAATTTCCTAACTGGTTGTTTTCAGTGGTGTCTCTAAAGAGAGAGCCAAGTTCGGGTCATGTGGAGTGTGCGCGTGTGGTTACGGGGTGTTCACACAGGGCAATTAATTCATTCATTCATTAATTAATTTAGCCTGAATTCAGGTTTAACGTGTGTGCGGAGGCTCCGCGGCTGCGTTTATCCCTCAGACGGCCGCGAGAGGGCGCCCGCGCCGCGGCGAGCACCGGGCGGGATCGCGCTGATGGAAAAGGGGAAATTCATTGGATTTACACTTTGCGCGCTTCTTAGCCGCCTTTGGTTGGAGTGCGGTACGTTTGCACATTTAGGTCCCCTCGAACTGCGCCCTCCTTCGCTGTCAGTAACCAGGGCAGCCTGTGTGGTGTGAATTACGCTCCTCGCAGCCAGAGGAGGGGGAGATGCAGCAGTGCTCTCTGAAGAGCGAACTGCACCAGCTGAGGTAGCTCAGGTATCTATAGGGTAGGAATAAGGGCGTTTTAATGAGAGCTAAATCAGTACAATATAAGAGTCGCTAAAAAAATAAACTCAAAAAAACCCCAAAGCCACCAAGCAACTGAAAACAAACCCACAAATAAACAAAAAACCCCACACAACTCCATTGACTTTGACAAGCCCAATCAAACACGGCTGTGGGATGATAGGAAAAGGCTGCGGGCAGCCTAGACCTAGATAAGTTACAGCTGTGCCCCTAAACGAGCGCTAAACAAACCTGTAGGAGAGAGAAGCACAGAATACGGAGGTGTGTGACTAATTAGAAAAGCACCTGTGGATAGTTTGCTAACTAACGGTAATGTAACAAGGAACACCTGTTTGCATTTGAAGAAAGGGTTTAAAAAGGTGTTGCCGGGGTCTGATAAACTTTCTGCTGCCTACCGTCATCATCTTGGGTGTCAGCCTTGAGTCCACTGCTACATGGCCTGTGGAATGTGTGTCTCCAGGTAATTCAGATGCCTGTTTTGAAGATGTGTTCTTGGGGGAATATGTGGATTATTCTCTAAAATATCGTTTGTAATGTATCATGTTGTAATCTACATCCTAGACCTGATTGGCCTCAAGTAATGCTACCAGGCTCTCTGCTGATGCAATTCCTCTACCTGAGCTGTATTGTCCAGAGGCCATATGGATTTAAAGTATTCTTGCCTCTCTTTTCCCTCTTCCAATTTTTCCTGACCCAGGATTGGGGATGGGTTTAAAGCTTTTTGTTTGGTTGGTTTGTGGGGTTTTTCTCCCTCGGTTTTGTGATTTTTGCTGTTTTCCTTCTTGAGGAAAATGTTTTCAATGGCTAGATGAATTCCTTCATCCAGTTCATGGCATATTCCACAAATGAGTCTGCTGATAACAAAAAAAAAAAAAAAGTGGATGATTAACAGGTAGTGAGAAACAAGCAGAATATTTTATCTTGTTTTATAAGTAAATTCAGTGGTATAATTTTGATAGGTCCTTATGACAACGTGACCTTTGGGAAGTTTTTACGGTGTTCCATAAGGAGTACTGGTGTTACAGGTGTTCATATAATTTGAGTGTAATGCTCCAAGGACTCCTTGTTTGTTAGCTAGAGTATTGTCCTGTGCACACAGCAATACTTGTGCTTTTAAATCACCAGTGGTTAGAAAAATATACCATAGAGATATGTGCAGCAATAGTAATGTTCCTGATGCCTTTTTGATGCCTTTTTTCTACCCTTGATATTTCAAAGACTTTTTTCTTTCAATACCATTTTTACTTGGGTACGAAGCTAAGTGGCGCTGTAAATGATGCACTAGCTTGAAACTGAAAATTTGACTCTGACCATTGCAGCTGTTCTACATTTGAGGGATAAAGGTGTGTAGAGCTTTTCAGCCCTTACGGTATGACATGTAATGCAGCCCCTGCAGCTGGTGGCAGAGGTGGATCAAGTCAGTCAAGCTGAGGAGGAATTGTCTATTCTTTGTCTCTGAATAAAGGTCCAAGCTAATTTGTTTCTCTGGGTCTAGTTGGAGGAGGAGGAGGACGAATCTCACTGGCTCGACACGTGAAAGGACAGATCCCGTGGTCTCCTCAGCAGCAGAGCAGTGAGTATT
This sequence comes from Grantiella picta, assembly GCA_013397955.1. NCBI lineage: Eukaryota > Metazoa > Chordata > Aves > Passeriformes > Meliphagidae > Grantiella > Grantiella picta. The sequence continues at coordinate 1,347,714 of VZRM01008916.1, read as the reverse complement.
TCGCGAGTGGTTTCAGCGCCGAGTCGGGGCGGGCGGGCGGCAGCCGCCCTGGGGCCAGGTGCGGGCAGAGGCTGCGCTGTCGGAGCAGATGGCAGCGCCGGGGCTCGGCCGGCTCCCCGCTCGAATGCCGCGGGAGCCAGGCTTCCCCGGGACATGCCATTCGAGAGAGAAAAGTAACTCAACGCCGGCCGCAGGCGGGGTCGGGTGATGTAACAGGAAGCTCTGATGTTTCGCTGCTGCCGCCGCTCCGCGCCTGCCATCGGACACGCTCCCGGCGCTCCGGCACAGCGCTGCTCCGCCGGGACAGCCGCGGGCTCTGGATTATACCCAGCCGGGGCACCGCGCTCTTGCCGCTCTCGTTTGGCCGCGGAGGGACTGAGCGAGACATCTCCTCGCTGCTTTATCTGAAAGCATTCCGCTACAAACTGAGCGCGGTGAGTGCCGCTCGAAGCGGTTTCATTGTTTTACCCGCGAGCGGCAGTTCTGTGCCATCTGAATGCAGCGATAGTAACGCGGCTGTGCGTGCTCTGGCATTAACCTCGGCGTGTGGTACGCGGTCTGCGCGGAGAAGGGCTGCGAGGAAAACCTTCGTTTATTTTTAGGGAGCGAGGTGTTGAGCTGCTTTTATAACTGTTGGTGTTATAGTCTGTCTTTGGTAGGATAAATAGATAAAAAAGGAGATAAAATGCCCAAATCGGCGCTTTAAGGATTCTGCCTGAAACCTCCAATACTAACTAACCAAATTTCTGTCTTTGCATCTGGAGAGAATTAGAGGCTCATTGGCTTGAAAAGGGTCCTTAAGACTAATTCAATACAACTGCAGCTCCTTCAAATAGAGGCTGAATTAGGTGATAAAGTGGTGTAGGTTTGCTTGCTGAGTATTTATCTAAACTTACTGTTCCAGAAAGAGGTCATACTTGAGTTGTTTCATAATTAGGTTTTGTGTTGTAATTACACAACTTAAAAGGTAAAGCTTTTGTTTAGTTTGGGCTTTCTGTTTGCTTGAGGAAAAGTTGGGTTGGTTTGAAGCCTGTGCGCGTGCCGGCGTCTTACTGTTTGAGGTTTCTAACCGCAAACACCGAGCTGATTTATTGACAGCTAATTGCCCACTTTCCCTTTCCTTGAGAAACTATTGAACACTGGCAAGTGTGTGACTCTTCGCCTTCAAGTATTAGCTGATAGGCAGTTGGAACTCTCGCCACTCCTTTAGCTTTCAAAACCAGATGTGTTACCCTCTGGATTTACAATACGGTTGCATGCTGAGATTGCTAATTCTAGTCATTTGCTCGTGTGTGTAAGCAATGGATCTGAAGAGTTAAGAAAGTAAATGTTGTTAGGTTATAAGTTACACTTGGATTTGATCAACAATGAATCTTTTAGTTATCCATGCAGTTTATAAGGGAAGAGAATGAAACGATTGTGAAAATAACTGAGGTTTCTTGCTCTTTACCCTAATAAACTTATGCCAGGTACCTTGGGGATGGACTTTGCTGCTCTTTAAATTGCACCAGTGCAGAGTCTTCCCAGTCGTACTGTGCATACTGGGGATCTTGTCATTCCTTTGCACTAATAATGCATCTAACAGCTGAAACCTGGTCAGATCAACAATGTGCTCTGAATCTGAGGTCCTCTTGGTGCATTGAAAGGAGACGCTCTAGGATCAGTGTTAAGACCAGATCTGAACCTTTGTGTTTTCTTTTAGAGTACACATGCTGTAGTACTATCTGAAGTTCTTAATTAAAAATAACGACCTGTATTTGCATGGTATCGTCTTCTGTAGTTTGCTTAAACTCTCATCTATTTCAGTGCATATAGCAGCAATCCTAAAAGTCTTTTTCCAGCTTTGGAAATCTTTGACACAAAAGGCGCTTGCTGATAGTAAGTCAATGAAGATGGTGCTTCACATAAAAGTTGCTTATGTTGTTTTAATGATCAGTGCAGTGGAAATAACTGTCTTTAGAAGTATATCAGGTAAAGGATTTAGATCCTTATTTTTTGTTCTTCACACGCAACTGGTGTGGGCTGAAGTGGGTTTTACCCACAGAGGATGTGTGTTTGCAGGTTTGATGTCAAACTCTACATTATTTGCTGGTTAAGCAAAGACAGAGGCAGGGCATTGATATAGAACAGTGTGACTGCACTTTTTACTGGGCAAAACTAAGTACCTGGATATATGAGATGCTTTGGGAGTTTAAGAATTGCGTCGTGTGTGTCCTTTCAACTTTAAATGTTACTGCACCCTGCATTTCTGATCAGTTGGGAGCCTTTCTCTGTGTTAAGAGATGTAGTTTTGTCCCTTTGAATAGGCTTTTCTTGATACAACACACCTGTTCAAATCCTGGCCTGCTGAGAGCCAGTGGGAATTTTTTTCCACTGACTGCCAAAGGACAAAACATTCCTAAATGTGGGTATTTTTCTGTTGAAGGAATTGTACATAGATCGCCCATCCAGACCCTTCCATTGTGCCGTCTGTTGGCAGCTGGTTTTTTATGGGAACTTCTATAACTTTTGAGTGCTCCAGTTGAAAATCCAGTGTGACTGCACCTCTCGCTGGGAGACCAACACCTTACCTGGGTCAGTAAAGAGAATATACAGGATTGTTCTGTGGGCTGCCTGGGTGTTGCAGTTCAGATTTTAGACCAGGATACAATTAAGAACAAAACCGAGGGAAAAAAGCACATTAACAAATTTCCTTTGCCACCATGTAATTGCTAACTTGCTTCTATATGCTGTGCATTTGAGGGAATCATCTTCTTCCAGTAGCATTCCTGGCACGGGCAGAAGCTGGGTGAGATTGGGCCCAGCAGAGTCCATGAAGTCATGCCGATGGAAGATTCAAACTGGTCCGTGGTCATCTGGAACAAGCTATCACTACTGATACATTTTTAATAACAATATGGATACAGTGATATTTAAAAGAGATGTATCCACTCACTGCTATAGTAAATGTTGAACATAAGCTATCTATTAAAGCCATTGAGGGAATTTCTCCACTGAGAGATCCAAGTCTGCAGTTAGGAAAACAAACCAGGATTTCTTCTTAAGTTGTTCCCATCTGTTGCCAATGTGTTTATGATGTTCTTGATTCAGTACCAAAATCCCTTCTGTGCTTCTGATCAGCTGCCACTCCCATGGCACACACACAGTGTTGGCATTACCTCAGTGCCGTGGCCACCTCTGCTCTGAAAGCCTGGGGAGCTCTGTCACCGAGTTTCACATGCAGCAGTTTCCTCAGTCAGGCTTTGCACTTAGAGAAACCACTCTGACTTGCTCATGTAACTGCTCTGTCACTGGGAAGTATTTTAAGTGTTCAGTGTAGCAAATTGTCAGAGTTCTGCAATTAACTATATCCTTGATACTACTGTGTCAAGGAAGGAATGAATATTGCTACTATGAAAACAGATGAGAGCTGGGAAACAAATAGCTTTTAGGCAGTAAAATAAGTGTGTTTTTATATGTGTTAGACATATAATAACATATATAGTATGTTATTTCTACATACAACATATGTGGGTCCATCCCATGCTGACTTCCATTGTTGCCAATATAGCAGCTAAAGAGAGAACATCGGTTTCCAAAGAAACTTCTGAAGTAAATTAACCATAGACCTTATCCTTTGTTTAGAAAGTTGTGAATCACAAGTGCTAATATTCTGAATTGAATAGATCTGAATACTGCTTCTTCTTAATGTTTAAAAGAAAATAGAGAAAGCATTCTATAGGTGGATAGAGCCCATCATTTTTACTTTTTGTATTCACGTTGGCAGTTCTGACATTTTCAGTGTAATAAACTTGCACAAAGAGCAGCAGAAAACAGCCTATTTTCTTACCTGTTACCTTAATGTAGAATTCCACAGCCAATGTGGTACAATAGAAGATCTCACGAAAGTTTCTGCCATTAGAGCACATCTCTTTAGCAATAAGTTCTGTTCTATTTTAGAATCTGGGCAGAACCAAAAGGCTAAACTTTCACATTTTCGAAGTTTTGTTTTAACAGTTGTCTCTCATGCTTCAGTCTCCCAAGTTTGTTTATACTGTTTACATTTTCCCAGCAAAGTCATCCTTTTTCTGCCCTAGCTCTGTGCAAACACTTTCAATCATTTCTGCAGTATTCGCTGTCCAAAAGTGATTTATTTTGAGTTGCTTTTCTTTGGAAAGATGCATTTGAAATGCACTTAACTTGTAATGCACCAAAAAACACTTTCTATGAGAGAAGCCATATTCTCCTTTCAAGAAAAAAATCAGACTTTCATGGTGAATTTGCATGTGTGTCTGAGGCTGTTACCTTTTAATACAGCACAGATATCACTCAAGACTTTTCTGACCGCTTTGGCCATTATTAAGCTATAGCTCGCTATACTAACTGAATTTGAGAAAATAAAACAATGTTATGCTTCTGGATTTATGTCTGGGTCATGGAGGCTGTATTTGAAAAAATGTCCCCCAAAAAATTATGGTGATTTTGTTTAATGAAGCCCATACCAGTCTGACTACCCATGCAATACCATGAACCAAGAGCCAAACACAGAAGTAATTTTTTTTTTTGTTGCTATGTTCAAAGCACCTACACCTACCTCACACACTGTTGTACACCATCAGCTGTGTTTATCTTTAGTTCCTAACATCTACATGATCTTTTCCACCTATTCTTTGGTAATTCTCAGCTTGAAAACTGCACAACCTCGAATGCTTGTATGAGCAGAAAGTGTCACTCCTTGAACTACCATTTACATTTTCCCCTTACTTTCTTCCTCCCCCATTACAGTGGTAAAATCTTGCCATTGAGATTTCATAAATTTTATATCTCAATACTGATATTTCTGGTGGAGTTTTCATTAAAGTAAAACATAGAACATACTGAGAACATTTTAGTTGTACCAGAACTCACTTGTTTTAGTGTTTAAAAGTATTTCTCCATGTTAGTATTATCAGAAATTAATACAGTTTGTTGCCAGGTATTGTACTCTATAATCCTTCCTAGACAGAATAGACAGAAGTTTAAAAATTTACTTTTCAGAAATGAGTAAGATCCTTAGAAATTATATTTCCTTCTTCTGTAGTTGCATTTATGTATTTATTTTGTGTCCTGAATGGAGGGGAAATATTACAGTCTGCAGCCTTTTATTACAAAAAGTCACCATTTTGCAATTATTATCCTGAAATATCCTGTATAATGACAATATCTGCCCTTTAGTTTCAGTTAGTGAAATCCAGCAGGTGTCACTCTGGGGATTAAATAAAAAATATTACACAAACAGAGGTAAGCCTTTTTAGGAGAATTTAGAAGTATTCATTCTAATACATTTTTCTAGGGTCATTTTTTGACCCAGCATGCCTCCTTAATTCTGAAGGTTTTTTTACTTATGATTTAAAGGGTGCATCCATTTTTCTGTGTATCCCCTTGAACATGAAAAGGGACAGTCATTGTTACTGGGTTATGCAATCAGAACCTGTAGTCATAGGTGACATGACTGAGACACAAAGAGCTGTGTATCAGTTGAATAATGCCTTGATGATATTAAAAATGTTCTTGTCATCTTCTTTGGGCACCAAAATTGTTCTTTTTGTGGGTTGACATCCTCTCGCACAAGTAATGCATTTTCAGTTGTCAGGAAGTCAAGCAGATGCTGCTGCAACTGACATATATTAGTCAGTGTACTTACTGTTTCTGTTTGACTTACCTAAAATTGATGTGTTAGGTGGCTAGTCATCCAGAGTTCTACAGTAAAAAAGTTTGGAGAAGAGAAACTTTGATGTGTGTCACTGAGTTTCTATAACCAAGTCAATGATGCTTTTTTGGTGGGGGGAAAAAAGTGTCTTGTTTATTGCTCAGTGTTTCTTTAGGGAATGGTGTAATAATGTGTTTGTTGTGTTGTGGTGGATTTTTACACGCATGTGTAGCTCCATGTTCTGAGAGTTTCATGTTGTGTGAAATAGGAATGGGCTTGTCAGAAATTGGTGGGTTTCTAGAGGGGATTGTTTGTTTCCCAGACCTCGGTAATGCCACCTTAAACTGAAACAAATATCTCAGCAGGTGGCTTTGGCAGGCAGTCCACAAATACAAGTCTCTCTTCAACTAGAATGAAGCTAGGTTTTATAAATACATCCATACATACACGTATTTCTATATATGCATATATATTTTTACTGATATATATTTTATAGATTTATTTTAAAAATAATCTCATTCTAGAACTTGTAACCTCAGCCCACTTTAAACAATCCAGTTTCCTTTCTCTCACTTCTTTCTCCTGTTTAAGCCCCCATCCTGTTCCGTTTTTGAGCCTATTCAACTTCCTTTCCTGTGATGTCTCTGAGTCACTTTGCCAGGCATTAAGAATGTGCCCTGATATTATTTCCAAAAGCTTATCCTACACTGGCTCATGCAGATGAAATTAACCTCTGCCTTATCCTTCCTCTCAAAGAAATGTCTGTCTTCACACGTCCAGTTTCTTGGAAGGGGAAGGTGGGGATGGGAACCCTTTCCATAAATGACTGTGTTGAACTCCAGAGCTGTCTTCCTTGCAGAGAACAGCAGCTGTGTGTACCGTAACAAAGCAGCGGGATTGGGAACCTTTTTAACATTGATTTAGTATGTACTGGGCAAAAAGCTTAAACAAGTTCAGGAAAGCCAAATACAGGCTCTTTCCTGAGTGCTATTCAAGTAGTCACTGTGCATTCTTCATTCTTTATTAAATGTGTTGTTTATTGCATTAAAATGCATCGAAGGCCACCAGGATTGTGCTGGTTTTGTGTGTAGCTGGCAGCAGTTGGGAAAAAAGCACATGCTAAGTAGGCACTTAAACACTGAACTAAGTTGCAGCCTTTCTTGTGGTTATGTTCGTGCCAGCATAGTGTGGGGCTTGCGGGGGAGGATGTCTTGTTTTTTTCCTTTGTTTTGTTTTGGGTGTTTTTTTCTCTCCAGTTTTAGGAGTGAGTAAAGAGGGATTCTTAGAAAAAATGTTTCTGATCTGTTAATTGTGTATGTGCATCAGGAAATGAAAGCCTCTCTGCTGAAAACAAACGGAGTAAATTACAGTCTAGAAAAGGAGAACTTAGAAACCAGTATGCAAATAAGAGTAAGAATTCCCATCAAGTTAGACTCTGCTGTTCTCCTGGCCCTGCAGAACTGGGGCATCTCACCCTCCATCGTTTTTCACTGAGGGAGATATGAAAGATTATATCACTTCTGTAAATTCTCTGTGTCCTAAGTGGGATTAACATTGCCACAGATTATACATCAGTGAGTAAAGTGGAAATAGACTTTTGTTTCAGATCTCTTTGCTATCACAGTGAAGATTTTATCTGAAACAGAAGTAATGGTTATAATTGGAAACTCAAACAGTTCTGTCTGGAGTACAGTCATTGTATTAATTTTAAGTTATTTTTAGTTTCTCATTCTGGAAATTCTTAATTTCTGACTAAAGGGGGTAATTTTGGTCTGTCTTCAGCTCTTGAGAGTGGGTTCGTTCTTGGGTTGATTATGGAAGTCACAGCATGATCTTTTAAGAGCCTTTTGTTCCCCCAGCCCCACATGCTGGGTGTGCTGTATCAGCATTTTGAGAGTACCTAGGAAAATCACTCAGATGTTTTTAACCTTCTAGCATGATCCACCATGATAGCTGCTGGGCCTAGGTTTTCTTTTCCGATTTCTTCCCCCAATTATTTCAGAAGAGCTTGTACAAGTAGAGCTCTTTCTCTAGAGAAGATCCGTCTTTTGAAAATTGTGTGTGCAATCCAAGGGAAGAATTCAGCCAATGTAGTTTAACTGGACACTTTTTATTTAGAGCTGCAGGGATAAAATAGTCTGCTGACATGCTAAGCTTTTCCTAGAGTCACATTACAGACCAGTGAAGGACATGGCAGTAATTCAGGGTTTGTTGGAAGGATGGCAAAATACTTGTGCTGTCTCTGCGGGGGCACTGGGGCACCGGAGCACGGCAGTGGTGTGACAGCACCAACGGAGCCCTGGTTCAAAGCACATTTTAGAGAACAATAACCTTTCTAAGTCAGCATAGGCAAGGGAAGAAAAGTTTCTGTGGAAATTCATGTTGTCCAATGAAGACAGACTGGCATGACAGAGTTATCTGTGATAACTCAACTTCCTCAGGCAATGGCATGTTTGCTAAACCAAAGTGTTCAAGAATAGAATTATGCCATACAGGAATGTGGAAATTGCTAAGCCAGAGGTTTGTTTTGTTTTATTTTACTTTTATAATTTCTTTAGCCCTTGTGTTTCATAGAATTCTGAGCTTTTTTATATTTAAACATTTACAGATTTTAAACAGGACATTGTCCAACTCCTTCTTCCTTGAGCCCTAATTAACAATAAAACAATGAAGCCTGGTAGTAAGTAAGACAAAATGATGGAAGCAATAATAAATGCACAAAGGAAAAAAAGCCCCAACCTTAAAATGTTGTTCCTATTGGAAAGTAAACTGAGCGAATCAATGAACAGAATGATGTTGCCTTTAGCATGACTCTTACTGCAGAGACAGAGCTCAGTCAGGTGTCGTGTAGTCAGTCAAACTTTGATATACAGATTCCTTTGGCTGGTGAGAAATCTCTACTTGCAGTTCTGTGTGTGACATGAATTCCCTGTGTGGTTATGAAATCATTTGTCTATTCAGTACTTTAATTAGGTAACAGAGCCAGATGCTAGGTTTCAGTCTGTGGTCTATTTAAGGTGTCAGTAACTGTAGCAATAAGTTACCTTATCTTTTCTCATACAGAGAGCAGGTGAAGTACTGAATTGTCACACATGGAAGATTTTTATTACCACCTTTTCTCTTTGTCTGTGGAACAGAAAGATACCTCCTATTTTCCTAGCCTATGATTTTCCTTTGTTCATTCCTGTTGTTCTTTTCATTTGCCCTTCGCAGGTAAAACGATTCTGCTCTCTTCTCAGTGTTTACAAATCCTTCAGGCACTTGTAGCTAAATATTTTTTTGTCTTGTTCAAGTGATGCAAAACTGTGGGGTTGTTGTGTAAATCTCCATATCCATTGAGCAGCCCAAGAGTGCCAGGATTGTCTCCTCACCTCTGGGATGGTGCATGTGCAGCCCCACGTTGCGTTGGTTCCTCTGCTGCCACGCATCCGCTATTAAAAAAATTGCTGAATGACAGTAATAGAGAGGAACAATGGGCTATTACAGGATGTTCAGACAGGGTTATTACAGTATATTTTCTTGTGCAATCTTGTTATGAACAAGACTCATATTTACCAGTTTGTTTTATTTGTCAGCACCCTATTATTAATTAGTGTTGTAAGGCTATGAATTGCTCATTTTCTAGCACAAGTCAATTTGATGAAATAAACTTTTTATCTAATAGCTCTGTGGAAAGCTGCTTTTCAATATTTCTAATACATTTTTAGATTTTGTAGGTATTTGGTAGTTGTAGTCATTGGTAATGACAAAAAAAAAGGCCAGAAATTTTTTTTGTTAGCAAACCGTAGATTAGCCTTAATGTACTTAGCAAAATGAAATCACAGAATCCTGTGATGGGGGGGGGCTGTTGTGTTTGAAAATTTAGATAGATCATTTAAAAGAAAAAAATACATTGCTTTTGGATTTTGGAAAGAAAGCAGCTTATTTGCAGTGCTGCTTTTTGACACACAGAGCATTTTCCATGGTTTCCAACACCTGGAATCCAAATGTTCAATTTGATTTAAAAGCCAAAGATGAAAACTAGCACCTAGTTGAAGCAACTGTGGACTGTTCTGTGTGTGGATAAATTAACAATTCTCTCTCTGAAGGACTCATGGGCACAGCTGCAAACATTTGAGAAGGTTTCCAGCTAATATGAAATAAGGAGTTTAAGTAAGAGGGGATTCAGTCAAATTTGGGAAGACATGAATTTGGAATTGGGATCTAGGAGTTAGTAGAATAGACTAGAAACCAGTCCAGAGGGATTTGGGATGCTGATGAAAACTGCATTTGTTTTCAGCATTGTATGAAAACGTTTCAATTTTTTATCAAGACGTGTCATTTTCTTAGATGTGAAAACGGTTGTCTTTGTGTTCTTGGAATAAACACAGCCCAATTTGGAATCGTGGGCTATATTTGTGCAAGAGTGTCTAACGAATGGAAAACTGAGGGTACTGTAGGTCAGCAGTGAGGTTAGCAGAGCTGAGGGGAAGTCAGGCAGCCCAGGATCCCTCAGCGAGTGTCGCTGCCTGCCTTTGCACGCCAGCAGGAGGGCGGGGAGCTGGCCACAGCAGGATGTGCATGGGAGCCTCGCAGAGCGACAGCCATTCCCACGGACACGAGGTGTCTGTGGATGAGATCTGAGTTAATGCTGCTCCTTGAAAGCTTTCCCCAGCTCTAGAGCTTTGGTCCAGTTTGATACATGGCTCATTAGAGAGCAATCGGTTTTCCTCAGCTCTCTGACTCCATTTGGCTTTTGAGTTTTAAATCCTACAAAATCCTTGAAGGCACAAGCAGTGCTCTTACACAGTCCACATACTTAGTGAGACTGTATGGGTTATGCTCAGAGCACAAAGCAAAACCAAAGGTTTGCAAATGCAGCAGCAATTTAAAGGGAGTTACAAATTGGGGGGGACAAAGCTAGGGATGAGCAGGAAAATATTGCAGAGTAAGGATGTTGCAGAAAATGTCTTTTATCCACTAATTCCACACCACTCCTGCTTTTGAAAGTTACGACAGAGGGTACTCAGTAGGTATTTAGCGCACATAAAGTTATTTGTATCTGTTTAAAAAAAAAAATCAGTGTGCCTCTTGGTATGGGAACGGCTTGTGTGCACTGCCTAGTGTAAAACTAAAGCAACTAATTAATGCCAATCAGAAATACTTCTGTCACAATTAACTGCAGCACAATAGTTAAGGTGTTCCTCGTAAAACACCACGTGATTTTATGTCCATGAATGCAAGCAGTTTTATTGAACTTAAAAAGCTCCAAGAAATATATGTGGACTTCCAGAATCCATTTGTAACTTTTAAAGAAACTTAAATACTCAGAGCATTGACCATGACAAAAGGATTACGTGTGACAGTTTTTTACATCAGCTGGGTCTTCCTAGAGGGTGACCCTTTGAAAGGGCACAGTTTCTTGGGTGAATATCATTCCAGTTAAGGGACCACAAAGCAGGTTAAAACAAATTTCTTTCGGGTTTCCAGAGGGGTAACCTGCAAGTGATTGCTGAAAATGCTTCTCTTCATGAAAGAGAGAAAGGTTGTAAGCATACTTCGATAGAAAATAAGTTAGTTCCAGTCCTGTAGAGAGGGAAGAACTTAGCTTGTCACAGACAGATAGTTGTTTCCTGACATTGGGCATTTGGTTAACAACTTCCAGTGTTTGATGATGTCATGGGTCATATGGATTCTGTGTTTGTGGCCCTTTGGGCCTAACAGGAAGGTCACCAAGTTATCAAGCAACTTCTCTGTTTGAAGAGATTCAGCTGCCCTTCCTGCTCTACTTTGCAGAACCAAAGCTTTCAAAGACAAGCCAGTGTTGCTCCTGGGAATTTGCCAGTATCTAGACCTTTTTTCTTAGCTAAAAACATAAAAACCCTGAGAGATGGAAGTAGTTCTTTTCGTTCTCCTTTCTTTTGTGTTCTATCTGATCTTACTGACTCTTTTCACTTCGCAGAATCTCCGTGTAGTAACCAAATGTGTCTTCATTCCTTTTTCTGTGCTCCAATACTCTTGGACTGCTGCATTTCCAAAGCTGTATCCACAAATGTCTAGAAGGAGGATTTTCACTTCTCTGCAACCCTCTGGAAGAACTTACTGTTCTCTCCCCATAAAACCTGAGAGTGTATGTTGTAATAAAACAAAGCATAGAAGCAACACTATGTGAATAATACAAAGGGTGCTTGAGCCAGGAACCTCCTTCCCCCAGCAGACTTACTTTTCAACTTACTTTATCTTGACTACACTTACCTTCTAAGTTGCATCGCTTTCAAAGAAGTGCAAGGTATATGTGTGGAAGTTGTAGCTATGCCGTCGTTCTCAGGAATGGAGCTGCCTCTAGTTTCGTCGCCAGCATTGAGTAACACAAAATCAGTTGCTGCATTGGCTTTTTTTTTCCCCCTTCCAAAACACAGCAAGAATGTTATTGTTGTTACTGATGGAATATCCCTTTTCACAGTCTTCCAACGACTTCAGTGTTTTCCTTGTTTTGTGTAAGGAAGGTAACCTTTGTAACATCCTGTTTTATTTACCAGCCGTATCTGTGAGCTGCAGGAATCCTTCCTGTTCAAGTCACAGCACAGTGCTCAAGACAGACAGAAATCCTTGATCTTCATTAGAAAACCATTTGGTAACAAACTGAATAAAGTTGTGACTTCTGTCAGGAGTTTGTTTTGAATAGCACTCATTAATACTTTTTCTAAAACTAGAAAAGGGTGAAGTGACTCAAATGAAATCAGAGTTCTCTTAAGTCTTCCCTGACGTATTGTGCATTGTTCAGGAGTGGGGAAAGACTTTTGTGACTGATCCCTCTCTTAAGTTCATGCATCTCTGCAGTTCCTACTCTTTTGCTGGAGTTGGAATCCAAGTACAAAAATACTATGGAAAAGGGCTGCTCTTGCATTTTTTCTGGCAGACTTATAACCTGGGAGTATGTAAAATATCATCAGAAAGCCTGTTCTCATGCAAGTCCTGTCCAGATTTCCAATAAATCTGGCACATTATCCAAGGAAGTGTAGAAACCTACACAATCACACAATTACGGCAGAGCTCGTGGTTGAGTTTCTTTGATGTGGTGTTGCTTTGTTGGGGGTGTGGTTTCATTGGTTTTCTTTTTTGGCTTTCGGGTTGAATTTTTTTTTTGGTTGCTACTCTTCCTTTGTCACTTTATGTAAAAAGACTTTTGCATAGTTTTAGCTTGTTTATTTGTCCCTTGCCCTTGTTATTTCCTTGTTATTTTTTTTCTAATTCAGATTGATCATTTTCCATTCTCTTAGAAATTAACGTCATCTTATGACCAAGAGTCTGTTCAATTGGAGGGCGATGTGAGTTTTGCAGAATGAATTACAGAACTAGTTCATATTAATTTTCTAATTACAACTGGATTGCTAATTAAGATTAACTCAAATTAAGGGGTGGATATTATTAAATAAAATGGGTTTTATTAGCTTAGTTTCAGGTAGATTCAATACAGAGTTCTATGCCATTGGTATATTAAATTGCCCTTATGCACAAATATTTTCTGGATGTGTTACATAACTTGACACGGTCCATTCCTTAGTTCATATATTGCTCTAGATGTGCAATCCGTGCAAAACTAATCCTGGAGAAGCTCTGCATGGAAGCAGGGAGCACCATGAGCAAACAGCTTGTTTGCTAGGCAAGGTGAAGCAATTGTCAGCGCTGTGGCTGTGTTAGCATTCAGCAGTAATTAATTCCATGGTTTGAACAAGAGTGCTCCGGGACCATGTTATCATTCCAGCAGAGTCCTGCCAAGCAGCTGGTGCTGCTCCTTGTTTTTGTTTTTTTTTTCTCAGGGAAGTAAGATTGAGCTCACTGGAAATGTTTCTCATCTTTCACTGATATATATCAGCAAACATAATCATTCAGAGAAAAACACATTTGCCGTACATTACCTGTATGGACAAATATAAGTTTTCCAGTGACAGCTCCTATTTACGGTTCCTGCATTCTGTAATAGGTCAACTAATGGAGTACAAGTGGTTTAAATTTTATTTATGACATTAGCATCCATATTCTCCTAAAATAAAGTATGATAACCAGATAAATTTAAATGAATTAGCCTGTTAGAAGGAAAACCTCCTTACCTATATGATGAACGTGAGGGGGAAAAGCCTTGGTCAGCATAACTCGTGAATACAGAATGCTTTAGGGTGCTCTTTTAGAATTTATTTTGTTACAGGTGTTTTGCTGGTGAGAAAATGTACTTCTCTAGCACCTATATACTGTGTAAGCTGCTCATGAAGAAATGTTAGTAAGATTCCTGTATTAGGTGAGAGACAGGAAAATATATTCACTCTGAGGGGGAAAGTCTAGCCCTTGTTAGACTGTTAAGTGTTTTTCCACTGAGACCTGTACTAGCATCTTTTTATCAGCCCTAATTCAGCAAATATTAGTACGCTTAGTTTCCACACTGCATTTACTAGATAAATTGCTGTGCCTCTGTGCACTCTGTTCATAATGTGGAGGGACTTGCTTGTGCTTGGAAGAACATTGCATACAAAAAGCTATGTGGCTTGTCCAGCTATGCAGCTTCTTTTTGAGGAACTGAATTTGTTCATCGATTCCCAATCTCTGGGCATCAGCCTCGGCACCCTCTCACCCCACCTACTATAAATTTGTAGAGAATTTTTATGTCCTCATGTGCAGATCTGCTACAGTAAAAACAGCATATGGAAACCACATGTCTCCAATGTAAGTCAGGTCAGAAAGGACTTGCTACTAATGGTCTGTTCTCCAGTCAAAGATGGCTTGCTATGTGCTTATATTTGCTGATAAACATGAATTTGTTTTCTTTTGTTCCTAATTTGTGAGTTGACTCCTGGCTATTGCACCTGAGTAAGTAGCTTAGCTTTTACAAATGTTAAGTGGTTATTAGGTAACTTTTATAACATAAGGACCAGAAATTTCCAGGTTTAAACAGTTCCAAGGGGTTTATATATGATCATACTGTATGTTCATACCATGTCCTGTACATATTTGTACCTTGCAGCTGTGGCTTGAGAATGTTGTAAAACTGACAAATGTGCCAAGTCTCCAATTAACTGAAGAAAATTTGCGAGTTTGTTTCCAGGTACTGGGATTGAGCTCTCTTTTCCCCACTGTCACCTTCTCTTCCATCCCGATGATTTTTTTTTTCTTAAGTTTTTAAAAGTTTGTCTCCACAACAAATTGCTCATAAGACAAATTAATGTTGTGGAAACAGATGTTTTTGATTTGTTAGCAGTGACATGTTGTTTTCAGGGATCAGAATATTTCAGGGGTCAGAATATTATATTTTTGTAATGCAACTCATACTTTTCATTTATTTTAGAATACTTGATGCTGTTTCACAGGTGTGATTGAACTGGAGCCTTTACACTCATGACATAGGATTTCTCATGTTGAACCAGATCTAGGCCAGTGAGCTTTAATATCCTTCCTTTGATTTCTGTATATACCCTGTGTAGGGTACTTCCTGAAATGGAAAGAAAAGAAAAGTACATATTACCTAAAGAAACGGAATTTATTTTTTCAATTACCTGTCTACAGAAAAATAGAATTTCTCGTTGATGGTCATGGGAAATACTTAGTCCTCTGAAACTCACATATCTTTATCTGCCGACACATTTAGCTAACAGACAGTATAAGATTATCCAGACTTTGATGAAAGGAGTCGACTGAAAGATCTCTAGTGTTTATGAAAGCTATATGCTGCACTATATAAAGTAACACAGTCTTTATATAATTATCAGCCATTAATGGTGTTGACTTCCTTTTCTTCCTAGAATTAGCCCAGAGAGGAAGGCACGCTTCTGTTTTGTTTAAAGCCTTCATCCACAACAACTCCCTAACTTTCTTTTTACTTGACTAAAACTTGTGGCTCATACATAGTACTTGTCATAGTGACAAAATTCATGTTTGCCTGCTAAGCATTGCACTTGCTAAGAGCACAACTTCGCTTCTCCAGGAACAGTGATGAGCTGTGCACAAAGACCATTTGAACATCTGGATTATTGAGGGCAGGATCAATACTCACCACCCACTCGAACCTTGTTCCTTCCTGTCAGCAAGAAATTGGATTAATGACGTGAGCATCAAGTATTCTGCATTTTAATAATTTTTGATGCTTTCGTGTTAGTTACAT
Source organism: Grantiella picta (assembly GCA_013397955.1). Classification (NCBI taxonomy): domain Eukaryota; kingdom Metazoa; phylum Chordata; class Aves; order Passeriformes; family Meliphagidae; genus Grantiella; species Grantiella picta. Next base: position 1,331,917 of record VZRM01008916.1, on the reverse strand, counting down.
TTCAATAACTGTTTTTTCCTCATGATAGCGTGAGGGCCAATGGAGCATGGAAAGAATAAAAGAAATATAATCACAGTTCCTGTAATGAAGAAGCTCCTCAGGGAAGAGCCATGATCACACCCAGGTTTCTCCTGCATGGAGGGAGCTGAGAAGCCACGAGGCACTTAAGGGGAGTAACCCTGCAGAAATGGCATGGAGTACTCAGTCCCAATGTGCCATCAAGCTGTGAGAAGTTGAACAGGGAGAATGAGAAATGTGTCAAGAGTCATATGTGCAGTTGCCCTAACAAGTCTGTCTCTGCAGTTAAATTAAAACACCCCAATTCAAATTAACTGTCAGATATACCAAAAAATGAGAGAACTTACAGATTTTGGCAGTTCTAAACAGTTATAGCTCTTCAACAGTTGCATGGGACATAATTTTTCTTAAGAGTGTAAAGATTTGCCTTTAAGAATTGTAGAGTTTTGTAATTTAAGCAGTTCTGCTTTCTTGCTTTTACGCAAAAGTTATTGGAGCATTTCATGCCTTGGACGTATGTGCAGCTAATTCTGAAATCCTGACAGATAATTCTGAATACTGACAGCTCAGATACTGGCTTTCTGTAGTAATCCCTCAGTTATCCCTCTGGGGTGTAGATCCAGCTAGGACAAGGAATGCTAACAAACCTTAGGATGTAGCAGCAAGTACGTCATAGCCGCTTTTGCCAAGAAACTACTCCAATCCCACAGTGATCATCTCCACCTATGTCACAGTCCTGCAGGAGAGAGAGGATGTTGCTGAGAGAAATGCATTTGGGCTATTTTATGGTAGGGAACGGATACATACATAGGTTTTAATGAGAATTTAATGCAAACTGGGTGGGATTTTTGTCTTGTTTTGTTTGAATTTTGGTTTGGATTTTTTTTTTTTCTGCCTTTAAGCTTAGAACAGGTTTTCATAAAGAAAATTTCAAGTTACACTGGTCAGAGGTGAAATACAAACAAAAGTGAAGTTAGGAATAGCTTTTTCACAGCCTAAATTGTTTTTCCCAATAAAAGAATTACACAGTGTACCTTTCAGAGCTCACTACCTGAATATATTGAGAAATGAAAAATAATTAAAATTCACAGTTTGATTTTTATAGAGTAGGAACTTATTGCTTAAAGTGTAGGATCTTTGATAAATAGAACATTTTTAATAGTTAAAATGGAATTATAAGAAGACTCCATAAGCGCACAGGGCGGTAATGAGTGATGTTCCTAACACAATCCACACAGTTTTGGCTGTTGGAAGCTGCATTGTTAGGTTGCTGGCTAGGACTCAGGATATCCCTTACTGCTTTCACAAAAATCTCTTGGGCCCTTAATTTCCAGCTGAACGGTCACCAAAGGTCCATGGAAGAGACCTTGAGCAAAACTTAGACCTAAAAGAGCAATGCGGATGCACTTTATTTATTTATTTGGTTTAGTGCTTGTTCTGTTTGGGCTTTTCAGCTCTTGCAGATGTGACAAAACATTTGAGAGAACTTACTAATTGTTCAAGGGACTATCTAGATTCAAAGCCTGGTCTTATTCCAGTGCAGAATGGCATTTCTGCTTCAATATATCAATTCCTGTGTCAAATACTGTCTCTACTAAGATATATTTATTCTCAGCTCCTTTGGGAAGCAGAGAAGGGTGCTTGTGTATTGCTTTTGTAAGATGATACCTTCAGAGATGCCATTTTTAGGGGTTCAGCAAAGCTCAGCAGTGTCAATTACAACCACAGAAACAAGAGTCCAAGCTCAACAGAGAATGATATTTAAGTAAAAATTATCTTTGATGGGAAGGAATACCACCCTTTCCTTCACCTCCTCTCTGCACTTCAAGATCATTTGAATCTTTTGGTCCCTTCAGCTCTGTGAGGAGTCGTTTCCTGCAAAAAAAGCTGTGTAAACAGGACAAATTAAAGGCAGCTACAGTGCTCATCTGTCCTGGAGACTGGGACACTGCAAAAGTTGCTGGAAAACTGCTCAAGTTGTGTTTGTCCTGTTCTGGATGCTGACAACCCTGCTGAGATGAGGTGTTAGCTCTGTGTTGGGGTCTCACCCAAAATGTTCACAGTGCTCTTCTGGCTGTTGTTGGTGTTTCTCTGAAAACTCTACCGAGCAACTTGCCCTTTATTTGCAGTTTTTGGAGGTGGTCCAGTCTGTGTGACCCCCTTTTCACAGGACCTTTGTTCCTGAGTTGTTTGATTCTGCTCTGGGCATGTTTTGACTTAATGACTTCAGTGAAACTGAACAGAGCACAAACATGCTATGTGGTTTTTTATCCTTCAACTTTTCTTTTTTTTTCCTTTTCTTTTCTTTTCTTTTTGTTTTTTTTTTGTGTGTGTGGGATTGGTTTGGAGGGGCTTTTTTTGTTCTTTTTCTTTTATTATTACTATTCCCATTCCTCCAGCTCAGCTGTTTATAGGGCAGCCACTAACATGGGAAGGGTTTGTAGTGTTCCATGTTTGGGTTGGGATGTGATGACCCAGCACTCAGGCATCTGCTGCTCGCTGGCAAGCCCACTAGGCCTGGCTGAGTCCATCCAGGATACGCCAGAAACATCAGGGCCAGGTTTGGCAAGTGTCTCTTACACCCTTAGGGCATTTCAGAGAGCACTGGGAGCTCTGTGAGAGCCAGAGAATTTCTCTCTCTCCTTACCCTCCCAGGTGAGGAGTGGCACTGGCAAGATGTGTGCGGTTACAGCTGAGTGCAGCCGTGGTGTAATTGGAGGCAGTGCTGGGGACTGATTGCCCCTCTAGCAGTTTGGAGGAGTGTCAGAATGAGAGACAAGAGGTTTAGTTCTAATGGGTTTGTACTTTTCCTCAATATTCATATGTGTTGTTCCCCTTTTGCTATTGTAGAAGATCAGTTAAAAATAAAAGGCAGATCCTGATTAGCTACACAGGTCCATTTCCACTGCACCAGCACGTGTTGTGGGTGTCCCCAGGGTATTTCTTGGAGAGCAAAATTGTTAATGGTGCTGCTACTTATAAAGCTGTAGCTAGCTTCTGAAATTAACACCCCTTCAGTTCTATTGTTGTGTTTGGAGAGCAGAGATTTGAGAATTCTTTGGTGTATTTTGACCATTGTGAATAAATTTCCCCAACCAAAAGGACCATAGAGTTGAACAAAATCACATTTAGTTTGAGTGCTTCAAAATCTAAATGAAGGCTTGACTCTTCTTATATCTGCAGATTTTTAAATCAGTACTCAGTAATGACAATTATCAGTTACTGGATTTTGAATGTGCTGTGGTATAAGATGGATATTTAGCACTAACATATTATGCATGTTTTTTAATGTAAGTTGTATTCTGTTTTATATTGTAGTATATTTCACTTTTTTCCCGAGGAATGCGTTCTCTTACAAGTCGCTTTATAATGGCTCATTTCCTTTTGTGACATTCTTGTCCTCGGTCAGGATGACTTGCTTCAGAGCTGTGATTCTTTTGAGGTTCTGTGTAACAGAGATTTCTTAGGTATTTATGGGAGTAATGGAGGAATCAGGAAAATCCAATGTGAGTGATGAGCAGGATTAGTGGAATCAGACATTTCATTCACCTTTATCAATGCGTGTCTATTGCAGGTGACTGTTCCATAGTAGAATGTTAGCACTCGTGTTCCATTACCCAGAGCAGGTAATCTCCAGTTACCAGTTGGGAATTGCAGGTAGAACATGATGTGAAGATGCATCAGTCTGGTTATTGGGGCAGAGCATGTAAGGCATTATTAAGGTAGATGAAAAAAATGACATCCACAATGCTGATAATTTATTAGCAGAAATACTGGTTTATATTTTCCTGACTTTTCATTCGTCTGGGTTTTCTCTTACATAACCCAAGGAATTTTACCGTCGATTTGCAGTCCTTCTGATGACAATCCCAACAGAAATGAATGATAAATTGATTGCTAATTGTTGAATGGGTGTTTAAACCTCAGTTGTGACACAACGTGCAAAGTGGTAGTGGGCAAAGTATCCAAATTCCTTTCTCTTTTTTTTTCTCCAGCATATTAAGGGATTTATTCCTTATGGCGTTCCAAAAATGTCTGTTAGTTTTTGTAGCCTTCTCAAAAACTGCAAATCCAAGTGGACTGATCCTAAACACTGCAGTTTCTCACTGGTATTCGCTCCTACAGAGAAGGAAAATTAGATCTCTATTAGAATCGGAAAGACATTTATATTCCAAAGACTGTCTGTCAGACATAAAGCTGGTTAAAATACGTCCCACAATAGATATGTCTGTAAGAGCCACACATGGCTTAAGAATTCTTTTACAAATCCCTTACGGAATGTATCAACTGACTCTCAACTCTTCGATTCAATATCAGTTTGGTTTTTTTTTTAATTCTTTTGCTCTTGTCTTCCCTTTATATTCTTTTCTTTTGCTTCTCTGTACCTTAAAGGAACAGCTATGCAGAAGTGGTATTTTTTTATGTGTCTCTTGATAGAACTGAAACCATTTTCTTCATAGGGTAATGATTCTATATTTGGTTGCATTATATATTTTCAGTAGCTGGCTTGGCTCTCACGTTTGGATTAGACTGAATTTCCCATCACTTTGGTAGTCTGATTTCCAACAGATGCTTTAGGGTCATATTCCTTGTAATGTCTGACCCTCAGAGTATCACCAGCCGAGTGAGGTTCAGAGTTCAGATCTCTGGGTGATGGCCACTTCAGATTTAAAGTTCTCTGTTCCTTGAAAACATTCATCAAAGTTTCTTCTTGTTCTCCGAAGCTTTGTAAAGTGGTGTAATGAAACAGCCTGAGATTCAATAATGACTTAAGAGCTAGATAGAAGTTGTCTGGTAGCAATGACATGAGAGTGGATGTACTTATTCTGGTGGTTGCAAATGATGCTTTCTGATATCTCAACATCTTACTGAAATAATATTTGGGAAATTGCACCTTTTAGAGTAGAAAATCCAAATATACCTAAAGATGTCAATGTCCCTCTTGATCAGGGTCTATATCTGATCCATTCTATGCTGGGCTTAGACAAAGCTTAAAGTACTTTGCTTCCTAGTGTATAAAGTCTGTGATTTCTAGAATAATTAATGCCACCAGTAAAATGCCACCAGTTTTGCAATGATGTACAGGAAGTACTTAGCACAATCAGTAAAGACTTGGGATTTCACAAGAGAACACCAAGAATAAAAATGATTTTGTGATTTCTGTGCACTATACTCATCACGGAGCAGTCATAAAATAGACTTGTCCAGTTCTTGTTTTCTAATACTCTCTTGGGAAATGTAAATAAATTTACTAGTTGGGGAGTAAACCAACCAGGCTTTATTTCTGTGAATTTCTATTTCTTTTGGAATCCTGGAGGATTTATGGCAATGAGAAGTTACCTCATGAAATAGTACCTGTTTTCTGTGTGGTGTAGGCCTGTATCGATTGCCAGGCATTTTTGTTTCCATAGAGTCACTGACAGGGTCAGGAAGACACAGACCTGTTGTGGAATTCACCTGCTTGCAAAACTTGTATCCAGTTAACGTTTAGTACAGAAATTCTATGTGGAAAAATAAAGACAGTATTTCACTAAGCTTTGGAAGAGAACACAATTCTCTCTCCGGCATATATGCTGATTAATTAAGAATATCTCATTCATTACCTGCTTGTTTCAGCAAATATCCTGCTCTATCAACGGCAGGAGGAAGCCAATGCAGGAGGAATCTGGACTTCACCAAAGGAAGCTTGGCATAAGCTACCACGATAGAAATAAATGCAGATTTTTTATTTGTGTCGGAATGGTTCCCTCGCATGGAGTCGCTTGGGTGATGTTGTTTCCGTTGGCTCCAGCAATGTCAAGGCCATTGATGATGAAAGTTCTGTACTGTTTTTCCCCATTGCTTGGAAAATTGTTTCTCCCTCCTCCCTCCCCCCCTCAGCCAAATCTCTGCCAAGCAAGCAGCTGTGAACAAAATTTCTCAGCAAGATGAATTTGAATTTTCACATGTTCTGTGGAACAGGATACACGAATACAGCTTTGAGTGGGTAACAGTTTAGGGGCACAAGTCCACACTCTCTGAGTAAAATGCAGGTGCATGAAATAGATGAGCATTTTAAGGTGTCTTATTAAGTAAAAGAGTACAGGAAAAAAAAATTTAAAATGCACACAAAGTGCATTTCATAGTGAGTTTTGGTACCTCAGTCTGAGGGAGGTAATGCCTGGAAGTTTGATGTTCAACCTGTGTATCAAAGCCAAACTAATGGCTGTGAGTTCTGCACTTGTATCTGAGATGTGGACAGAACAACGGCAGGATCTGGTCTGTAGAGCTACAAACACAAATGATTATTTTTTAACTTGATTTGGGTAGACATCCTTATAAAAGCTTCCTATCAAATTCTGTGCATTTTGTTTTTGCCAGGGGGCTTTTTTCTGGAGTGTGAAATCAGTCTGAGACTTCTGTGGGGTTTGTTTTTCTCAAGGAAAATAAAAAAATGCAGGATGTGATAGGTGCAGGGCACCTGTATTAAAACCATTTAATATTTTCATGCTTGCTATGGACATTTTCATTTGCTTGCAATTTTGACAAGCTTTAAGTGAGATTTTCCATTACATTTCCTGCCTTTATATTATTGTTAATATTACATCTGGAGGGGAGATAATGTACTTAAATGTATAAAGTATGAGCAAATTTTTATATAATTCATGACCAGAATAGCTGTGCTTGATACTCATTCCTCTGCTGTAGCTATAGTGCTTGTAATGTTTTGTTACATTTGATATATAATATTTCATCTTCATGAAGTATCTTGTCCAAGTAAGACTCCAGTTTATTAGGGCAGAGGTTTTTGTGTCCAATTTATGTAATATTTTTAATGTTCATAGTATTTTATTTTGGTTTTCATTCAGGTAAGGGAGGGCGGAATACTGCAAAAGGATATGGAAAAGTCTGTTTGTAATTAAAGGAACACTAATTGGACTTCAGGGACTGTGTGTAAGATACACTAGTCTTTCCCACGGCCACACCCTGAGCATATGATCTTCAACTGAATTCATGGAAACATTCACACTGCTTCCTACAGATTGCAGCTGGCACTGTCTGTAAAATCCCTGCCTCACAAAGAGCAGAGGGTTTCTGTGACAGTGTGCAGAGCGAGGTTTCACTCTGCTGCAGCGTTACTCTGCAGCGGCTGGAGCACGTGGAATGTGCTGTGAAAAGCCTGAAATAGAGAATGCAAACGTGCAGCACTGCCGGGCTGTGGCATTGCTGCAGTGACAGTGCCATCCCTGCGGGCACTGCTGCCAGGGTGGGAATGGGTGCCGTGCTGACCCTCACATCTGTGTGTGGCTTGCAGTCTGCATGCCAGCAGAATTGTCAGCTCCCCCACCAACTGCTCCTGCTATTGCAAACTTTTGTCATCTTTCCCAGCAGCAGAAGCTCTGCAAGTAGAATTTTTTTAGTGGTGCAGAATCACTTTTCTGTTAACAGCATGAAAATGCGATAGGGTGTCAACTGAAGTATAAGGTCAGCTAGATCTGTGCCTGTCCAGGTGGCAGCAATGGTTAGTCTCTGGTATTTCAATAAATGAATCAAGGATTCAAGAGGCAATTGGTGGACAAATTTGAAAATTAGAATAGTCATAGCTTCTTACTTTCAGGTAAGGACTGATCTATACAATTTCAGATTATCTAAGTGGTATTTCAGAAAAGATACGGAAATTTACTATTTCAGTCAGTGCTAAAGATTTCTATTTGGATACTTATGCAGACTAAAAGACACAGCTCGTGTAAGAGAAATGACTCTTTTAAAAGTAAGTGCCACATCATTAATGAAAATTGATGGAGATCAGCGCTGAAATATGTCTTAGGTGGTTGAAAATGATATTGCCTGCCCAGTTGTAAGTGCACTTTGGGGGATTGTATGCAATGAAAAAAGTTGCAACTCTCATGTTTATAGTGCCAGTTGTTTTGTGCCTGCTGTGTCCAGATCAGAAGGAGGAATGCATTGGGCTAACACTGTGAGGGTTGCTGCAGTCACTGGGTAGCAGTGTACCTCTGTTCCAAGGATCTCATTTTGTTGAGCTGCTTAGTTAATGGCTTTGATCCTGTAATTGACTTTTCAACTGACAACACCTCTAGCAAAGCATTTCTTTTTCCTGCGTGTTTCAGTCTCTGTCAGAGTTGTGTTTATGTCGGTATGCCTGTGGGTGTGGCAGGGTGGGGATGAAGCTGAAGGTAATTCCCATTTACACAAATTAGAAACAATGATGGGTAATACTTCTCTCAATTTGTAAAAACTAATGTTAACTCAGATTGATGGAAGATGACATTAATGCAAAATATCATTGGATGTAGCAATATCTTGGTGTGTGTCTGAAGGGAATGTGGGCAGAGGAAAGAAAAACCTTTTATCCCTCTGGCGACTTTATGGCTACTGTAAGATGATTTCTGCAGCCAGTCTGTGAGGAGAAGGAGTGAAATGTGTCCCTGTATATACGATCAAAGGAAAGCTCTGATTATAAATGTAGACAAAAGCCTTGATGTAGTAGTGTTCTTAGTCTGCCCTTTGACTGTGTGCATTCATTATTTTCTGTCGTTAGAAGTCACTCACAAGCCTTTGCCCCTCTCCCCTGTGCTGAGGGTAGGCCCTGTGTCTGTGTGGGTCTCCACATGTGATTGTACCAATGTGCAGCTATAGACTTAAATATATAGAAGGTGATTTTCTTCCACACTCTTCAAATTACCTACCTCTGGTTTAGCTTTGAGTCTCACAGACTCCTTTAAAGCCAGCAAACCCTGTGTGAGCCCAGCTTATACCATGTGCTGTTAAAGTGCCATTTTGGTAATGCAACAGATGGAAAAACATAGGAAAGATGGGGAATATCTGCAGCTAATTAAAGCAAAGGAGACAAGCTGCAGACCACTAGAATTCAAAAGGTTGGTTTGGGCTGCTGTTTGGTCTTGGCTTTTCTACAGGATGGATTAGTAGTTTTGATAATTTAGCACAGTATAACATGTATTGTCTAATATTCAAAGGGTGAAATATTCCAGAGCTTGCACTTTTGACTTCTGGCATGTGAAATTTTAAATTTAAGAGGAAATGTTCTGAACTGTGGTGACTTAGGCTGACCTGGTAAAGGCTTTGAAGTAGCTGATGGCTTATTTTATTTTAAATAAGCTGAATTTTTCTAAAGCTGCTTTAAATTTACCTGAAGTTTTTCTTGACTAGTAAATGCATCAGAAAGATCTCATGAGAGAAAATGTTAATATTTGGCATGAACCTTCCATCTGAAATTTCATCTTTAGCCAGACTAAACTTATTGCCAGTGAAAACTGCTTTGGGGATATTTTGGTTCTCTGTACTATGTTTTGGGGTTTTGTTTGCTTATTGTCGTTTGGGGTGCTTTTTAAGTAAAAGAAAGAAATCCAACACAAAATCAGAAGACTATAGTGCTTCTGGCATTTCCATGAAGAGTTTCTGTCTATGCTTGGTTCATCAGTCCTGTTCAAGTCATTGACCAAAGGTGAACCCAAAGTTGGGACACCAGTTCTGAGGCAGTGGCTGCACCAGCACTGTGTTTATCCTGGCAAAAGCAGCTCCCTTTCCTGGCCACCTGCTCCCTCCCTATCCTGCTCTCAGCTGCTGCTCTGGCATGGTCCACCTGAGAATTGGCAATTTTGTTAAAAAATCATATTTTAAAACTTTATCACTGTATTTATAACTGAATGGGAATGCACTTGTGTATAAATATTTACATTTCTGAATGTGAATCTAGAGGAAACTGGTGTAAAACCTGTAAATTTCATAAAGTTTCATAGGATATGCTCAGCTGCCAAACTGGGCTGGGGCCAATGAGAAAAAGCCTGAGTGGTAAACTCTGGAAAAAACAGAAGTCCTAGTACATTTTGCTTAACCAGTTTTCCCATTCCCATTGCCTTGTTCTGACCTTGAGAGAAGTCTTTGAACTGTGGAAATACTGTTCTTGTAAAATTAGCATGTGTCAATGAAGAAATACCAAAAAAACTTTTAAAACTCAGCCAGTTGAGAAAATTACTTCATGCTGTAAACATTTTCACAAAGAAACCTTTGGATCTCTTTTGGGTCATTACTTGGTAAACAGCATCAAACGGAGTCATTCAAATAAAAAAGCACTGACTGAAAGGGGCACACAGAGCAGCAGTACACTCTGCAGCTTTTAACCAGCAGTGGCTGGGAAAAAAATCCCATTTCAGTGTCTGAGCAAGGGGTGTTACTCAAGTCTTAAGGTCTTTTTGATGAATTCATACTGTCTTTGCTTTAATTCAAAACAGAAATAATTTTGCTTGAAGGTGGAGAAACTTTCTTTGGAGGACAATACCATATTTTTCACATATATCACAGGATTTCTGAAGTTGAAAGGGACCATGAGGCTCGTGAAATCGATCTCTGCTCCTGGCAGGACTACCTAAAATGAAATCCTATGACTAAGAGTATCATTGATATATAAATGTTTATAGGGAGCTGTGTTTACATACCTAGTAACAATGTCAGAGCTCTCCAACTTTTCAATAGCATGAAACCCATGGAAAAGAATGAATGTCATGAGCTATCCCCTTTTGTTTAAAATAACATGTTAATTGGAGCATCCTTGCCGCAGCATAGCAGTTGTTTTGGAAGAAGTAAAATTTCAGGAAAGTTTTCTAGATATATTTTGGCCCATTTTTTAAATACTATCAGAGGAATGCAACACAGTTTAAAAAAAGGTTTAGAAAGGAAAGTAACAGAATTAAATCATCTTGATCCATCAGCTGTTGGAATTTAATCATTCATCTGCCATCATCATCTTCATTCCTATTACTAATAATTTCTAGGGTGTTTGGTAGTGGATTTTTACAGAAAACTTCGTTCAGCAGAGCAGCCTCCCTTCAGAGCTGCTTTGTGCTTGAGTGATTGCCATGGAATGTCAATGCCAGGGCTTACAGAGCGTGGAACTGAACTTGTTGAGTTATGCCCAGCAGCATATGGAGCTATGCTGATGGATTTTAGGCACCAAGATACAGTTGGGTTGGGGCTATGGGGTGAAAAGGGTTAAGCTTGTAATATAAGCATAACAATGTGTTCTTACACAATAGTAGTCAAATAGCACTCACTGAAAACTCTGGAGGCATTAAGAACTACAAACTGCTGGAAATCGCATTTGCATCTTTTGAGAGCAAAGCCCCAGCAGTCTGTTGGTAAAGATTTTACTTTGCCAGAATCTCTGTTGCCTTCATTTAACAACTAGATCCTCGGGAGGGATAAATAATTTTACTTTGCTCTGATACTTTTTAAAATGCATATGGTACATTTCTTTGGCACTGTTAGATATCCTGCTGACTTGTAACTATAACCCTCATTGAGTCCTTGCTATTCTTCCACATGGCATTGCAGCGTTTGCAGTGCCAGCTTCAAATGTTCTTAAGTCAGTAGGAAGTTCGTCATATTGGAGGAGGACGTGCAGAGCTTTCATAATTTATAGGGAAAGCATGGAAAGCACAAGGGCCAAGAGAAGACTTGTCAATGTGAAAGTAATGAGGAAATACTTACCATTTTTTTTAATTAGTGGCGATCCTGTTTTAAAGAGCCAAAATTGGAGTGATGGACAAAACCACAAAAACTCTGCTCTGCAGTCTGCTGTGTGGAGAGGAGTAATGTTGACCAAGAGCAGAAACTGCAGAATATTCCAGGAGTAGAACCCTGTGGATGTTCCCTCCTCCAAAATCTTATCTGGAGGGCTTTGTTGTGGTGGTTTTTTTTCCTGGGTTTTTTGGTTGGTTTGGATTTTAACTGGACCTCCACAGCCCATGTTTCTCCTCAGAATAATTTACAATCATCCTCATGGGTGAACTGAACAAAACAAATATTAGAAAATAGAGGAAAACCTGCACCACCATTGCTCTGTGATAAGTTCTTATAACTTTAGGTATTATTGGAACTGGCCATGAGTGTTGCCAATTACTGCCAGTAATTTCTGTTGGGTGCAGGTGACAAAACTTATCTGAATGGTAGCCAAAAGCTATTAATGGGAAGAAGCACCCAGGAGTAATTTAATCTGTGTAATCTTATACGCAGATGGCTCTGCAATCTCTGCAAGGCCTCTGGCATGCAACCAGAGCGCTGCAAAAACAAAAGCAAAAAAGCGTGCTAATGAAGAGAATAAAAGATGTGAAATCTTAGTGAGCCAGTCCTAATGTCCTACTTGCATATCCGTGTACCTGGAGACCTGCACAGCACGTGGCCCAGGAATTAAGCAGCAAGGACTTTCTCCTCTGGAGCTGAACTACTACCTGCACGAGGAGGTTGCTGTGCAATAACTCAGGGTTTAAGTTGAGATATGCCACTGTGTCTCTGTCTTTTTGTTAATCCTCAAGAAGACAGTAAATGCCACTGTGCCACAATTGCTTCCTAGAAGAAAATCCTGGAATGAAAGGTAGATGGAGGAATGTTTGTGTGGCATTATTTTATTCAACTTTACTTTGAAGCCTTTTTAACTCCGTAATTATTAGGTGGATGGGGTAATTCCCACACATTCAGTTGTGAGCTTTTACCATTGAGCAGTTTGTTCAATGCTGGCAGAAGTGATTCCCTCAGAAATAAAATAATATTACCCAAATAGGAACATTCCCAAATTGCCTTGAATTGTTCTGTAATATACATGTGGAGATTTTGTAGTCCGTTTCCAGGATTCAATAAATCTGGTGTTTATTATTGTTTGGCCAGTACTGCCCACTTGCAAAGCCCATTTAGTCAGAGAAGTATTTCCCAGGAAGTTTTTGTGAGAGAAGATGCAAGTGAAGGCTCTATCCATTCTTCAAATTCCATTTGAGGCTACTGGTTTAGTTGGTTTTTTGGGAGTATTTTTATAACAGCGCAATTTGAACAGCAATTCAAATTAGAGACACTTTGAAAAGTATTGGGCATTTTCCAACTTGATGGTTTTGTCTTTATCTTGGGCTGAAACAACCAAACATTGCCTGAGGTTTTAAATACTTCAAGTTGTGTGCCTCCCTCTAAAAAGAACCAGAAGTAACAAAGTAGGAAGAAAATACCAATTCTGAGCCCATTTTCAGTCAGAGATGAAGGTTATACATCTGTACGCAAACATGTTTAACTTCACAGTTACAAGGATATAGCATACTGCAAGGTGTGTCATTTACACTGCACAAGCTTTGTGGGTTTGTCTTTGTTCTCTTTGGGAATGCTTGTTTTCTTTGGCTTCTAGGCAAATCAAAGATTACCAATTGGTGAAAAATTATTGAGCATTTATGGATGGACCTGTAGTGATATAAGTAGGCTCTCCCTCTGTCACGCTCCCATAGAGTTGCATTCTCACTTGAAGTCAGACTTGAGAACCGCTTCAGGTGAAAGCTGCCTGTGCTTTTTGTGTTGTAGTAAATGTGGTTTGCAAGTTCAAAAAAATTATTTTTTTGTTTAATGACAGCTTTCCTTAACCCTTTTATTGTATGTTTGAAATGGGAAGTGTCTGGAGCTCAGCAAGGGTGCTACTTACTCTTGTGAGGATGGGGCAAAGTTAAAAGTAGAAACCGCTGATGAGGCAGGATGGCTCAGTGGAGAAAGCAGGAGGAAGAGAAATGTGAACATCTGTTAAAGCTATACCAGTGACTGTTTTAGCTGAGTCCAGTTTGCAGTTCCTTTTTAATTCCTTCCTCGGTAGGTGTCACTGCTATCAGTGGCAAACACAACAAGGCCTTGGGAGGATCCTTAATGGCAGCTCCCTTGTTACTGTTATTGTTTTGTTTAAGTTATCCCAGTCTTCACTAAATGCACTAAATTTCAAGGATCTGGAAAATCTGATTTACTGTTACAATTCCCCATTCTTTTCCCACTGGTGTTCCCTTTTACTGTGAAAATACTTGAGCCAGAGGATTGCCAGTAGCTATAGTGTTGTGTCTACACCACCTCAGTTTCAGTCAAACCTGTCATGTAAATCTCAATCCAATACAGTTTTCTTCTCTGCCCCACAGTGGACTTGTCAGACTTAAAATAGCAGAACAGCTAGGAAAACATTATTATTTAAAGAAACCTAAGAATAGGTCTTTTTTTTACTATTAATTTCTTATGTGCCTAATATCTCCCCGCTTTAAGAGCAAAAGAACTTGCTGAGAATTAGGTTTGGTTTGTATCTCATCAGAGCAGATTATTAATAAAACTAGCAAATAAACAATACTGCTGACTTTCTCAGCAGTATTGGCTTGCTGCCTCAGTCAGTGGAATATATTGATGTCCATTCCTGAGAAAGTCCTTCATTTTCCTTGGAAAGGTCTTGTCCAGACTAACTGGAAAAAATGTTGAGTGAATGAATTCATGTAGTGATGCAAGAAATGCTTTCCTGCAGTCCAAACAGGCATCTGAATGACCTTCATCCTGCGTTTTCTAATTAAGTCCATAAGTAATGACATTTAGAAAAAGGTGGTGGTTTGGGGGGTTTTTTTCTGCTATAAATATTAGCAACTAAGAGAAATGAGTGGAAAGCATAGAGTGCATTATAGACTTGACTTAACATTGTATCTGCTGGGAAGACTTAATAATTTAACAGTGAATGCTGGAGCAGTTGATAGGACACATCTACAAAACCACTAGATATGAAAGGACTCAGACCATTAAAGGAACTGAGCTAAGGGAAAGCTTTTGATATTGTGAAACAGAAATAAACTCGGACTCTGATTCAAAGCAGATAATTTCTGCCTTTGTGTTCATGTTGTATCTTTTAGATAAATTAAAATAAGCAAAACTGAGAGCAGTATAAAAACATGCATTTTAAATTTTACATCCAACATTTGTATTAGCATAAAAATTTTTAAAGCTATTGTAGAGAAAAATATTTTGAACTCTTGTATATGTGTATAGAAAAACATAAACTAAGTTATGGTTGCTATTTTCTATTTGGTTCATCTCTTGGCTTGTCCTGTGCACATCATTTGTGGATTTTAACCCTGCACAGATTTGCTTTGTCATACTTGGGAGGGAGAAGGTTATTGACTTACTTTACAGTAAGTTCTTAATTCCAATTTCCTTAGAAGGTCAGGGTTTTTCCCCCTAGGAAAACAGACACAGCTGTAAATGAATGAAACTTGTGGTAGGTTTGAATTACTCACCCTTGCCCCCAGTTGTCATGCAGAGTTGAAGTCATATTGCTCTTCTGTTAATGTAGATATATTTAGATGTCTGGTTTTAGTTAAGCTTTAGTCACTACACAAAGATATTTAGATTTTTCTTTCATTAGCAGATCAGGGTCTTTACAATTATCTGTTCACTTTAGTTCTCATCAAGTGGATTTTCCAGGAAGACGTTGCTATAGCCGAGGATATATCATTTCATACGTACTAATTGGTCTTCTTCCAAGTGTTTTAAGACACTTACAGCTTTGAATTTCAGAGCCTCACCTGTGCAATTTGCAGCAATCAGTGTTCCAGGCTTGCACACCACTGGTAAAAATAGAGGGAAGATTATGGATACAATTTTAGTCTGGGTTAAACGGGCTCAACAGTAGCTGATTGCACAACCCATTTCTTGTATTTGCATCAGGCTGGACAATACAGAGCAGTGATGTATTTAGTAGTTAATACGTCCCACAAGATGCTGTTTATTGTGTTAGAACTGTGTCAGGAGGACCCAGGCCCAGCTTGAAAGCAGAAACGTAGCTGTGTCAAATGCTTGCGTTTTGTGACTAAGATGGGTTATTGTTTTGGTTTTTTTTTAATGAACTTTTTGTACAATTCCCTCTGCTGGCCAATGTCCTGCCAGTTGTCTGTCATCCCCAGTCTGTCCCAGCACATCACTGCTGGATAAGAAACTTCCAAAGACAAGAGCAAGTGTGGTCAGAGGCGGAATGTGGCTTGGGTCTGAACACAAGTTTTGTGTGTTTGAGCACTCAAAGCCCTCTGCATTCGCTGGCAGAGAGGTCTCTGAGCTGTGTGAGAGCCCTTTGGGTATGTGAGGTTTGTGTCTTAAATCACAGTGTGAGAGTTGGAGTGAATTACTCTGTACCAGGGAGCAAAACTCACGCTCAGGTTATTGCCTTTCTTTTAGCTGAGAATAGCTTCGTTAATGCTACTGCAGTGAGATATTTGGGATTTTGAAATGTGTTTTAGTTGTAATAACTTAAACTGAGTATGGGCAGGTCTTTTTCCATGATGCGATCAGAAGAAAAGCTCTTACCTCAGTACCAGGCTGAGCTTTGTGATCTTCTCAGGATACTTCAGGGCACAGTGAAATATTAAAAGACAAATTTCTTTGATGTTTCACTATCTTTTGAGGCAGCTGTCACAGCAGGGTTACACTAGATAGATGGTCTACGGGCTTCATAAATAATTGTGTATGTTTTATGCTTTGGGTGTATTTTTCACTTCAGTAATCAATCCCAAGAAGAGTCTGCTCTGTAAGGTGGTCATAGCTGGCTTGGTTAGTTGTGTTTCCTTCAAATAACAGATAAAGAAATGAGAGCTACTGCAGAAACTATTTTACAGCTCACAATTAATTCTTGCATTACCTTTGTCATCCTTGCAAGGCTGTAAGTTCAGGATGAAGTGGCTGCTTACTAGATCAGTTATTTCAGAAATGGCAAAATGAAATACCAGATGGCATGAAGACAATGGGAAATACTTTTGTGTTTGTCAAAGTCTGAGTCTACAATAAGTTTGCTGTGGTTGCCCAAAGCCATAGATGTCTCAGAGTGCAATTTGTATCTCGGGGTTGTTTGCTGTGGGGTGTCTGACTGAGACAAACCCTCTGAAGGTGTGGTTGAGGCAGCAGAGGTGGCAGCGCAGGAAAACTGCTGCTGGAGTTCACTGCTGAGGAACTGAGTGCCTTGTTTTGACACCACATTGTGCATCTCTGTTTATTTCATGTGGCATCACTGTGCGTCAATATAAACGGAGAGGACCTCCATTGATTTGTTTTGATTCAGAAATAAAATATGAAGTCTTTTATCAATTTTGGCTTTCATTAATTGCTAAATTTCTTGCTATTTTTTTTTCTATTGCAGTTTGAGTTCATTCAGCTACAACATAAAATTAACTTCACCACATATAAAATGACAAAAATCTGGATCACATTTTTGCTGCTCTTATCTGTTACTATGGTGAGTCTAATGAATTTTTAAAAATCACTTCCAGTTTTAGCAACCCTGTACAGAGTACCAAAGAAATTATTAATAGGGAAACACAGAAAGAACTAATCTTTTGTTGAAATGTAGCTTCTGCACAACAGGATCTTTATCTACCTTCTGTTGTCCTTTGAGTTCCTTTGGCAAAGGAACAGAAATAGTATTTACCTCTGCTGAATCCAGCATTTTCTCTGCTGGCTCAGAAATGTAGCAGTGGACAAGTGACAGAAGCAGTACCCTGCAGACCCCAGGAAGAGGAGGAGACATCTAACTGAGATTCAGAGAACATCCTCAGAAATTTTAATTTCATCCCTTGTACGACAGTGGTACAGAATTTCTGTCTGCAGCTTTGTTTTTCTGTGAAGCTTAGTAGCTTCTCATAAAATATTTAATTACTATTGAAAATGCACTTAAGAGGTTCAGGCTTTGGTCAAGATTAACTTTCCTAAGATTTTTTTAATTTTTAATTTTAATGACTATCGAAGTGGAAGTCTTGTCTTTTGAATACCATTTGCCATTCTGAGGGTTGGCTTTATGGTTCACCAGACTACAGAGAAACCAAACAGCTCTGGACAAGCCAAATGCTTCAGTGCATGAAAGTATGGAAGGTCTTTTTTCATAAAGGATCATTTTGGACCTGACTGAAATGTCTTTTGTATTAAATTTTGGTATATTTCACTATATTACAAAAGCTGTTCATGTACTTCTGACTGTCTCAGTGCTTTCTATGCATGTTGCCGTTATTATATACAAATCTTGCCAGTTGTTACTCTACTCCCCCATGCTCGTTCAGGAGACATTTGTCAAGATTAGGTAGTAAGAATTGCTAAATTAATCAGAAAAACACAAAATCATATTGTCAGCAATAAGATTCGAAGATCACTCTCAGTAAAATAATATTTAAAGTATATTTAGAAGGATTGGTGTTGAAAAAGTTGATGTTGGAGCTTGTACGTGGTTTGC
Organism: Grantiella picta; assembly: GCA_013397955.1. Taxonomy (NCBI): domain Eukaryota; kingdom Metazoa; phylum Chordata; class Aves; order Passeriformes; family Meliphagidae; genus Grantiella; species Grantiella picta. The sequence continues at coordinate 1,313,853 of VZRM01008916.1, read as the reverse complement.
TAAAAGAAATCTTTTTCCTTTTAGTTTTTTGCCACTGCCACACCATCTGAGGGGCAACAGAACACGACTGTAGACTTTGCCCAGCTGAGTGTTACACGGAATAAAATCATGACAGCACAGTATGAGTGCTACCAGAAGATTATGCAAGACCCTGTTCGCCAGCATAACGGTAGAGATTGTTTTCTCGTGAGGTTTTATTAAAGCAAGTGGTCAACAGATGTAATTACAGTCATTCAGGATCTTTTAGTTATATTAATTTCTTGTCTTATTCGCAATTATTTTTCAGGTTCTAACAACGTTTGCCCAATTTTGTATAAATATCATATGGGGATGCATGAAGTAATATACTATATTATCTGCCCGTAGCACGATTTATATAACACAAAGCTTTTCTTCTTGATGAAAGAAGAAAATGTTAACTTAAATAGGGACTAATTATCTTGTTAGCTTATTTGATTTCATGCTTTTGTAATATCTCCGTCCACCTGGTCACATCTCCCTTTAAAAATTGTAAGTATTTCAATCCACACAGTTTCCCTGCTCTGAGGGTTGTGATAGTGTCGTTATTGCTTTTCCTGGTAAGTCACTCAGAGCTGACCTCAGTGACTCCACCTGCTGCTGTATTGACTTGGTAGCTTCTGGAAATACCGAATGGCTTTTGAGGCAAGGAAAGGTAATTGTGTTCTTTTACAAAGAGCTTTTTCTCTCCTGAAATGGTTCTTTGGAGGAACTGAACGCCTGGAGGTCAGAAATGGATCCAAGTATGGGCAGTGTAAGCTTGTGCCCAGCTTGGGGCCTCACAGCTTCAGAAAGATCTGGACAAATTGGAACATCTTCAGATGAGGAGGAATTACATGACGTTTGAAAACTGCAGCCTTTGAGATGGGGACATTATCAAGTCTTTAAAAGAAAACTGAAGTGAGATAATAAAAACATCTTCAAATTTGTAGAGATGGTCAGTCATTCTGTGTTCCTTTTGGGAAGAAGTTGTTTATTAAAAGGCAGCTCATTCTCCAGGGAGGTTTATTTTAGATGTTGAAATGTGTGTGAGCAATGAGGCATTGGAACAGGCTCTTGAGGGACACTGCATTCCCTGTTCCTGGGGCACTTGGGGAAGTGTTTGGCCACAGTGACCGCTGCAGGCTCAGCTCAGCCCGAGGCAGAGGAGCTGTGGCTGCCTCCCAGGCAGGCTTTCTCATGGCTTCTGGGATTGCCACCGTGTTACCAGTGAATGAGCAAGCATAGGTACAGGCTTGGTATATATCTAAAATAGAAATAAATTCAGTAAAACCATCTTTGGAAGCATGAGGTTCTTTGCTAAGGTACATTATTGAGTATGAATCAATTGGGGTTTTTGCCCAGTGTGTTCTGCATCTGAGGTTTGTAACCTGTAGATGTGGGCTGTTTCAAGGTGAATGAGAAAAGATTTTTAAACCTGTTTAAAGAAATGTATGTATAAGGAACTATCTCTGTTAAGGGAAGTTTAATCAAGTACTGCTAAAACTTATTTTTCTAATTTTTTTTTCCTCATTGCTGCAAAGCAACTTCACCTAGTCCTCCATCTTACCTTTGAAGGACTATATGAAATAAGAGTTATTTTATTCCCAGTTCTCGATTTGCCTGCAGGCTCGTTCTGTAACAGGACGTGGGATGGCTGGCTGTGCTGGAGTGATGTTCGTGCTGGAAGCGTGTCGGTGCAGCGCTGTCCTGACTACTTTCAGGATTTCAACCCGTCAGGTATGTGTGCATTGGCTTCTACGTCAGGTTATTTGTCACTGAAATGATGGTCTTGGGGCCTTCATGTCTCTTGTTTGCCTCACTCAAGTCATTAATGCTCCAGGATTTAAGACACTCAAGACCCCTTATTTCCATTTTCCTTTTATCACAGAGGAAACGGACAAGTTAATTGTTTTCTTTTCTGAACTATGTCCTTGAGGGATTCTTTAGATTAGGGAGTAGGAAGTGAAGTTAAATCACACTTTTTTTATGTCTTAGCAATGAGCTTTTCTGACAGACAAGCAGAAATATGACTTACTCTTTTACCTCAGTTTAACAGTTGAAGTTGACAGAGAGTTTCTCCCACTTGGAATAATTTCCTGTTTCTGTGGGCTAAGCTTTGTGAGCATGTAGAAAATGTCATGGATTTCTAGTCTTGTCTCTTTCTGTGTATTTTATATATCCCAGTGTCTTTTCATGCCTCTTTATATTTGATGATTTTCCAGTTTGGTTCTTGAGCAGTTTTTCTATTTACCTTTTCCTGCTTGTCCAATACTAATTTATAGTGGTAGGATGTCAGACTTCAGTTTACATCTTGGATGTTGAACAAGCCATTTATAATATTCTTGTCACTTCATCTGGTAGTTCTGTAACAGTTCAATGTGTTTTGATACTTAATGGATTGGAGAAGGAAAATCTATTTGTTTTCTTAAGGAAAATCACATCATCGGTTGCCCTTGCCAAGCAAAAGCAACGGCCTCAAGTTTCTCAGAATTCATAGTAACAAGCAAAGTCTCTCTAGTCATATTAATAAAGCTGTCATTTGTTAGCCAATCTTTATTAAATACTTGGCGTCAGGGAATAGAACTTCAGTGCTGACTATTGTATTTTTCTTTCACTTTTCTTCTTTTGTTTTTCATTCTGTCAACTTTGATTGCAGAAAAAGTTACGAAGATCTGTGATTCAAAGGGGAATTGGTTTAGGCACCCAGAAAGCAACAGGACATGGACAAACTATACCCAATGCAATATCTACACACATGAAAAAGTGAAGGTAGGAAAGGAATGAGTGCATGGTACCAGTGTCAAGAAACTGATCTGCAAATCTTTACAAGTTTCAGAACTCAAAAGGCAGCAGGACTGATGCAACAATGCTTGGAATAGTTTTCTAAATATCAAAAGTAGGCTCTGTGCACACACGTGCCTGTGTGGGTCTGTGTATAGATGTCTTTATAGACTTCAGTTTATCTTGAAGATACCCATCCATATAAAAGATTTAGAAAAAGAAAAAATCTCTAAATGACCTCTTTGAGATACTTCGTGATATGTGAGGGTACAATGGAGAAAATTGCATATTTTGCCTCAGTCCCCAACTGTATGTCCACTAATATTCCTTATGTTTATGAAACATTCAGTCATGGGAAGAAGCAGTACATTGAAACTGTAAATTTCCAAGAACCAGGAGTATAAACCACTGATCAGGACAGGCTGTAAATTAATTTGGACCTCATGTTAAAGGGCTCAATAATAGCTGAAATTTCTTGTGTCAAGAAATCTGAAGTGAAATAGAGTTTCTGCAGCATTGCTGTTGCATGCCTTGGGGTATTTGCCTAAAAATCATATTGAGCAAAACATGGTTACAGATGATAATAAGGCACTTTATTATTGCTTTTTCTCAAATCATGAGACTTTGAGTTTGTTAGTGGCAGTTTAATTCTAGTTGCAGAATTTCCATAATTCATTGATTCTCACTAATACATGGCTGGGAACTGAGGATATTATTCAGAAATGAGATGATCTGTGAAGATTTTTCTTTATGAATAATGAGGTAGTTTTCCTCAGGCTGTTTTGCCAGCATATTTCGACTGTGTCACATATCTGAAGCCATTGTTGAAATGGAATAATAGCTCCAAAGAAAGCCTTGCTGCTTGCTGCAGTGCTCTGTGTTGTTATACTCAGCAGCATTATCTCTTCGCTGTGCTGGGAAGGCAGGTTAGACTCTGCACAATAACTGTGGCTGTTGTGCATTGTTCAATTCTTGTTGTTACTGCCCTCAGCGGCAGCTCCTGCTGTACCACACTTCTGTGACTAAAATTTGTTCTAAATTCTGGGGAAATATCTAAATCCTTAAAATGTATTTCTGCCTAGATTGGTCCCTGGGCGAGGTGGTGATATGGGCCTGTCATAGAAAGGCTGTTGCTATTTATACATCTCACATTTTAGCATTTTGGGATAATGCTCGAATTTTCTCACTTCCAAATATTTCATTTTCCCAATTTCACAATAAGTTTCACTTGTACCTATTGTGTTGCTGTTTGGTTTTTTTTTTTAAGGAAGTTATCTCATTTTTTAAAATAATTATAATTTGAAAATTTCTAGCACAAATAAAGAGCTACCCTTGTGTTATCTTACGACCTACTTAAAACTTTTCCTGCAATTTTTTATATTATCTCAAAAGTCAGTGATTATAGCAAGCTGCAATTACTCTGTCCTAACATTGGAATAATAAGTTCAGGGGATCCAGAGAGTTTGCAGTATGCGAGCATTTGGGTGTGTGTTCTCACTCTCCCTGTGGAACCCAGACAGTTGTGCTTTGTTGTGAGAGTATAAGGTTCAAGCTGAAAATCCTCATTTCCTTAAGTGCCAAATTATAATCCTATATTTAATGCATCAAGAGTTTTTTGCAAGGCAGATTTCGTGACTGAAAACCAAGGTTTGTTACTTTTTATTATCATTTATTAATTATTTTATTAATTGACTGTTAGCTACAAGAATTAACAGGAACATGAACATATTCCAAATATTAATTCACCAGTTCCTTTTTTTTTAACCTTTTGTATTTACCCAGATTTTCATAATTACATAATTGTCTGTAGGCTTATTTATCAAGACTGTTAAGCCTTCACTATTTTTGAGTAATTATTTTTTTTCATGCCCTTCCTTAAATGCTGAATCAAAACTGAATTTACAGTACCATAATCACAGCTTGCTTTGAAGGAAGAATCTTTAAATGCTGAGAAAAAACATTCTGTGGGGAAAAATATTATAAATTCATACAGTAAGCACATGTTTTACTTAGGAGTTGGGTTAAGGGAGGAATCAAGCCTCAGACAGCAATGCAGTCAGTGCAAGAGCTTAAATGGCCAGATTTATATAAATACCCAGAAAAAATCATAGCAGTGTGTATTGGGAACTTGGTGTTTTAACTGGTAAGAGGCAAATTCTAGTGATGACTTCAGTTTGCTGTGTTCCCTACGGAGAGACATTTTAGCAGGGTGTTGTTTGGCAGGATTCTGGACTTACTCCATCATTACCTGAAATATTTTTGGGGTTTTTTTTTCTTATTAGTGTTACAGTCACCTTAACTGCTGAAGAGATGTATAAATGTGTCCTTTATCAGCACTAGCTCTGTGTGAATCACTTGGCTTTGCTCTTGTGTTGCAGACTGCTCTGAACTTGTATTATTTGGCCATCATCGGACATGGACTTTCGATTGCATCACTCTTGATTTCTCTTGGCATATTCTTTTATTTTAAGTAAGTATATTTAAAATCCTTTATCAAATACCACTGGCTGCCACAATCCTAGTTTCAGTACTTTGAAACACCAGCTGTCCAAAGGAAATTAGATGGAGCAAGATGGTGAAGAAAGGTATTATATAGGTTTTGAATTGGATATTGTATTGTAACAAAATTGGAGGTTTCTTTTTGCAGAAATCTAAAATCAATAACCTGCAAACAAAAAACTTTAGAATATATTTAGAAGGGGAAAAGGGGAAGTGTTTGTTCATTTTGGGTTTGTGATGTGTGGATATTTTTAATGATAAATTACAGTGTTGATATTAGGAATTGAACTTAATGATCCTTGTGGGTCCCTTCCAAGTCAGGATGTTCTGTGATTCCATGTCATGCCAAACACCAACTGAACTAAAGAGCAAGCGGAAACTGAAATAGTGATGACATTTGATAGGTACAGTGACATCCCAAAGTAGGAACCCACAAAATACAACTGTAAGCAAAGTAAGGTGAAGAGCTGCAGTAGAAATGGGAATAATAAAAATAATCCCACTTTTTGATTCACAGTATTGTGTATGACAGGCTGACTAACATGTGCTGACTAACAGTTATTGTATCACCTTCTTGAAAGGAAGTTTGAGCAGTGCATCACCACTGTCACAATAGCTCATGATCTAATACATAGGCCTTTTAAAATTAGCCTTATTACTTTATATTGTGTGAACTTTCTTTCCTTTCCCATGAAAGACTCTCTTTCCTTTTGCTTTAAGAAGTTGCTGAGGCTTAGCGAAAAGGTAAAGCCAGGATTGCTGCCCCATGAGCAGAGCAGAGTTGTTCCCTCTGCCAGCCGCTGCAGTGTGAGCTCCCCACGTCAGCTGGCTCTGGTTTAATCATTTCTGCTGCATCCCTTCTCCTTGGCAGTGCACAGCTGCTCCTTGGACTCACCTGCTCCTGCCATGTACCCTCTGCCTCTCCATCGTCCTTTTCTTCCTGGCATTTAAATAGGAGTAGCAGAGAGCTATTGCCAGTGTACCTGCTGTTCTCATGCAGGCTTTGATTAGGTGCAGGCAGCTGATAGCTGATAAAAAACAGTTCTCCTTTTTAGTCCCTTCTGGCTGAAAGGAGAGCTTCCAGTTTAGCTGTGCGTTATTTCCCCAGGCTTCCGCAACATTTCTGCAAATCCCCAACAAAAAGGAGTGTTTCAGCTTTGGAGTCTCTCTTTTTAAATCCAATATTCAAGATGATATTTCAGCTTTTTCTGATCTCTTTTAATAAGAAAAACCCAGATAATTGTTTTTCAATAACTTTGTTTTTGTATGACCTGTAAAAACAATGCTTCCCCTTCCAAATTCACTTTCCTTCCACAATCTCAAAGTGTGAAATGGCTCCAAGTTCTTATGAGAAACTTGATTTGGCTTTAAAAAAGTCTATACTGTTGCAATAAATGTCACAAAGTTTAGCAGACTCAGTATCTAGTGTGACAGGAAAAAGGCTTTAACACAGGGGAAAAGAAAAAGATTTGGAATAGGATATGATGTTACAAGTTCACAGAGTCAAGCATGATTTTTTCTATACTATAATATGAAACCCAAGGTAATGTCCTCTTGGCTTGTGGCACTTAGTGCAAAAGCAGGTGATGTGCTTTGCTGCCATCCCATGACATACATGTCATGTTTGTCCAACCATCCAGGGATTTGTTTTGCTGGTAGCAGGATCATCCTTCCACAGAGAACCGCATGGAATGAATCCAGACCCACAAACCACATTTTCTAGACTGTGGTTATGTTGGGATATAAAAGGAAATTACAAAATTTAAAGGAAGCTAAAGAAAGTCCTTTGCAAGCTGTTCTCTGGGGATGTACAGTTCCTCTAAAGTATTTTTAGAGGCTGAAGGGTATTTAAGGACCTAGATTAATACCAGGATGTATTATGTATCGGCTAAAGCTTGGATAATTATTCATAGCTTCAACAGGTGGACTTTATTTTTTTTTTTTGCTATTGTGGGGGATGCCTTTGAATTTGTCATTTCTAAAAAATTTATTTTGTAAGTCAACTGACAGTTTCCAGACAACATTTGTTAGATTGCTGATAGTTAGAATATCTTTAGATCTGACTAGAAATTTGGAACTTTTCCCCCAATGAAAAAGGGCTTTTTTTCTTTCCCTTCCCCAAAATATCAACTGTTTGGGATTTGGATTACTTTTTAAAACTAAAATTTTTCTGCATTTTATGTTTGCATTTTAAATTTTGTTTTTTCTTGAGAAAATTGTCTCATTGGAAATATTGTCTAGCTTGTGACTTTTGTTCCCCAAGTGCATTGGAGTTTTGTTTTAACAGCATGAAATGGGTCATAAACTTGGAACTCTGAACTTCTCTGGAAACTCTTCTATGAGGCATAAAACAGCTTCTTGCAGTGTCTCTGCCTTCTCATTCTGTTAAACACTTTAGACCATACACAGGTTTAAAATGTTAAAATAGCTGGTTTTCACAAAAAAAGAAAACAAGGCAAGAGAATATTTAAAAAGCAGCGATTTAAGATAAAGGGGAGCTGTAATTTCAAAGATGCCCCCCCAACAAAAAAAAAAAAAAATCAAAGCAGCAAAAAAACCCCCCAAAACCACACCTGATCTAAAGGAGTTGTCGATCAAATGTCATGTCAAATCTCATGACAGCTTTCACAGAGCAGAGCAGCACTGTGATAGAGAGAGGGTGGGCAAACCACTGACTTTTGAATTGTTACGGAGACAGGAGCTTCCTATGTTACCTTAAGTTAATGTCATCTGAACAGATCATTCCCCTTAGATGCATATGTGGGTCTCACTGGCTGAGTTTTGCAGTATTGAAATACCTTAAAAACTTGGGTCTCAAACCCACTTAGGGGCTTTTGAAAATGTTACCCTTTTTTCTGTTGGAGAAATCAATTTTTCCCTAATGCCCAAGGCATACAGGAGTCAAAATGGTAAGGGAAATAGGTAATTTAGTAGGAAGTCTGGTTTTATTTTACTACACATGGTTTAATCGAGGGGTTGGTCATTAAAATATTCTTAGATCATAAATATGAGAATTAAGTGATTAAAGGATATTATGTCATGAAGAAAAACAGTCAGAAAAATGGAATATAGGAAGGATAACAGAAGAGAGAGGGTGGGGAAGCTTAGGAAAAATCCTTTTATTACCAAAAGCAATCTTAGTTTTTTAACTGTCATCAGTCTTGCTTTTTGTTTCTTGTCCGGTGATCCTTTCAATCCTTTCATGCATGGGTGGAGGTGGGTGTGGATGGGTGTGTTTGAATATTCAACAGGAACAGCTGCTGGATGACCCGGAGAGATGGCCCCATTAGCTGTACGTGCTCTTCCTTGCCTGTGCCTTGAGTCTTAACAATAAGCAGACAGAATTCCAGAGTTTTGCAGGACTTGTTTACACAAAGCCCTTCGCTGGAATTTACTATTGTCTCTCTTTTCTTATATAAACCATACAGGGAAAAAACCATATAAAAATACATTTTCAAAGAATGTAAGACCCTGCATGTTATAATAATTAAATTTTACGCATTTGGGGCATTAAAACAAAAGACTAAAAACCTTAAAGAGCCTAATGGACTAGATTTTATCCCTTACTTCATATGCGACCCTGTTCTCTCTATTTTGGAGACATTTTCTGTTGTATTTTCTTCATCTAAATGACGTGTGGCAACTGGAGTTTGCTGTAGTTCCTTGTTGAATGGCAGCACTGCTTTCCACAGGGGTTTCCTTCGCCTGTTTCTAGTGCTGTGGGCTCAGCCTGTCTCAGGGCTGGCACGGTGTGTAGCCAAAGCTGTGAGCTTAGTGCAGGGATCTGGGGGTGCTTTGTACACTTGCTCTCGTGAGAGCTGCAAAGGATGCAGCCAAGATCTCCCCTAGAGCCAGGCTTTTGGCTCTGTTGTTTCCTTTTTCCTTTGGGTCACCTTGTTTGTTGTTTCATCTGTCAGCAGTTTGCAATATACTCCTCCAGCCTCTGTGAATATTTCATATCTGCATTTCTCTGAAAAAGTATAAAGTTCTCCCTCTTACCCTCCCAAATGAAAAATTAATCGCCAGTGTCCCTCCTTTATCTTTTCTTCCAGGCATGCTATTTGAAAAGGCCTAGAAAACATGATTTTTTTTCTTTCCTTTGGGTGACAGCTTAGACACATCCCCTGCTGCCCGTATGAATGAGTTTCTGATTTCTCTCAGTGAGCAGCAGTGACATGTGTGTAAGTGGTAGATTTTCTCCTCCAGTTGGTCATTTCAAAGTGTCGATCAGCTGCACTCCACATCTCTGGCCATTAACTGGACGCAGGCAGGTGTGGTTACAGAGCATGGGCTGCAGCAGAGCCTTCAGTCGCTGCTTTTTCCAAAGCAACGCAAGAGTTCACTGAAAAACTTGAATGGGAAGCAGTCCTGCCTCTTGGAATACACTGAGTTAGACCTGCTTCCTCTAGGATGGCAGAAAATCAGAAAGGTGCTGCACCTATCTTTAGCACTGTTTCATATTGTTGAACCTCTGGTTTTGTTTTTTTTTTTTTAAAACCCTTCCAAAGATATTTTCTCTTTAATTTTATTGCAAGATTAAAAGCAAACATTAGAAATCTAACACAAATGCAGTTATTTAGAGATTTTATAATTGTATCCTGTTTATAACTTAGTTATACACAAAAGTCAGGGTGAGATTTGCACTATTTTGCTTATTTAGATATTTCTCTGACTTTAGGGTGATGGAAGAAAATTGACAAGGATATGAGTAAAAGGGAATTCTCAAAAGATCTAAACAGATTTGGGTAAATGGAAAGAGGGGAAGACAGCTTCATCAAGCTCAGGTGTGATAGTTAATTGGGAAATTCTTCAGCTACTAACCAAAAAAAAGATGTAAATCTTCTGAAAATTTTCAGCATTTAAATCATTTTCAGCTGGCCGTGACAAAGCAGGTCCTTCTCTGTAAACATATGGGAACTAAATGTATTTGCTTTCTTCATGTTGGTGTTTAAGCAAAGGTGGTATCTTTTTTGTGTCCTTGTATTAAATTTGCTCTGGACCCGAAGAAAGGGTTGATGTAACACTTGTGGGTAAAATCAAGAGCTCTAGCATTTCAAAATGTCAGAGTTGTCCCCAAGTACACATAGTTGTCCTCCCATGTGCTCATTTGTTCTTGTTTCTCTTTTCTAGGAGCTTGAGTTGCCAAAGGATTACCCTGCATAAAAATCTGTTTTTCTCTTTTGTTTGCAACTCTGTTGTAACAATAATTTCACTGACGGCAGTTGCCAACAACCAGGAATTAGTTGCAACTAACCCAGTAAGTGAGAGTATATCTGACAGCCTTGTTTATTCGTATGTGAGTAACTTCAGCAGCACAGAAGAGATGGGAGCTGAGCAGCTGCTGAAATGTTGTGTATAGCGAGGTGAAAGCCTGCAGAGTGCTGTGTCCATGTGATGTAGCACAGCAGATGTCCCTCGGTGCTTGGGACATTGCACATTCCCAGTGTGGTTGTGAAACAGGAAAAGTGCTCAGAGAGACTGAGCCGAGCTGCTCTTCCCAGCTCCACAGAGTCGCTTTTGCACTGAAACAGCTGCAAGGGAGCCTATTCTAGATGATGTCAGGGAGGCTGACAGCTGAATTCACCAAGGAAGGGATGTTTTGCAAGGTGTTTTGGATCTGTCAGAGCATTTTTTATGGTTTTAACTTAGCCATCTTCAGTTGGAATAAGAGTAATTTATTTTTGCAACACAAGAGCCTAAAGATGAAATACATAAACAAATCCCTAGCTCTGACTTTATTGTTATTTAGACAGGGAAGATAAATTTTAATTCTGTGGAAGTTAGGGTGAAACGCCCAAAGTTGACTCAAGTAAAAAAGGTAATTTCTCTTTCTCCTGTAGAAGCAGCCATCAATGTGCTAGAAAACATATTTGAGATAGCTGCTAATAATCATCATCAAGTGATTTAGGTAGCAGAAAATGGTAAAACAATATTGGGGTTTGGTTTGTTTTAAGCCAAGTGGTAGAAATAGAACAATCAAACAGGCAGCAATGTCAGATGAAGGAAAAAAAGGATTTAATGTGACCAAATCTGCAAGTTAACTGCTGCTCCTTTTTGACAACCTCACATTTTGGACTTCACAATAAATTATGATATAGCATTTAAATTGTGGAATATATTTTGAATGAAGCTAAATACAAATATATGCCAGGTTCCTCCAGAACCTACTGCAAGCTCTTGGTCCCTAGGTGAGTAGGTTAAAATTGGAAGTATTGTAAACGTTTTAAAAACATGAATTGTTCTCTGGGGTACTTCTGTGTTGTGATGGGTAAAACTGAGAGGGGATTACCCACATCCAGGTAAATTTCTTGTGTGGTTCCTATCAGATAATTTAAGGATTTGGAAAGGTTAAGTGTGGCAAGGTTTGCAAAAAAAGGCAGAATATGATTACAGCATTCTACCACACTTGAGGATCTCAGGATCCTCATGTGTGAATAATAAAAAGTAGACTTGGTTAAGTTTTACATCACCATAAAGTATGGGATTGTAATGTCATGAAATTTCTATTTTAGAAAGTAAATAAATATGTAATTTTTGTGGAAAACAGAATAAACATTACCTCGAGTGATGTTTTTTTTCCACCTTGCAAATAAAATTCTGAGCTTTCTGCAGATGAAAAATTTATATTGTACTCTTGCTTTTTTCCCTACAGGTTAGTTGCAAAGTGTCACAGTTCATTTACCTGTACCTGATGGGTTGCAACTACTTTTGGATGCTGTGTGAAGGCATTTACCTGCACACTCTTATTGTGGTGGCTGTTTTTGCTGAGAAGCAGCACTTGATGTGGTATTACCTTCTTGGCTGGGGTATGTGGTTTCACACTGTGTAATTTCAGGTCAATGCAGCCTCTTCCTCCTTCACACATCTGTACCTTTGCCTCTCTGAGCTGTAGCTTAGAGTGCCGATGGCACACCCTGATTCTTTGTCTGGGGTGTTTTAACAAGCTTAGAAATATGAACGTAGGAAGTGGTGTGTACCTCTGCTGAGAGAGAGATTGTGCATTTCTGGAGTCAGGAAGTGACTCCTCCTTTGTATTGAGAAAATAGTCTCCTATTATAAAAAAGAAGTAATAATTCATTGTTCCTCCTCTCCAAGATGTATATTCAGGAATGAATGTTTGTTTTCAGAGAAGTCTCGCCATGCCTAGGGTGGAGGGTCAGAACTGAGTTAGAGATGACTGAGGATTTATTTTTCCAGCAGCTCCATTTGACCTGTGTTGTTCACAAAGCAAACACAGAATAGCTGTAACTGCAGATCTCAAGTAGTATCGGTATCAAAACTAACAAGCCAAGCCTGGTCACTTCAGATAATGCACAAGAGCTCATTCACAAAGTGTAAGTGAAGGCTCTCTGCAGCCTCAGTGTCTTGGCACACTCAGCTCTAACGTGACTTGGTACCTGGTACTAGACTTGGTCACTCTGTCCTGCTGCAGGCACAGCTGAGATGTGGCTGGAAGGGCACAGGCACTCAGCAGCTCCTGAAGATCAGGTAGCACCAGAGTGTCAAGGGCCCCAGATAACTAATTTGTTTGTTCTTTTTAAATTTTTTCATTTAGCTTGATTTCCTGAGTCTGATTTCAAAGTTGTTTTCTAAATACCCAGCAAGGTATTGACACTTTGTCTTCATACCAGTGAGAACTTGATCAACACTGACCGTATTTAGGTCATGTATGCAGTCACCACTTTAGTATTACCTACCTGTTTGGTGTTACTGCAGACTGCAGCCTGAAAAGCATGTGTGTCAATGAAGATCAGTTGTTGCATTCTAAAAAGCTATAAGTTGATTTGCCTTTCCTCTGTGTTGTTGTGTATTTTGTGGCCAGTCAGTGAGAATAAGGTTTCACACAGCCCTCAGAAAGAAATCTAAGAAAGGTTTGATTGGTCCCTGTTAGTTTATTTGCTTTGCAGGTATATAGTTTGGGTGAGGTGAAAATACAGAAGATTCCTGCAAGATACACAAGTTTACTTAGTTATTAGCCAGGTTTTCTAATGAAGAAAATACTATTTTTTCTACACAGGCTTTCCACTGATCCCTGCCTGCATACATGCCGTTGCAAGAAGTTTATATTATAATGACAAGTAAGTAGCATTTCAGCTTGCTTTGCAGAACTTTTATATTTTCTTTAAGGAAAAAAAAAAAAAACCCCAAAGCTAATCAATGCCTTTTTTCTTTTTTCTCCTGTTTGTTTTCTCTAGTTGTTGGATCAGCTCTGATACTCACCTGCTTTACATCATCCATGGCCCTATTTGTGCTGCTCTCCTGGTAAGCATTTTTCAGATAATATTTTGTTTTCTTGTTTGTTTTCTGGCTGCTCTTGATGGGCTTCTAAAGGTTAGAGGTCACTGCCATTTGTGAGTCTCCTGCTTAACCCAGCAGGTGCCCAAGACACATAAGATACAGGAAGTCTTGGCCTTACTAAGGATGTGTGCCTCAGGTCCTTTGAGAAACTCAGGGTTTGCAGTGTTGATTATCATTCTGCTCAAATGCTAGTGACAAGGAAGGACTAAACCATGCTTGGAGTACTGGAGGGAAATTTCAAATCCTTCCTTTAGCAGCGAATGCCTCTCATGCCCAGACTAATTGCCAGGTGGACCCTGCTAGAAGGCTCATTGTGTCACTGTGCATGGCCAAACAGCCACAGACTGAGGTTCAGGGAGGAGGGTTTGGATGCCAGGAGTGACTGTGGGTGGGAGTATGGGATGGAGGAAAACAAGAGCAAGCCCTTGGGAGAGAACCAGTGCAAATGGTTCTGCCAGTACCTGTGACTGCCCCTGTTCTGATCTAATTTAGCACTGTCTGCTTTGGCCACTGGGGTGTTGCAGCTTCTCTGTTTCTGCACTGCTCATGAACTCTTACAGCCACAGTGTTCTGTCTGACACCCCAAGTTAATGCCAGCTCTGTTCATGTTCACTGCTAAATTAAATTCTAGGTGAGTAACTGAAGACATTACTGCATTAAAATCAGTGTTGAATGCCAGTTGCACTAGGACTGGATTTAACCTATGAAATTCAATCAGTAGATTGTTGCTAAATAGAAATCGGTGTCTATTTAAACAACTGTCTACTTAATTAACATAATTAGTGTAGAGGCATTCTGCATGTGATTAGCTACTGATTGTGTATGACAGTCATTTCGAGCTGATCTGGCCGAACTGCTGGTATGTGTCTGCTGACTTTTCTCCTGGCTTTTCAGTTTACACAAGGGAGTTGATTAAAAATGAAACCTTAAGTAATGTCATGGAAATAATTTCAGTTTCTGATCTATAGGAGTTTCCTCTCCTTTTAACTTGTTACTACTTGTGGAGGGTGTTCTGTGTATAGAGAATTCTTTCAGAAGACCATTGTGTAAATCCTGGGATTCTTGTGACTTCCTTTTCCATTCACAGTAAAATTAACCAGTTAACTTAAATTTTGGAGACCTTGATGATACCATGACAGACTTGAGCCCCTCAGTGTGGGCAGCCAGAGCAGGACCCATGAAGTTAGTTACTGAGATCTGTGGCCCTTGGGGTGTGAATTATTAATGATAATCTATTGTCAGTCAGGTCTGCTGTGTATGTTCATGTAAGGACACTCTAACTGATCTGCTGTGCTCTAATCTGTAAACCTAAACCCAACTCTAAATCCTTTCAGTTTTTGTTCTCTCCACACAGAAGATGAAACCCTGTTTTCACAGGAAGATACCGGGTTGGGTTTTTTGGGGGGGTTTTTACATCCCCAGGTGTCTCTTCACAGATCTGTCATTTAAGTAAAGCTCTTTAAAACTGAACTATATTTTCTATTAGTCAGAACTTACTTTAAATACCAACATAAAAATCTGTGTAAAAGCTATAAGACTGTAGTGTCTTCTATGAAGTGACCTCATTTTAGGATGTAAGGTCATTTTCTCGTTCTAAGCAGTGGCCTCCACAAAATCACACTGCAAGTGGCCAGACTCCTACGGCCTTCAAATGCACTGGATCTGTCCCAAATGATCAAGTCTTCTTTCTATTCAAGGCAACACTCGGGATGTTCTTTGATTTTACTGGAGGCATAATAATCATGACTGGGGGGTTGATTTGGGCAGAGTCTTTGTCCATTCTCTTTGCAATTTACAACTTTGTACACCTTTGATATTCCTATATTTTTCATTCGCTAAGAGAAGGTGTTTATATTGTATTTTTCTTGCCTCACTAAAATTGGTAAATTTATTTGAAAATCATGCAGGAATAATAGAGATTAAACTGTGCATCTTGCCTGTGATGAACTTTAAAGGAGTTGCTGTCCTTTCTGGAAGCAAAAAAAAAAAAAAAGTAATATGTCAATTCAGAAAAGACAAGACAGGGCTAAAGATGTTAGATCAAATGCATGTGTTTAGGCTTTGTGAACAGAACCCTCATTTGCTTAAGCAGCTTGCTTGCCAGATACAATTTCCACACTTTACTAAGCATGACCTCCTTTAGTAGACATTTAAGCAACAATATTAAACTGCAAATTAGGTAACGAGGGGGAAGACACTGTTTCTATTTGCGGGAGCAAGATTTCAAAGAACATGAAGGGGACTGTCAAGTGGGTGCCAGGAAGAATTGGCAGAAACCAGTGGGAATTTAACTCTTGTACGTCGTTGAAAATCCTACAATTACATAAAGTTAACAACAACGCTGCTTTTATGGTCCCTGTTATTACATAACTGTGGTCAGATCCCTGCCAAAGAAACAGGAGCAGACATAGGTTTCACTTTGATTGGAAGGGTCTTCAGCTGACCATTAAATTACAACTGTCTGCCTAAGCAATCACAATTAAAGCAACAGAGTGGGAATGAGACAGTAGAGGGTGATGTTAGTTTTCATGCTTGACAAATATTGATCAAAATTGAGGGGGGAAAGAAAAAGGAATGGGTTTGCACTTTAGTAAAAGCAGTAGTGATTTCCATGGAGACTTCAGATGTGCCAGTGCTCTCGTGGTTTCGTTTGTGTTGGTGCCACTGAATTATTTAGCTATGTCATGGTTTATATAAATAATGCTACAGGGATGTGTATTTCTCCCTGTGATAATGTTATGAATTGCTGTTACAGTCTGACAGGCTGTTATAGACGCAAGTTATTTTAGCAACTTCTGAGTGAAGGTGTGCTGGAAGGAAGTTCTTTAGCTTTATCTAAAAACTCCTAGCTTTATCTTTCATTCCTTGTATTTATTGACTTTAAGCCGGACTCTGACAGACTTAGGAGTTTAGAAGTTGAATGCTCAGCACTCATAGGCTTGGCCTTGGGAATGTCCCCAGGCCAGCTCTGAGACCTGATTTCGTGAACACACACCTGTGTTGTGCCCTAGTAGGTGAAGATATGGAGCTGCACAACTGCATTAAAAGCCAAGCAATGGCTGTCAACTTGTATCCAAGAATATCTGAGTGCCTTGAGTGAGAATGGTCTGTTTATATCATCCTAAGGAGGAATCGAAACAGAATTTAAACCTACAAGGATTACTATGCTGCTTAGTGCAAACTCAGCATGGAGAAAAGTAGAAATGTCAGGGACCTGAGGAGAGTTTAATTAAAAAACTGCAGCACTCAGAAGCTTGGCTTCAGTTTATTGCCAGAACCTAAATGCTCCTGAGTTGTCAGTGTAGGCACCAACAGTTGTGAGGGTTGTTTTTTTTTTGGTCTAGGATTGCCTTCTCCGCCTTTGTTTCCATTTTTGCTCAGCTGCCTGGTTCAGCTTTCAGGTCACTGTGGGGCTGTCACTCTTTCACTCTGTGTTCATTGTGCAGATAGCACAACAGAGCTCCTTTGGGCTTTTCCAAACCATCGCAGTCAATTTGATGGTAATGTGCACACAAAGAGTTCCACTGGCCTACTTTTGCTTAAATGTAAAAATCTACTCAGAACCTTGCTAAAACCAGGACCTGTTTTCATCACTTTAATTAAAAATTCAGTTCATCCTGATCTTGCTCTTATTTTCTGACAGAAGAGATATTCATCAAAATTTGTGCTACATACTTCTACTGACACTTATCCTGTTCTACCCAACTCTGCCCTCTGCTTTGCGTCCTCCAGCTTTCTGTTTGCCCTTTTAGCTATTTGCAAACTCTTTGCATGCTTAATTTTGTGCATTTTGGTTTTGATGGGCAAGTGAAACTAATAGAAAAGTTCTGTGCATTTGTAAAAGAAACAGCTTGTTGGGTGCTATTTATGCCTGGCTGCTGCAACTTCCATCTTCAGTTAGCACTTAAGGACAGTGTTTACAGGAATTGGCCATGCTACCAAAACATGCGAGGGTGGAAAACTCAGTGTTTGAGACATGTTAATGCTGAAGGAGTAGATTTGAGAAGGATTAAATTTAGAAATGGAGGAAGAACTTATTGTCTGCATGTACGATAGGAAGTTGGATGGGGATCGTGGGCTACATAAAATCTAAATAAATCCCTTGAGAAAGAATCAGAAGACCTTGGCTGTTTGAACAAAGCTTAAAAGTAGCTGGAGGCTTCCAGGAGAAATTCATGCAGTAGTTTCCTATGTAAAACAATTTCCTGTTAAAATGATTTAAATAGCATGTAAGTAGAATATAAATAACATCCCATATCTGTCAAGGGCCGTGTTGCTATAATAGAACACAGCTATTAATTCTGAAAGCCTGAACTGACAGAAAGAATTCTGCTAGGACTGTGTAGGCATCGTGACACACGTGGTCTGAAATGCCTTCCCTGCTTGCTCTTGTCCTACAGCAAGGCAGAGGCCTCCTCCTAGACCAGGAATTCCAAGGCGTTTTAGAAGGGAGTTGTCTGTTTGTCTTCCAGCTTCTTCCCCTACCCCCTTTTGTCTCTAGTTGTTGGCAAGGGCAGACAATCCTCTGGAAGCTGAGACAGGAGCAGACCCAGTGTCTCTCTGTTGTGCAGCTCTGTCCTGCCTCTGAGCCCGTGGACAAGGTGATGTCCTGGCTGAGCTCTCGGGGTCCCTGCTATCTGCAGCTTCCACTGGGAGCTGCCGGGATTGCACGGGAGAGGCAGAGGGATGTGATCATCCCCAAGGCTGCTGCTGCTCCGGTCACTCATCCTTGGGCTGCAGGGCATGCGTGTGTGGATATCCCTACACATATCCGTGGGTGTGTATTGGTTTTGTGCTTGCTCACAGTCAAAGCTTCGAGGTTTCTTTCTGGTCAAACTGAAGGAACAGAGATAAACCATTTCTAACAAGAAAAGTCTTAGTAACTTTGGAAATAATCAAGTTCAGTAGTGCAAGGGAATGACCTGGAGCATCGCCTCAGTGCTTGCCCCATTGGCAGTTCTGCTGAAAGAATAAAAGATCCAACCATTGGCTACTGTGAGAATGTCAAATTCACTGTTTGTCTAGAGGAATATACAGTTACTTGTAGCAGCATTTTGCCTGTCTTTTTTTCTTATTATTTTTCTGATTTTTTTTCTCTACACACGTATCAATTTTGTGTTTGGAAAATAAAAAGTAGCTTTTTGAAGAGCCATATTTAAATACAAGAAGGGAAAAGCATCATCCTCATTCTTGACCAACCTGAAAAGAACCAACAATTTTGAAAAGAACTGGTCCCTCACCCATGCACTGTTACTGGCAGCAGAAGGGTGTGTAGGTTGTTACCACTGGCCGGTACCTGCTGCACACTTGCTCAGTGAGTTCAAGGAATGGATGTGGCTACTGGAAGTTAAAGCCACATCTCAGTTACTTAAAGGTGACTTCAAAGAGGTTTAATGGATATTTCTTGTGCAATCACAACGCTAGCCAAGCAGTATGAGTTTGTGTTGTCTGGTTTTCAGTCTCACAGATCAGTGTGTGGGATTATTTTCCAGACCTCCTTCTCAGTGTCATTTCCTTTTCCAACAGGTAAACCTTTTCTTCCTGCTGAACATCGTCCGCGTTCTCATAACCAAGCTGAAAGACACCCACAAGGCTGAATCCAACCTGTACATGAAGGCAGTGAGAGCTACCCTGATTCTCGTTCCTCTCCTTGGCATCGAGTTTGTGCTGTTCCCATGGCGACCGGAGGGCCGGATCGCCGAGGAGGTCTATGACTATGTGATGCACATCCTCATGCATTACCAGGTGGGAAGCAGCAGCACACAGGTCTTGCTCGCCTGAGCTACAGAGCAGATGGCATGGCAATCAAATAAGAGAGAAATGATTGTGTTACTTTAATTTTTTAAAGCCTGTCTGTAGTATTTTTATAAATGGTTTTGACTTTCTCAATATGCTGAAATGTCATTTCATTTCCTGTGAATTTTTAAAGGAAAGAAGCATCACGGCAGAAAGCTGGCCTCATATTTTTTAGTGATCTATTTTTAGAAATAATTCATCATGTTTAGATTTCTCCTGCATTTTCTCTGCTATCTATATCTGAATTTTATCAGTAACCTTTAATTATCTCACACCTGAAAGCCCATATGCATATGAATTAAAGCAGAATATTTTTATTTTACAGGGTCTACTGGTGGCTACAATATTCTGTTTCTTTAATGGTGAGGTAGGGTAACAACTTTTACTATATTTATAATAATTTCTCTTTTTATATGTTTTTGCTTCAGCAGTTAAAGAGGTGGTAATATTTAAGTGTTTTTCTTTAATTTTATGTCTAAATTTATCTAAATTTTAAAAAGTGCAGGATGCCAAGAGCAGAGCTTGGAGAGGACTGTGCCATCATTCATGGCACCATTAAGTGTGTTAGAACTGATTCTTGGGTGCTGAGCAACATACATTTGTCTTGATTACACAAGAAATTGAAGACAATTGTCACTTTGGTGTAAATTCTCAATAAATATTGTAATAGTGAAATGCAGTTCAACACCCAGAAGGTTTATTTGTCTGTGTTGGAAGCTGAATAGGATGTTATCCTGGGGAATCACCATCTGGCCCTTCTGTAGCAGGAACAGGACACACTGCAAACGTGTTGCTGGGCTGGGGTATGGCTGTACCCTGTGGCAGGGGCTGGGATTAGATGGTCTCTAAAGACCCTTCCAAACAAAATCCTTCTAGGTGTCTGGGATTGTTTTATGGTGCTTGCTGGGTAAATTTTAGGCTGAGGTTTGGAAAAGTGGTTTTTAGCACGAGTGCAAAGTACCATTCAAAAAGTCTGACCTTAACAGATTGGTGTGCTCGGGTCAGGGATTTGTGTTTTTCAGAAGTGCATGTTTAAGATGACATGATCAGCCAATTCCAAGGACAAACCTTATTCTGACATTAGGGGATTGTGCCAGGTTTCAATAATAGATGGTATTGATCCAGCTGAAGCTAACAAGCTTTGCTGTTATCTTGGATAGATCAAGGTCCCTGGAGGATACAGGGTGACTTTCATGTAGAAGCTCTTGCCCCAGGCTGTAGAGAGTACACTTGCAGAGGCTTAGTGTCAGACATCAAAGTACTAGAAAGGCTAAAAAAATATATGTAAAATTCCTAATGTTGCTCTCGCTTGCAAAAAAATCTCGGCAACCCCAAAGCAAACGAGCAAAACCACCCCCACCAAAAAACTAACTAGTACTTTTCCAACACTTTTGGCAGAGAAACAATTACAATCCTATACTCGTTCCTACACACCTGTTTGTTCATTTGTTCTGCATTTAGTGTGGTTACAGTATATGGCTGTAAGCAGAAGTGTGGGAGTAACCAGATGTTCTCATGTGACTGAACCCTAAGGTTTTTTTATCAGATTTATAAAATTGTGTCAGTGTGTTTCTATGGTGTTATTGGACAGTAATTTTTACTCACAGGTAAATATTTAGCTAATACTAGAATTGGGTCATGCACATTGCCCTTCCTTCTCTTCCCAAGTCCAAAGCTGACAGAATTGCAGTAAAACTACCATGGGGTGTGAAGGTTTGTGTCTTTGTTGTGTGTCCTCCCACCCAAATGTGTGAGTCTCACTGATTTTTTGCCAAGGAGGCAGAAAGGTGAAGATGGGCTTTCTGAGAGTTCAGTGGATGTGGGGCAGTGGCCTTGATCTGATTTTACCATAGGGTAGATGCATGTTCAGTCTTGCTTGTAGCTCTGATTCAAGGCAGAACATCATGAAGTGTTCTGGATCAGATCTGATCACTTGCCCACATTCTGCATTGACATTTCACGTTCCCCTTCTCTTCTACATAGTAGAAAGCTCAGAATGCCTTAGTACAGTTCAGAATGACTTCCAAAAACAGGTATTTGGAAAAAATCAAAGTTTGTTCTGCTCCAGTGGAAAATGAGGGAGGAGGGGTGGAAAACCTTGACATTTCTGCAGGTTTTTATGAAATGACATTGTCTACTGCTCAGTTCTGTCTCTTAATCCTTGTGCCTCTTCCAAGGCTGTTTTTAATTTTAAATTATGATTAATTTTGAAATATATTCCTATATCTGTTAATATTTTATTGTTACAAACTCTTGTATTTTTAAAAACATATCCTCTTGTGCTGTGTAAGAAAAACCAAACCTGAGTCATCCCTTAAATTCACTATGGACTCGTCCATGGTAAAAGATGAGCTCTTCTGCAACTCCTACAATTGCTAATAAGTGAATCACTGCATGAATATCCTCTGGCAGGATAATGCTGAAAGGAGGACTTAGGCATTTTAACATTCATTAATTTAGGAATTCAATATTTAGACCATAGACCTTGACTTAGTTAAACATACATGTTGGTATTTGCTCTATAGAGAGTAGAGAACTGCTTTTGGGTTCAGTGCTTCAAATATTATTAAATATAATTTTTATTATTAAATTCAGTACACCTTGTTCAAGAAGGGCCTTAGAGCTTTATAAACAATTGTATTAGTAAGGAAATTCAGGGATAGAATGATGCTTCTCATCCCCTTCACAGCAACACCTCCTGAGAGACTGCACAGAATGAGCAGCACCAGGGACAGCTGGGAGCACTTGGCTGCACTGTCTGTGGTTTAAAAGTGATGCTGATGTTGGAATTGACACTTGGAGCAAAGATTTTCCAGTGGGGTATTAGCAACTGAAAATGCTAAAAGCACTAATTTCTTTCTGTCTGTCTTAGCCTTTCCCAACTGTTAGTGTACATTTTAGTGTATTCTGCACCAAATATCAGGAGCCAAATCTTGTTCAAGCAGACAATTCTGGCCAAAAAGTGAACAAAAGTGATGTGCTAGGCTAGAACTTTAGTGAAGATAAATGAAGAAATGTAAGAAAAATAGCTGGTATGTCCTGCTGACTGTAGCCAAGAACATCTCCAGCTTGCTGAGCAGCAGCCAGGGATGGCCTGTCAAATCCAGTTCTTACAGACACCGCAGCTGTTTGTCACAAACCTCCTACAGGGTGGATGTGCAAGTCCTTCTTCATCTTGGATCTTCTGTGCCAGGGCTTCCCCAAGGACACTCACATTCTGCTGATGGTCCAGCATCCCACAGAGCAAGCTGCTCTCAACTCATCATGTTTTCCAGCTTGACATGGCCCAGTGTGGCTTTTGGGGTGAAACAGGCTGTGGTCAGAGGAGAAGCTTGTCCCAGAGCTCTGATAAATCTGTAGGAAGATTCCTACTGAACTTTTAATAACAGGTGCTGTAATAACCTACCTGGGTAAGGCTTGTGGGATTTGTTAGCTTTTTTTCTTTTGTTTCACTGCTCTGTAGAAATATTGCCATGAAGATCATAGTATTAGGTTTGCAAGGTTATACAGTTGGTTTAATATTAGACGAGATAGATAAGGCTGTGTTATGGTTTGGTTTGGGTTTTTTTTTCTCCTGGTTGTTTACTGAGCTGTTTAAATTTGTCTGATATTCAACATCAAGCTACTAATGTTAAAGGCCTGAGTGGAAGGGACCCTTCCTCCAAACTCATCAAAACCAGCCATTATTAAGTAATAAGGTGAGAAAGAAAGAAAGACTCTTCCAGGTGCAACCAGCATCTCTGTTAATGACTAAGAAATAGAATTATATGACAGTATTTTTCATTAAATGCTTTCTTCAATATTCTTTCTTGTAACAAAGTGCTACCCCAATCTGAGCTAAATTTGTAGTTCTGTGCCATTGCTCAAAGCTGAGGAGAAAGTGGTAAAAGGTCCATTTTTACTTCATGGGTAGATGAACATATTGTTAAACGGAGTATAATTAGTGGTGAATATTGTTTGTCATTGATTTTTTCCCCTTGTTCTATAAATGATTGGAAGGTTAGAGAAGCCTGACAGTGATAATGAATGAAAGGATCTAACACCTTTCAAGAACAGACACAGAGGACAGAGGTGAAGTCCTGATTCAGCAGTAATGGAGAGGCTTTGGGAAGAATGCCAGGAATACATAGCTCAGTTGGAAATCCAGAGAGAGCGTGTTGGGCACTGAGGCAGGCAGAGGGGAAATGCTGTTTGCCCCCAGAGGAAACACCTTTTATAGCACTCTGTCCCTGGCATGGGGCAGCTGGATGCTTTTCCCTGGCAGTAGCCCCAAGGCACTTGTCTTGCAGGGATGCTGGTGGCTCTGAGGAGCTATGCAATCCTTTGTGTGTCCTTCGGGACTGGTTTGTAAATGTTACTAGCAAGTGAAATAAGACAAACTAGTGTTAGTGAAGGCACCAGGAGAAGTGTGGGAGAGGACTGGAGTGTGTAAGGCTATGTGCAATTTGGCAAGTCTAGTTCATCTCCCAGCTCTGCCAAGAGACTTTTTTGACCTTGTTAAGCCATTTAGTTGCAGTTGCTGACATTTTCCCACCTCCAGCCTGTCTTGTCTGAAGTGAAAATTGCTCAATATGTAATTTTTTGCATGTGTGTCTACATTCAAACTGATCTTATTGAAATAACTGACTGTGAAAAGTGAACAAATAGAACATAGCTTAGTGATGAACACAGATTGATTGATGCCAAACTAAATTCCAAGCTTCCTTCATGGAAAAGTTGGAATTTTCGGTGTGCTTCTTGTCTTGGCTTAATGATAGATTTCAGGATATGGATTCAACCTCTGCAAAGATTTAAAGCTCTGTATTGGTTCTATTCTAAAGTTCTATGCAATGCATATATTAATTAATCAAAAACTTTCCATGCTGAAACAAGAACTCTGCCTTTAGACTCTGAAGAAATACGGAATTTTGATATGAAAAGCAGTATCATCTGAAACTCAAAAGTATTAAGTTGATTTCTCAGTATTTGAAGATTTGTGTTTTGATGTTTTGAGTGGATTGGAAAGTTTTTATGAACAGTAAGAGAAGAGAGCACCTCCTTTGCCTTAAAATGCTAATTTCTTGTGTTCATTGGTTGATACTCCTTTCCTTGCTCTGACATTTTCCTTGTAGAGGTTTTGAGAAATATGAAGTTCTCCTTTAAGCAGTGGTTTCTAATACCAGACCGCAGGAAGTAAAAAAACTACATCCCTTTTTTTGTACTTATTTTTATTTTTCATGATTAAAGCCAGACAAAAAGAGCCATGGTGTGAGGGAAGTGTAAAGCAAACACAAAAGAAACGCTGAAGACATATGGAAAATCCTAAAAACATTTTCCCTCAATATAAACAGGTTATAAGTTAAGTTACTGGTTAAGTTACTGTTTACTGGTTAGTCAATGTGTTCTGTACAAAGTTTGGCTGAAAAGGAAATTAAATATTCATTATCTGGGGGCAATTTTTTAACATAGAAAAATGTCTTGGAAAAGCAACAACAGGAGCTTTTACCATTCTTAGGGCTCCTCACTTGGCATTTTCCCTGAAAGACTTAATTCCATGTGCATTTCATGAATGTGACACTTCATCACTCCAATATGCACAGGTGTTTGACCATATTGTGGGACAGGAAGGCCTCAACAAACACCACATCCTTTCAGTGGAGAAATGTAAACCAACTGGGCCTTCAGCTATTTTATCAGCTTTATTTTTAACTCTGGTAGAAATGTGGTGTTCGGGAAATTGTCCTTCTAATCATCTGCTTAAGGTATGGTCAGAAATTGGCCAAGACTTGCTTGTGCCAAAATCATAGCAAATGTAAATTATAGTTTGTTGAGAGTAAATGAATTTATAGCTGCTGAGGATGTGGCCTTTTGAAAATAAGGGTGAGCAGAAATTACTTTTTTCACCTCTATTTCTGATCTGTCTACACTGGACTGCAGTTCACAGGGGAGGAAGCAGAAAGTTGTGTGGCTGCTGTTCCTCCTGTAGTCTGTGCTTTTTTTGAGCAGCTAGGACACTGCAGTCGTAAAATGCCATTATTTCACACCAAATTTTCTGAAAAATAATGCTTATACCAAAAGTGTAAACAGTTCAGAACCTCTCAAGTGATAAATGGCATGCAGGTACCCCACTTTTCCAGGATAACTGAGCCTCGCTGCCTAATTTGCCGAGACAAGTATTGTGCCATGTATTGTGCATCAAAGAATGAAGTGGCAGTGGTTGATACACCTTTGTTCCTGTGTGGGGCACAGGTGCAGGCTGTCCTGAGGAGGCACTGGAACCAGTACAAGATCCAGTTTGAGCACAGCTTCAGCCACTCGGACGCCATGCGCACAGCCTCCTACACCGTGTCATCCATCAGCGACGTGCAGGGCTACGGCTACAGCCACGACTGCACCAGCGAGCACTTGAACGGCAAGGGCTACCACGACATGGACAGTGTGGTGCTAAAGACCGAGAAGCTCTACGGCTGACTGACTGACTGACTGACTGCCAGAGCTCGGCTCTGCTGCCCTCGGCAGCTCCACGTCTGCTTCGGTGACTTCATGGCCAGAAGATTTGACCGAACTTGGGGTTTGTTATTCTCCTGAATGATGCAATCTAAGCCAACGTGTTTTTTGTATGTATGTGTGTGTCTGTATATATAAATATATATGCACACACATACATTCATACCTACATATGTTTGTGTTTCTGTGTATCTATATAGTATGGACATCTGTACATATATATCTATATATGTATGTGCATTTATATAAGGATACAAACTTTGCCTCTTCAGTTTCTACTGTGTAGACAAAGTTGGCAAATTTTTGTACAAAGGGAATCAATGAAGGATTTCTTATTTTCTTGGAAGTTTGTATAAGATTGTGCTGTGTTGAAGCCACTTCATTTGCCTATAGAATCTTAGAGTGTAAATACCATACTCTGTTGTCTTAATTCAACCTAAAATAGAACGAAACAAAATGGTTAAAGTAGGTGCAATAATAACAAGAGGTTTTCCAGGTTATTTTTTTGGTCCAGCATTTGTTTGACTATCAAACAGTCTGACAGGTAGTCTGAGATAACAGATTCAAAGATAGCTACTGCTGTTTTGGTTAAAGATATTGACACTTGGGTTTGGTTTGGCCAGTTAGTTTTCTTCCCCCAGTTTTACATTAAGCACAGAGACACCACTTCCAGACTGAGTCTTGACATACTTCTGTACTGCAATGTAAGCTCTTGCACAAAGATTTGAGCAATTTTAAGCTATTTCAGGATATTCAGAAGTATCTCCTCTCCTGAATTGTATGAAAGTTTCTTCTGGATTTAACAAAAACAAGATTGATGAGACTTCACTACCAGGAAGAAAAGGAGTAACCTGAATAACTCTAAGTCCTTCCAGATATTCATAGTAATTGCAGCTGATGGAACTTCATTGTGTCCTTAAGGAATTTACTCATCCTGGAGAAGATCATGTACAGAATTAATTGTAGCATTGTTCTGATTTTACTTTAACGTATTTTGCCAGCCATATGCTTGATAACTTATTCCTTCATTCTTGGGGCAAAGTTTTGGGTTGTGTGGCTCTTTTTGTTGTCTGAGATAAACATGCAAGACTGAACACAGTGCACATGACATACTACCTGCAAAGCCACTGCATGAGACTCAGACGTGTCATTATTTGGAAAATCCAATATAAAGTTTGTATTATAAAGGTTCAAAATTTGTGGATTGAGAATTTCAGTATTATTTTGAATGTGTTGGTTCTAAGTCTCTCAGTTAATTAGCTAAGAACAGTACTTTATATGTTGTTTCTTTGGTTCTGCTGGTGCATAAAGGTCTCACTGAAAACTAGGACGTTGTCAGGAAGGTCTTGAGAAAATGTCTTTATAGAAATTTATGTTTCTGTTAAATCTTTATGCTTTAAAGAAATAGTTTTGTTACGTGAAATGACAAAAATGCTCAAGAACGAGAGATGAAACGAGGTGAGTTCACTGAAAATTACAAAAGTCAGAAAAGTTTTTATACATTTCATTTGCAGATACGTCTACTTGAAGTGGGGAAAAATCAAAATTAAGTAGAAGAAAAAGTAGGTGCTGGAACTGACAGACTATTTTGCTAATGAACATACATCTGGTGCATGTAATCCAGTCAAAAAATTGGAAAACAGTTCTTTCTGACACCACTTCAGTTTTAAATGATTTTGCATACAAATTATGGTATACAAATCACCTTGACTTTGACATTTAAACATTTTTGTCAGTAGCTTTTCTCTAAGCTTCATTAGTGTCTAGGTAATTTGCTGTCACAGTGTTTATTCCTTTATGACTTCATAAGGCTTTAAATGCTTTGTATTTAGAAAGAAGACATTGGAGGATGTGGCAAGTTCATGCCACCTGCACCTTTCTATAGTTTTTTTTACAGTTATGTCTGGAGTTTGAATATAGGAAGTGTTATATTAATTATTTACTTTCACAATGTAGAATCTCAGCTAGGATGCACAAATGAAGATTTCTGCAAGGCTGTCTGGTCAGTAGATGGGAATGCTTTGAAGAATCAGTTGGATTCTAATTTGTGAGCTCTGGCAGTCAAATGGCACAGTCTCTCAGATTGTGAGAGTAACAATGCCTGCTACAACCTGCCTAGAGGTTACTTACAGCTCTGCTGGCTGATCTGTGTAATGTTACTTAAAATGTGTGCAATGTTCTGAAAGTATTAGTGGTGCAGAAAATCCCTGCTCTGGTGTAGCAGCTTTACATTTGTGGGACCAGCTCTTCAACTGGTATCAATCTGTCTGGAGTTCCCTTTGCAGAACCTGCAGGTACCACTGCGAGTCAAAGCCCAGGCAGCTGTCTGTCCATTTTAATGTGCTCTAAGCCCTTTAGGGCACAGTATTAGACAATTATTTCATGGTACCTGGAGGGTTGCTGTAATTACTACATACATGGTGATTTAGAATGCGATCCAGTATTACACTTTAATTGAGCTTCCTTCTTATACAGGTAGTTCAAATTCAATAGCCTACAGATTTTGTCATCTAATACCAAATGCATATTTCTAATTGCTCTCTGTTCTCTATTAGAGAAGCATGTAATGGTAATTTAGGATAGAAAATTGTTTTTAAACAGAAATTATCCTGCTTCTAGGTGGACAATCACAGCATGCTTCTAGGCACACACATTTATCTTCACTTTGGAAAAGAAACACATCCACTTTGATGTGCAGGAAAATCTCTGTGGCTTTGAAGGGTCACATGGTATACAGAGCTATATTTCCCCGCTCCTGCTGAGGTTAGATAATCTGTTTTCTAATTTGCATTGGAAAATACCAATTCCTTATTTTGTCTTCCTACCTCACCTTTTTTTCAGTTTCTGCATAGCTAAGAGAAGGGTCTGCTTCTTAAAATGTTTTTCTGTCACCATAAGTTAAAATCAAACCCTTATGCTGATTCCTCATGGCTTTCTTCTACTTTACAGAATGTTGTAGTCCATATCTGTATTCTCTGGGATGGAAGTAAACTCTGTTTTGATGGGGCTGTGGGACTCCTTTAAACATGCAGATTATTACTTGTTTATTACCTGTTATTATTATTTGATGTTTCGGTTTTTTTGTTTTTTACCTAGTGAGGATTTATTGTATTAATCTACAGGGGCTCCAGCAAGAGTTGTATTTATCTGTAACACCAGCATTCAATGAGAGAAAATGTCTATTTTTAATGCTACTGTCTTCAATTAATAAACAGTTGCATTGCAGGGTCCCTGAGTTTTTTTGTTTAACATTGGCATTTATGTTATGGAGTTTTTCATGGTGATGAGTATTTGGCTGTAGAAATGCTGCAACACGTAATCCTTTTGATGTCAAGAAGCATTTGGGCTGGAAACCAGGTAACATTCACATATTGTACTTTGTAAATAAGATTAATAGAAGCTAGAGCATTGTATTTATTGCTTACACTAAGAACGAAATGGAAAAAAAATGTGAAGTTTTTTTTTGGTTCTTTATTTTCACCTTGTTCATATGAATCATGCATTTTAATTGCTGAGAGAAGCATTGTTTCTGATCAATAAAATAGTACTCCATTTATTCATCTCTCTTGTGCTGTAATGCAGAAATAACAAAGCTGATCTAAATTAGGCTTTCCCAGATGTTTTAACTCTGTGTTAATTCAATATTAACCCAGGGAGAAAGTAATTGCATAGAGTTACTAACAATTATTCTTGTTTTAAGTGTTTATTTAATACTAGAATGCTCTATTTCTGGAGGAAGTTTGTACAGATAATATCTAAGATAACTGGACATAAAATTACTTACTTGAAAGTTTCATGTTCCTATTCCTGTCTCCTGAATCCACCTTTTAATAAAACATTGTTAATACTTACTTAGGTTTAGCCAAAATTTCTGTTTCATCAGGAACTAACAGCAGAATAGAGACTAAATTAAGCATATCTGTCTGCTTCATTCCATCAGTCGAGGTGGAGGTAGAGAAGCAAAACCTGAGCTCAAATTAAAAAACCCCAAACAATATTTAACCTCACCAGGGGATCTCAAATCCTGGGTGTTAACACTGCTGTCTGCCTGTTGCCCATATATTTAAAGGTCGCTAATATCCAACCAAAAAATACACAAGGACCAAATGTCAGGCAGTGGAAATTGTTCTAGACTCCCACGAAGTTATGTCTCTTCCTCCAGCTCAGTGTGTAGGTTACTGTTCTCTACCCATACCTGCTAATAGTCCCACTTACTGGGAATATTAGCAGAGAGTCTTATAGAGACTCTCTGTCTCTATGTAGTTAAATGTTAAATAAAGTTAAATGTAGCAGTTTTAACAATTATTTTATACTGTTACACAAGTAGAGAAGAAGTAAATCTAATCCCCAAAATCCAAAAGTTGCTGCTTACAAAATCTGATTGTAATTTGTTCCCAGCAGTAGAAAAGTAACACAAATTATATCTACAGTAGCATTTTTCAATGCAGTACATGTGCCCAAAAGCACTTAAACAGCAGAATGAAAGACAGCATCCTAACCTCCTCAGGTAAGAGTAAATAAACAAGGAGCCTCACATTTTCTATATCATTTTAAAAGAGGAAATGTTCTTATAGCACAGGTAGCCTCACAATAATTAAATATGCCAAAAAATACATAAGAAAATAAAGAAAACAAACCCATCAATATTAAAACAGAATCCCATTCTACTCCCTGCAAGATACAAAGATTACTGCCTTTGAAAATATTCCAATTGCTCTATTAGTGTGTCTTGCATGTTCTTGTCATGGCAGTCACCATTAAAGTCAAGTTCTAAATCAAAGTTTTAAATCAAAGTTTTAGCTTTTGATAGTGATCTGACTCTAAACATCTGTGTGACAAGAAAATATAAAATTCATTCTCAGCTAGACCAAATCCGTTCCAAAATGAGTCTGACTGCAAATACAGAGGTAACAGACAAACCCCTGGCTATAATTACAATTATTAGCTATCCGTCACCCTACAGCTGCTTGTCTTTAACATTTTAAACCACACTGCTTAAATGAACAATTCCAGTTCCTCCACATGGAGTTCAATTGAGGCAGATAACATACAGGATTATTTGTAAATTAAACTCAGTTTTATCACTGCCCCCTAAATTTTAAAGGTATTTTCAACTACAACTTCTAATGACTATTTCAAAGTGTTCTTCCCCTCAACAAGATTCACCACTCTCTAAATGAAAACTCTTACAAAGGGAAAATATCATATGATTATTGCTAACTCACATTAGGCTTAATATATTGTTTTATGTGAATTTAACAAAATATAAATGCAGGAAAAAACCACTGTTCTCTGAAAAAGTGCTCACACACTATTGTTAATTCCTGCCTTACCTGCTTTCCTGGAAATTGAGATTTCACAATCGGCATCAAATGAAAAACTGGCACAAAGGAAAAAGCAGCGAGCAGAGGTGCTGGGGTCCCTGGTGCTGTCTGGTGAATCCATCTTAATGGTGGATGCAGGCAGTCTAAAGTGAGCTCTTCCCTGTGAAGGAGCCAGGAGCAAACCCTTCTAGGTAGACAGCTGGTTTGAAGCCAGTGGGCCTATGGAGTGTTTGGGGAAGAGTTCAGGAATGAACCCCAGAGCTGTACAGCAAATATTTAATCATAAGCCATGCACAAATTATCAAAAGAGAAAATGAGCTTGAATACAATTATTCATGTATTTGCTTAGATCCTTACCCTGACAGCTGCAAATGAAAGGTGATAATTGATTGGCCAGGAAAGTCCTTCCAAAGGTCCTCCATGCATTGGACAGGGATCACTGTTTGGTGGTGTCTTTGACACAGGGAAGTCCACAGACAGCTGCTCCATATTGTGACAGTTCCACTGGATGTCCACTAGCTTTGCATATAAATATTTATGAAAACAATATACTGAATTAGCAGGGAACAAAAATATTTAGATGCCACAAGAAGTATATTGCACTAAACAGAAATAGCTGTCAGAGAGTTAACACAATAAATGTGATGGTAATAAAACATTGCTAGATATGATGGAATTAGAGCAAAGGGGACAAAAAGTAGAATAAACTGTTCTTGGCCTATTTATTTTTTTAAATGTGCTATAAAAAGTTTTCAAATCATAGTATTGTTACCTTTCAAACCATAAAATTGTAGACTTAGAGAAATTATAATCACTTTGTCCCTTAAGCTCCCCTGCATGTAGACCTGAAACATCAGAGAAGAGCTAGAACACAAATAATCATATTTTCCTTAGCTAACCTTGAATATGAGCCAAATACGTGCATTTAAGTGCATTTGGCTGGGTTTCCTGGAAAGCTCTGCAGCCATACATCTCACAGAACAGTGTCCATCCCCAACTTGTTCTGTTACTCACGAGGAACTCCCGCCTTGTGATGCCCAATGGACTCCAGGAGATGTCCTCAAGCACTGGTTCCTTCTGTCACATTCTGGCCACATGATGACAGAAAGGTTTCCTTATTTCCAGGGTTTCTTTCCAGAGTCTAGGCATTCAGCCACCAGGGGTACTTCAGAATCTGCAACAAGAATCAAATTCACAGCAAGAGATCTCAGGCTGAGATGACTTGAAAATTCCCGAAGTTCTGTTACTATTTCATGCATTATAGCGCAGTGCAGTGACACGGCTCTGTTTTTCCTATTCCCAACTCTATTTTAAAAAGCATCTCCATTTGGCATAACCGTGATACTCCTTATCCAGATGATGCAATGCACTTGTTACAAGAGCTTAGAATGTTAGAATACCAATGCCTTCAAAATCTTAACAGCAAATACTTGTGGTAAAACTAGTTTAATTTCAGGTCATTTCAATGTGTGGACTCTGAGCCAAACAGTCCTTTCCAGTCCAGGTCTGTATTTGCTGTGAGGTATAGCAAATATTTCCCCTTCCTTTTGTTAGTGGAAAATGACAGAGGCTATTTTTCATTTAAAGCTAATCACCTCTTCTTTTTCCCCACATGGACTTGTTTATAAGAGTCAGGTGTGCTCTAAATAGCCTGATCTAGCTGTAATTAAAAAGCTAATTAGAATGATCTGTGACTTGTGTAAAAAACTCTTAGAGAAGAAGGTTGAATCAGGAAGCTTTCACAGAAATAATTAAAATTTTGAAAGCAAAAATACAAATATGCTAGTAGCAGAACTCTGTAAATGTGTTTTTGTTACAAACAACAACAGCACTACCTACGGTTTTCCATTATATATCTTTTTATATTTATTAAAGAGATTTTTACCTTTTAAGCTATGTAAAGTGAGTTTTTTTTAGAAATACAAGCACTGAAAGTGGTAAAATACACCTTTTACTTACGTTCTAGCAAAATATTTTGAGTTTTACAGCTTACTGTCTTTCCCACTACCCCAGATCTCAGTATTTCCCCAGCACTGGCATGATTTTTTATCATTTCAAATAAAATCTTCCTCTCATATCTTAGTATTCACCAAAGGCCTGGCACCAGCAGTTATCTACGTTCCTGCAAGATGCTTTCCTTTCCAGCAGCTATCTCCAAAGGTTTTAGGAACTGGAGGTAATCCAGCTCCAGCCTAGCATCTTTTCCCAGCTGTGCCAGGACCGCAGGAGCAGCACAGGAGGGCACTCAGCAGCGCTCCCTGAGCTTCAGTTAAGCCACAGTTGGCACAGGCATGAAGGAGGTGCAGCCTCTGAGAGTTTAACTCACCCATTTCCTAGGCAAAGTTGTTCTGGCACTGGGGAATAACTGGCATTGCTGCTTCCTGCCAGGAGGAATGCTCGGAGCTGGTTTCTGGCTGGACTCTCCTTGCTGAGCTGTGCAATATCTGACCTTCTCCTGGTCACTCCTTTATGCCTGTTAGTGCTGTAGAAATAACTGACAGAGCAGAAATCCCCATCAGGTCCTACATGCAGTGGTGGCTGCAAGCTGAAAGCCAGACAAGTGTAAGAATTCATCCTATTCCTAAATTTAAGAATTCCAAAACCAGGCTCTCTTCTTTCACTGCAAAAGAATTGTACTTTAGAATAAAGAAAAATTGCATATCCATCTATTTGCAGACATTCCCCACTGGCTTTCCAGACACGGACATGCTTATGAGAGGAAAAATTAAGAGGGGCCTGGGCCTTCCTCCATTAGCATCAGTGGCCACAGCCCACATGCTTAGCAGAAAGGAAGGGATAGCAACTTCACACACCTTTCTTTTTCCTTCTTTAATTTCCCTTCTTTTATGCACAATATAATATCATCTAGCCTTATGGACAGTGATTCTCATGATGAATTCCTTCCCCATCCAGGCCAGTTCCCAACAATGGGTGTCAAGACAAAGAAATTATTCCTATTTCTGTTAAAGCAATATTTACTGTTAAAGGTATTTATTGTAGAATTAAATACTACCTCCTTTGTCTCAGATACATAGGAAAGTTCCCACCGGCTTAAGTTAAGTGGTTTGGATAAGATATCCAGACCATCCTAACAGTCTTGAAGTCAGCATGACCTTTTAAAAGTTTGAAAATACTTTTTTTTTAATAATGTCTCCCTTACTTTCACCTGAAAGCAAAAATATATTCATATAATGAGAGTGACTATCCTAGTAATGAACTGTAACTAAATTGCAGTTACTAGCGTGGGTTTGGATTAAATACAGGTGGGTCTGCACCATTAAATAAATAAAACCAAAGAAGCAAGTTTTCCCTTCTTGCTTCCACCTAATCCTTGAACTAGCATCATTCTCATATTCACAATACAGCAGCACCTCTGCAGTCTGCCCTGGAACATCTTTCTGGCATGTTCCATTCACCAACTGCTTAACAACCACTATGAGACCACAGATTGCAACTCATTTTGCATTTGCCCAGCTGACTGTGTTCATTCTAACTCTCCTATATGGGCTCTGTGCTCTTTGTTTGAACTCCTATACACTTCTTTCACAGCCCTTATTTGAAGCAGCCTCTGAAAGTGCATTATCACTTACAGGCAGGAAAATACTAGGGTTTAAAACTCAAGGTAGGGGTGTGTCCTCTAATCAAGGGCAGGGTAGCTGTGCATTCTGATGGACAGGCTGTGTGTTTAGCAAGGGACACTCATAGAATCAGCGTTTTCTTCAAGTCACAAATAATTGGCCACTGCTGAAGAATGTGAGTTAACACAAATGGAGAGAACATGCTCTGAAGTGCATTAAAATACACAATGAAAAATCAAGTTAATGGTTCCTTCAGAAAACTGATGCCGAAATTATTACTTTTTCCTGGCCTTTTGTGTTAAGTTTTCACATCCGCAATGAACTGAAAGCTGTCATGTACTGAAATCACTATATGTACCTCTGCCTTTAGGGCACAATAGGAAAGAACAGAGAAGTACCTGGCAAAAATAGGTTCCCTTGTTGCTAAGATTAGAGGGTTTTTATCACTGCTGAATCATTGCAATCATCATCAGGGTACTGTAGTCAACCTCTTTTTCTAGACCCAGTGTGATTTTGACCAATGCAGATAATGAACTGGCTTGATAATTACAGGTCCAAGATGACATTTCCTTACCTAAGAGAGATGTTTAAATTTATAAAGGACAATGCTGGCAGGTGTCTCTGCATCATCACTTTCATACTCCATTTTTCAAGGGGCTCAAAGGGCATACTAGACATACATGAAATATAATCCAGTATGTTCTTCTGAATGCAGAGAAAGGCCCGACAGACTTTTCCTCATATGAAGTGGAAATAACTGTTTAAAAATAGAGAACATTAGATCCCTTCACTAACAAATGCACAGTGAGAACAGCATATTCCTATTTTAGTGATGGCAGAAAGCACCATTCAACAAAGAAAAATTTTTGCTTCTCCCCATTTGCTTTGAACTTATCGTTACATTTTTGCAAGCTCCCTTCCTCATCTGTAAACACTCATCATGGTCATGTGATAGGAAATGACAATATTATAGCCTCTCCAACTACGTGTCATTAAAATCACTGCACTCTGCTTTGAGGCTCAAAGTTAACTCATGTGCAGATGAGTGTGAGTGCCTCTGAAGTCTGCATTCCCAAGGAGCTGTGAGCCCCAGACCTACCCAGCCTTGGCGAGCTTCACCCGCCCTGCCAGAGCCCCAGAGAGCCCTGGGCAGGACCTGAACTCTCAGACATAAATAGTCATGACAAGATGCAATTTTACCTGTCAGTTCAATGAAGGTCTCTGACCACCCAGCCATCCTGGAAGTAAACTTGCCCAGGAATCCTTTTTTAGCTGACACTGCCAGACACCGCATGATTCTCTTCTTTCCTGTAAGCCGTAAAGGAACATCTGCAAGAGAAAAGCTCCTTGAGACATTCACCTCTCCTGTGAGTTTGAACAGGGCCAAACGTGTTCTGATCTTCTATTGTTTAAATATTTAGTTTATTTAGCTATCTTACCTCCTTTGAGTCTATCTTGGCTCTGTTTTAAGACCCAAGATGTTCTTTTCAACAGCTAATACAATTTTTAATGTTTTGTTGGGGTTTTTTAAATCTGTTGCAGTACCCATCAGCAAGTGCTCCCTTCACACACTGGCAGTTTACCAAAATAGCTATTCCAGATTAGCTATTCCAGAACTCCCATTGTGAACACTCTTCCTCCAGAATTAAAACAGGGCTGTGGAGTTTTTTACTTCAATTGCTTTATTTATGTTGGAAGAAAATATTTTAAACCATGAAGTATTTTTTCTGGAATATCTAACTCTGGCAGATTTCCAAGCACAGTTGTCCTATCAGTAGCAAATGGGGAAGTAAAACAAAGCTCTCCAGGACTCCAGGGCATATTTTTAATCTGTAAATCAACATCCTCTAGTATTAGGTCCTTGTTTAATACTTTTGTGCTAAAAATTACTCCTCTTGTCCTGTTGCCAGATGACTCCATATCTGGTATGGCCCACCATTCAGCAAAGAGTCACAAATAACTTATAATTTTTCTAGGCAAAGACAAGTGAAGATATCTGGGTTTGTTGAAAGAATTAAAAAAAATATATGTATGAACAGAAATATTATATTTATAAGCCTTCAAGGTCTGTGTCACTAAAATTCTGTGTGAGTGAATGTGTATTCTACAAATGCACAAAAGCACAGACATTGCAACCAGTGTTTGGAAGAGCGTTAAAGAAAGCTGGAAACTCATCCAATTCCTGTAAGTTTGGCTTGGGTCCCACGTAACTCTTCCTAACTCAATATATTTCAGCTCATCTGACATGAGAATTCTCACCCCAGAGGAGCCTACTTGGAGACAAAGAAACAAACCCATTCCTTTCTGGATTCAGGTGGCACTCATTCAGCATGGCTTGCTCTAACAGCAGCTGAGTGTGTTGACCAACAAGCTTTCAGTCAGCCAAAAGCTCTAAGCAGTCAAATCAAAAGGGATTTGCAAACTGCCTTACCTGTGCAAGATTTTGGCATCTGATCCTTTGTCATTTGCCATGCTACATCCAAATAAAATACATATATAAGAAGTCTGGCGTATTTCTGTCAGAAATATGCCAGACCTGCACTCTTTGCTGGAAATCACACCCTTGGTATGGGACAGGATATGGAATTGCTGCTCTAGATTCCTTTCTTCAGGGTCTGCATCAGAGCTGGTTTGTTAGCTCATGGAAGATCAGGCTCTGAATGGAATGGCAATAAAAGAAATGTTACAGTCTAAACTCAATTGCCACCACTCCAGAAGAAATACAGCAACTAAACTCCCCTCTAAGAAGATTAATCAACTACTTTTTCTTTTTTAAAGTTATTTACTAAATTATGGTTTCCAAATAATGAGGAAATAGTAAAGGAAACAATTGTTTACTTTTAGAACAAGTTGAAGTTATTAATTAAAAAAAAACTTATTTTACTATTAAAAAGCTCTATATTTTTTTAAAAGGCTATGATAAAATATAGGACAAAATCAAAATAATTTACATATCAAAAATCTAGAACATGGAAAACAAAATTCTGAAGTGCTAAAATTTGTCATATTCTTTTCTCTCTGGTCTCTTGCCATTAAGAACATATGCCTTGGGTTCATTTTTCCCTAACATTTTCCTTTTGTCAACATATAATTTCAAACACAGTAGATTAAATCTCTTCTCACCACAAATCGCTGGTGCAGATCCCAGTTTTTAAATCTGACTTGCTCTGTAGGTCTCTCTCATGAACAACACAGTCCTACCTAGCACTCAGATCTGCTCTAAACGCAAACTCCTGCTTCCTACCAGCTGCTGCCTTCAGCTTCCAGAGCCATCTCTTAAAGGCTCTGCCTGGAGCTGTTTTCTGAGCTCCTTTCAGAAACACTATTTGAGCTCTGCAATGAGCCTGGGACTGAATGAACTCTGAGGAGCTGTGCCTCAGGAGCTCCTGTCACTGCCCACCAGGGCACAGCTTCACAAAGCACAGCTTCTCTGGGCAACCTGTTCCATGCCTCACCACACACAAGGTGAAGAATTTCTTTCTAATATCTAATCTAAACCTGCCCTGTCTCAGTTTGAATAGCACACTGCCTTAATAACTTTAATATTATTTTGGATTTTCTCACCTTGAACAATAATTGTAGATTCTATAAAAATTGGTGAGTATAGCATTCATATTTGGGGCAAAATAAGAAAGCTGAAGGTTTCTTTCATGTTTTCTGATGTCTCTCAAAGCAGAGAGATGCTTTAGACTTTGTCCTTTTAGTCAGTGCATTCAAATCCTTAAAACTTTCTAGGTTTATATTCCATTTGTGAATCATGCTTTATATCTAAAACACTCATCTGTCTACTCTTGGAAATGAGAAGAATTTGCCAAGATAATTTTTGCAATAGGATTTTTTTTTTCTTTTCAGACAGTTTCAAACGATGTGGCCTGTCCATGACTCCAGACTTTCTTTTCCCCAGCCCAACCCAATTAGATTACAAATAATTTTCTTCATCTGATCACAACAGCACTAGGATTTGCTTGTGTCTGCGATGCACAAACTGCTCAAGTCCAGTTTTGCTTACAGCTGGACTGTGCCAGTATTCTTCTTGGAAAGGTCTCTGCACAGCTGAGGTTTACCCTTGTTGTCCCAATAACAAAACCACCCAGATTGTGATATTCCCTATCAGCAATTACATTAGCCTTTAGCCACAGGCTGACATTCCTGTTTCTTTCCCATGTTGCCCTATGCCTCTGGGATGATCTGCTCCCTCTTTTAGGTTCCTAAAGAACTCCCTACACTATCATGGTGCTGAACACAGGGCAGATATATCTGAAATGCTGAGAAATCACAGCCTGCTGCAAGAGAGAGTCTAAAAGGCCACAAGTTTGTATTCTGCCTGTTTCTTTAAATTAGTACAGTACAAAACAAATTTGGAAAAATATTTGACATAGCATCTTTCAAAACAGGTTTTTTTAAAGAAGTGAAAATATTCCCTTTCTTACTTTTTTGAGTCAGTTCTCTCCTAAGTGAGAGCAAATTCATCTTTCCCAGCTAAGTGCCCATCCTCGTTCCTCCATATTTCTCCCCAGAATGATAAATATCCCACTGTGGACACAGGAGTTCTAGGCTCTGCTTACAGCTTTCTTCATGCAACCTGCAGCATGGATACTTCACAGATCTTGCAGGCCCATTGCTGAGCATGCATGGAAAGCACATTTGACAAGCTACGTATTTTTGGTCACAAAAACCCCCAGAGGGTCCCTCTACTATAACTTGATATTAAAAAAATACATTCTTTCCAACTTCCCCAGTACATATGGTGAGCTTAGGTCACATACTCTCATGCCTAACACTCAAAGTGGAGTGAAGATGTCTTGTCTACCAAAATGAAAATACAGCTCACTTTGACACTGAACTTTTTTCAACACACAGTATGAAGAGTTATTTTTTGTGAATTTATAAGTGTGAAATAAAGACAGTAAAAACCAGCAAAAAAAAATTACTCATTGACATCAAAAGTTTTCTCCAAAGCTAGATTTTCTCTTCGGAATGATACTTCTGTTGCCTGTCATGCAATTTTGTGAATTTACTCATATTTGAATTTTTTCTTTCTCACTGACAGCAAGGGACTGTGAACTTTGAACAGGGACTGTAAAATGTTCTGAACACTCTTCAATTCTTATCATTACTTCAGTTTCTTAAAATCTCTTGACAATAATCAGCAATCCAAATTCAGTTTCTCACAGTGAGCAGAAGCTGCCCCGAGGGCAATATGATTCCCAAGCTGGAGATTTTCTAATTGCTTGTCTCAGTGTGGTCA
The DNA here is from genome assembly GCA_013397955.1 of Grantiella picta. NCBI lineage: Eukaryota > Metazoa > Chordata > Aves > Passeriformes > Meliphagidae > Grantiella > Grantiella picta. Next base: position 1,273,843 of record VZRM01008916.1, on the reverse strand, counting down.
GGAACAAAGGGTACAAGGCCCAGGGGATGGAGGAATTTCCTCCAAACAGGTAACTGAGCTATTTCTCCTGGAATAGCTATCACTGCCTACAAGGCAATGATATATTTTAGGTGATCCTGGAATTTTTCATTCTCCTCCTGCCCCCCATGACAGATGAACCTTCTGGGGTGAATCATGCTGCATTTAACACAAGTTATCAAAGACAAGAAGCTGCAAATAAATGTTTTTCTTACATTGAGTTCATACGCATTTTGTTGGAAGAGACAGAAAAGGAGTGTTTGATAATTGGATTACTGTGCTTCCTTACTGAAGTCACTTCCTGATAAGCAGCCAAACTAATTGGCTAAAATAAACGAGAGCTTGAATATCCCAGCCGTGGCCAATCACCACTGGTGCAGGATTATACTGGCTAAGACAACCTATGTTATTTACTTCTCAACAATATATACCAGCCCAATGAAAACATTATGAATTTCTTATAGTATTCAGATTTCTACATTCAAAGAGGTAAAACCATTTACAAGAAACCACTGACAAAGATCCTAACATGATCTTCAGCCTCAACCTTTTTTATTTTCTTTTCCAAAATCAAGTCCTCACATGAGCAGCTTTTACACTGTATTTTCATAAAATATGTTTAAAACCACATGTACTTATAAGAAAATCCCAAGAAACACCAACTTTCATCTGAAACTCATGATGAAATAACAAAAGATTGTTCCCATGGAAATTAAAAAGAGGTTTAAGTTACTCTATCTATAGACTATAAGGCTAAGAAGTGCTGAATATATTCGCAGGACTTTTAAATATACCTTAAATCAAGAGAATATGCAAACTCCAAATATCTTAAAAAGCTTTTTTAAAAGTTTTACTAAAGCTATTCCTGCTGTGTTATTGGAAGTAATTTCAATCCTCAACACAGCTCTTTCATGTTCTGCCATCATGTCAATGACCTTTTGTAGTCAATGCTTTGTCTTGTACAAGAAACGAAGCCAGAGAAAGTAGCTTTCTTTTTCCACTTTCCTAGTAACTACTTTTTCAATGTTATGACCTTAATTCAGAACATTTGGTTGCATTTTAAAAATGCTCATTTAGCTTAGAGCAATAAGCTTGAAAAGCTTCTCAAAAATCCTGCTGACTAGAAATTGTTCTGTTTCTGCCTATTAGAGTGCTTAGCTACACAATTAAGAATGATAATTAATCTGATGCTTAAAAGTTATCAATCCTTTATCGGAACACCCTTAAGTTAATTTAAGAACTTCTGTACTATGGGAGTTTATGGACTCTAGAGTGGAAGTAATAGGATTTACAAATGTTCTTTACCAAATCTCTGACTCCCTTGGCCCTCTCCTGCTGACAAAGTGGCCTTTCTGGGCTTCCCACAGTCCCTTTGGCACAAAGTCTGAGCCTGGTTACACAAATTAAACATCTTCAAACTTACCTTTGCTGAACAAGTGACCAGACTCTGTCAAGAAGTGCCTGAAGATGGTATCCACATGGGCAGGACACTCCACTGTGGGGCTCCAACAACAGCAAGTGTGTGTTTGAGACAGAGCATCAGCATGTTAGTACTCAATACATTTCATTCTCATTCCAATCTACAACGCTGGAAACCCTCACAGGTTAAATGTAGGGCTTTGTTAATGAAAATACAAATACAGGCATAGTGACCAGGCAAGGCAACTGGGGATCACTGCTCCCTGAAGCCCCCTAATGATTATGACTCAACAGTTTTTACACTAATTACTCCCCACTAAACAAGTGTTTTCCTGAACTAAAAAACTGATACTCCATGAAGCAGCGATTCACTAGGATAAAAATTTTTTGGCAGAAAAATATTTTTAAACCTAAAATATTCATGCTTTTGGTATAATGGACCTGATATCAAACTGTGCATGGAAACAAACACAGGCACTGAGCTTGGTACTGGAAACTGAACTATGAAAGAAGCAGCAATATGCAAAGTCAAGTTTGTTAAGCTTTATCTTAAAAAAACACTTAATTTTGGTGATTACTCTGAAAGGCCATTTGCAGCTTCTTCATGGGCTGTATCCTGGACCTGACCAGCTCTGTACTGCAAGCAGGAGGCTTTGGATAGAGAAATATCTCTGCCTTTAGCACTAATTTCAGATCATCCCCAGCTGACTTGCACTGGCTGTGTCTCAGGGGCTTATGGTAAAAGCCTGTGGGCAGTTTGTAGTGGCTGGGGGTATAGTGTCAATGGAACTTGAGAGAGGATAACCCTGTTAAGATGCTGCAAAGTAATAAAGCATATTTCAGAGAACATAAGGGAATGACCAAACCCACCAAGAGATTTCATGTACAAACCTCTGTAGAAAGCATTTCCTTCCTAACCACATTTTGAAGTGTTAGTGATTTCACTGTGTATGAAACAGTGAGATATTGCCAGTTACGAAACAGGATATAAAATATCTAGCAACAAATACCAACATCCTGCATTAACGGCAGACAAGGTGTACAGGGAATTCTAAAACATCAAAAGTTAAAATATTCTGCAACCCAGTTCATGCTTTAAAATAGATGAGCACTTAAAATCACTGCACAGAAAAACGATTACTCTTAAATACTTTAGCTTCTCTTCTAAGTTTTAGACCATTCTAAGACACACCTTCAAAAACCCTATGAATTTAATTTATTAAGAATTCAAAGTAGATTTTAAGATACAGAATGTGCAGAGTGCAGACTCTGTATGGCAAATTTTAAATTATTTTTCCATTCAGTTGAAAGCACAGGGTGTAAATTTCTGTTTATAGAACACAATTTGATCTATGATATCATTAACAATCTAGTGACCACTCTGTCACACTGTGTACTGTGACTAAGAAAAAGGAACCAATCCAAAAATTTTACAAACATCCAGTGGCAATTTTCAAAATGACACATGTTGTATCTGAATTACTCTGAGACTATTTCTATAAATATTATACGCATATGCCTGAGTGAAACAAGAACTGCAAGGTAATACTGTGCAATAAGTAATAATTACTAAGCATTTCTTCTACTTTCTCCTCTTTCCTTTACCCTCTTTCTTCCTAGGGCAAAAGTTCACAAACACAGGACTGTCCCATCTGTTTGCAACATGACTGTTACCACTTATGCTCTCAGCAACTTCAGTTTACAAATATTTGGCTGCAGTTAGAGATGATGTGCTTTTCATTGTTCCTTTTTTTCACCCAGACTGAACTCTCACACAAAACTCCACCTTAAGAGTGATAATCAGTGCTTAAATTATTAATTATTGTTTGATATAAGGATTTATTTTTATTTTGTAATATTCAACACTCCATAAAGTTTCAGGACTACCTGCTGTAGCAATCTGGAGAGGCACTGTTGCTACACTGAATGGTTCACACTTTTAACAGAAAACAAACTCTCCCCAACACCACCCTCTCTGAAAAAACAAACAAATAGAAAAATACCAAGGAAAACCTGAAAAATTCTACCCAAAATTAGTGTAACTCATATTTGTTACTCTGGTCAAGCTAATAGTAATTAGTTATCTTGCCCTTGGGGAAAAGCCTGTAGGTATGTAGCCAAACACACAGAAACCAGGGTAATCTGAGAGGTTAGAAAGAAAGGAGGAGGATCCTGTCTGCCTGAAGGGCACAGTAAATGCTATTTCTGGCAACACTGTGCCCACCTGGACCTGGGCTGGCCAGGGCAGGCAGAGCAATCTGTCACTAAGTTTGTTTAGCCAGAGCCTCCAAAGCCTTTGGGCTCCACAGAGCAGCACCAAGCAACAGCACAGTGTGGGGGAGATGCTCCAACTAGAGGGGGATAAAAATCCTCAGTTAGCATGCTCAGCATTCAGTGACTGCATTTTAAGATGGAACACACCATCTATAAGATCTATAGAGGATCTATAAGAGCATATATGATACATTTTTTTCACATTAGTGGAAACATCATTTGGTGCAGAAATTATCATAGTGTGTCTAAACACCAGGATATGAAACACACCAAAATAGCCTCTTTGGTATAGAATGTCAGTGCAAAAAGTGGTTGTTTTGGATTGTTCAGGAAAGGGTCTAAAATGTTCAGATCAAATGTACTGATCAGCTGATATTACCAACCAACATGTGAAAGGCCAGAGCTTTTACATGGGGATTCCAAAGGATTTGATTCTAGATATACATAGTGCTCGATATATCATGAGACCCAAAATAAGCATGAACAATTTCTGTCCAAGTTGACCAAAAAGTATACACATAACTCTGATCATCTCCCTTGCTGTAACCTTGTTGTGGTTGGAACCACTGTACATTCACAGGCTCTTAGTGACTGTTGGAAACTCACCAAGTTACCCTATGGAAAAACAGGGCTTGACATGCCATATAAAACTCTTAGCCCTTTTTTGACAAAAGGCAGTAGTGTTTGCTAGATGGTATTTTTAGCAACTGAATTTCAGATTTTTAAGTGCCAAGAACTTTAAGTGAATTTTTCCCAAGACAGAGGTCTAATTGAACAAAAGTCAAGGTGAATTTTCATTTGCTATCCTGCTTAAACAGGAAAATGTAATTTTACGTGATCAAGACTGATATTCCAGCCTCTGGCAATTCAAGTCTGCCTTCAGAATTCTTTTAGAAATATGCTTGATGTCAAATCAACTGGAAACCAGCTGTAAAGAAAAAGGGAATCCAGGAATGCTGTGAAAAAAAACCCATGGTTTCTAAACTCTAATTTCACCACTTGCTTTTTCAGCAGAATTATTATATTAAAAATATGCATTTCTCAAACATTGCAATTTAACTCTGGGACTAATTTCTCTTTGTCAAAAGTATTTTTATTTTGTCCAAACTCTGCCTGTTTGCCGAAGAAGAAATTCTTAAGACTTCATGATTTTTTTCCAGGAACCAGAAAATATTTATGTTTTTGGAAATTCAAAACTGTCCAACATAGAATTCTCAAGAAAAAAATTATTTTCACTGATTCCCCTGAGTTTTTATTAAGCAATAAATTCCACAGATAATTTTTTTCCTGATAACAATCAAAGAAGAATTTATCATCTTAGTAGATCAAATTAATAAAAAATAAGTGCAAGAAGAACAGAGGTACAAAAGAATTACAGGACCTCATGCACTGTTACCAAGGCATGTAATCCATTAATATATGTGTTAATTTACTGTTTAATTATTTTCTACAGATGTGGGGAGAATAGGACTCAGATGAGTAACCTGAGTGTTGGAGTAGTTGATGAAAATGGTGTCAAAGGCTGGAAGAAAAGAGGAGGCTTGTTTAGAAAAACCCCCAGTGGCAAACAAGAGATTTTTGATAGTTGGTCAGGAGTTGTGCTCTCAAATACACCCAAAACATGTACAGTGGTTACTGCTTGTATAATTGTTTATGTTAACCATTGTCAGGCATAGTGACACACCAGGAGGCGAAAATTGCTAGAAATACTAAATCCAAAAATTAGTGTATTAATCACTGTGATTTTGAATTATAAGCACAATGATTTCCTTTGAATCATTCATTCATCAAAAAGACTGGGAATTCTACTTGGAAGAAAAATTATACCAGTTCAGCTTCTGTCATTTTTCACCTTTTCCTAAATAAGTAATTTTATTCTTCTTCTTTTTCCCATATTATGAGATCATTTCCAAAGTTTAAATGAACTTGGCAGTTCTACAAATATTTTTCTGCTTTCTTAACAATTCCTTGTTTACTTATTCCATGCATTAGGTTTTTGAACAGAGGTTTCCCAGCAAATTAATAAAAGCTATCAGAGTCCTTTAAAAGGAAGTAACACATAATTCAAGTTGGAGGGCTCAATTTTGGAACCCTTTATTGAGCAAATCCTTAAAATAATTGATCCTATTGATTCCAAAAACAAAACTTTGCTCAAGTGATGGCTCACTAGTGTGGAAGAGATTAAAAAACTGGGAGCAAAATGCTGAAGATTAAAAAAAGGTGAACTACTAGGAATAGTAAAAACAGTAAAAGATTAAATATAACCTGATTTAGGCTCATCAATCATATTATTTACATAATTATCACACTTGTATGTTTATGAAATATTTCCAACACATGCAGCAAAACTAGTTTGTTTTTTTAAAATACAAATGTACTCGTTTATTTTAATTCTTCTTCTCTTACTCCTTAATTTACAATTCATTTATAGTTTTAAACCTTTTCTCTACAACCCTGATATTTGCAGCAACTACTACTACAGATTTATAATAAAACTTTGGTAAAGAAACTCAGAGACATAAATGCTTCATTCTACTGAAAAATCTCCCTCTGATCACAGATGAATAACTTTTTACCAACAAATCCCTGCTTCTTTCTGCTCTACTCTACAATACATTGCTTAAATCTCAAGGTATTTTCCACTTGTAAGAATACTAATCCTTGAGTAGATGGACCTTTTGCCTGTTGAAACTGTTTCACTTTGCAGAATGGATTAAAAGAGTTTCCAAACATGCTTGAACACTTCTATTTCATCATGGGAAGGAGAGAGAATCCTAACCTTCCAACAAATATGTTATAAACTGACCTGTTTACTTCAGTGAATACACTTCACCTTTCTGCTCAGTGCAGGATGTTTTGAGAGTGACAAGAGTTCAGGATGGCAGCCCTCAGAAGAGCTACAACTCACTGGCTGGGCTCTGATTTACATGATTAAAATCAGGAGTGCTTGGAAGCCAAGGCATAATTTTTGGAAATCATCAGAAGCTTTACAGCTGGTTTAGGTCACTGTAGCTCTATATCAGTTACCTGATTTACATCAAATTAAGAACTTAATCATAAAAAAGAGGATAAAAAGATCAACATATTCCAATTCAATCTTTGTCAGTATAAGAGTATTTACCTGGTTATTGTGATATCTTCAGTTCTTTAGCTTTTACAGCAGCAGCTCAGTGTCCCACTGCATTAGTTGTGTATATCCAGAAGACTTCTCAAATAATCTAAAAGAAAAGTTAAAATTATAAAATTATTGCAAAATTTATAGGAATTTATATGCTGCTGCAAAACAGAAAATTGTTTAAAAATAAAGAAGAAAGAAATATAAAACTTCACAGGTGATTCCTCCTGCTCATGTTAGCTTGCCATATATATATATATAAATATATATAAAAGACATGAATCTAGCTTGGAGCAGCAGATTTGAACCTTGAAGTTCTGATCACCACTGCCACAAAAATAATACTTTAAGGAATTCTTTACTCATTTTTACCATTTTCAGGTCATATAAATCAAAATAAGTTTTTCGTGAATTATCCTAAACAATGGAAACACCTATTCTTGAATAACAGAGAAAATATGTTGGAGGAGGAGCTGATGGAACAGGGTAAAAATTGAACATAAGCAACTTAATCAAAATTGAACTACTGCAAATAGGTTCCTACTATGGTCTAATTTCCATACCGTGGGCAGAGGGGAGGGAAGGTTCCTGACTGGCAGCTCTCTGGCTAATGCCACAGAGTCATTTTCAAAATAGTCTTTACATCTGTTTTTCAAAGAGGTACCTCACATCTTCCCCCTTCACTGCATGAGGACAAACCAGTCAGCACATCAAGGACTCAGCTTTAGCAACTTGCTTGTCTTCTCCTCCCTTGGTTGTCTTCCCTGGTTGAGAACCTTGTTCCACATCTCTTCATTGATTTCACAACCAAGTGTCCAGCTAAGCACTGAGTGAAACTCCTGCGGCTACAGGATGGTTTCTTCTCTCTCAGTGCCAGCCAACACCATGTGGGAGGGAGGGCCACAAGTATGTTTTAAGTAGATTGTTTCATTGCAGTAACATTAAAAACACAGGAAAAAAAAATCTCTCTTCTATTCCTTACCGTCATGATGTAAGCAAACCTTCAGAGCCACACTTAAATGGTCAAAGTTGTACTGACTATGTTCAGTCAGCAGTGCTTGGCTGAGAGCAGCTGACGAACCAGATCCCTACAGAAAAACAGAACATTTAAAACCAGATTTAGGTATAGATGCTTCCTTACATATCCTAATATGTTCAAGTATCAGTTTAATATCCACAGGCTTGCTACAGTAAGACATTAAACTAACGACATTAAGCCTGGCTTTTTCTATTATATTTATTTTGATTTGGGATTTTTTCTTAGACACAATGAATTATGCAATTAAGACTGTAGTTCCCGTACAATAGTAAATATTGAATTATTTGTATAAGACAAATATTGTCATACAAAGGCAGGCTAGAAGCCAGGTTTACTGAAATTCAGTCATTTTACATCACACAATATTTAAATTGAAGTCTTTTTCCTGGCTTATTACAAAAACAAACTACAGAAGTACGGGGCTCTTTCTTGATTTTAAACCAAAGAACTGCCAGAGTTGCTCTAATTTTAAATATTTTGAAGGAGGTTGATTTTGATTAGAATCCATGCAGATGTAGAAATCAATTACCAGATGTTACATGTTCATGTCACATATTATTTAGCTCCTTCTGTTAAAATACTTCAAAATGAGAAATTCAAGGATTTCCCTACGAGACTGACATAAAATGCCACAAAACCAAAGCCAGCTAAATTCAGCTTCCATCGTGGTAGAAGCTCTACTCTTCAGTTCAGAATGCTTTGGAGCAAACTCCAGTAAGGAAGCAGACAGGTTTTATGGTTTCATACTGAAGCCTCTAAACTTCTCTACATCATAAAGTTTTTACAGAAAAATATTTTGACAGCAGTTGCTTTACAGTGCTGGGTCACTCCCACATATCTGCTAAAATGGGAATTACAGGCAACTGACAGCAAACTCAGGATTGAGTCCAGGGAAAATGATGCAAATAAATATGAAGAAAGGTAACCCTATGCACAAAGCTAATTTTTGGATAGCATGTGTCCCAGCAACAAATATGGAAACTTCCTGAATTCAGCTGCAGAATAAGGAATTCTCTTTTGATATAATGACCTTGAAATGATGTATTAGCCACATTCATCTGTACAGTCTCCCCAGTGTTCTTCCCAGTGAGTTACTGTGGTCCCCCAATTTATTACTCCAGAACTTTGCTACGCTTAGTGATGTGCAAGAACAAAACAAATGGAGAGCTCCTGCCCTAAAAGCTTTAATTACCATACAGATGGAGTCTCTGCTGGAAGACAATAGGAAAATAAATTTATAGTCCCTCAAAACCAGGGTGTTTCCCTGGGGGGTTTCCTCCTTTAAAGGACAGTGAGCATTTCTCTTTTCTCCCCCAACCCCCTCCCCAATGCTGTTAAATGCATCTCTGAAAACTCATAGCTCTGTCCTGAATTTAACAATTTATAGCTCTGCTATTTCATGTGGAATAACCATATAGCCTGCTGCTAAATTAAGAACTTCTTCAATTATCTTATTGCTAGCTGCATCTAAGTAGCATTTAAATTAATGAGAAGAGCATTCATTAAAGATAGCTTAGGGATATGTCTGGGAATACATAATGTGCAAGCTCCAGCTTTGTCATGGTTACTGTACTAAGTTCCACTTTAACTCCCATTTCTACAGATCCTACAGTTCACCCTTCTATACTCCTTCTGTGCAGTTAAATAACGTCGTTCTTTTCTTTTGTGATTTCTAGTTTACTTTACACATTGATTAGTTTAATTTTATGCCATTTGCTTTTACCAAGCTCTTTATCTCTCAGGCTAAAGTCTACCTAATTCAGCCTCCAGCACAGCTGAAACTCTAATTCACCACTGGAGAACGTATTTTATAGAGTTAAATGTAAGAACATTTCCCTAGGACATGCACTACTATATCACCATGGCTGGTTTTAAAGGAGGAGATTTCTGCAGTACACGCTACATAACGCTAAGTCCAAAAAACAGACTTTTGCATATATATTTTAGACAATTTTAGAGGCAACAGATTTATTTTTGCTCCTTCAGACTTAGACCATATGTTTCAGGGGCAAATGTTAACAAGGGCTGCATAGAAAGAACAGAAATCCTGTGCAGCATTCTCTGGTGCTTATTCCCTGAAAAATAAACACCAGTGTCTTCTGACATGATACAGTCACTTTGGTTAGGAAGAAGTGACACATTGAACCTATAAGTAATTTATATTTAGTGAGTTACACTATTGATTATTTTAAAAAATACCATCACCTTGGTAAAACTAAGTAAAATATACAATGTGTATTTCATCAAATCCAGGCTGTTAAACAGGTAGCTCTCACTTATTTGTCCTAGAGGAGAGAAGAGCAATCTGTTTTAATGCTCTGCCTGGGGAGTCAGGCAGTCTGGATTCTGTTCCCAGCTCAGACCAAAACCATTAGTCAAGTCACTTCATTGCTCTGTTCTTCATCCCACATTCTTAAATGAGATAATAACATTTCTCTTATTATTTGGTCCCTTCCAAGTATAAGTTCTCCATGACAGAAGCCCATTCTTACTATATATGTCTAACTCTCCCGTGCCTTGGATTTTGTTTAGGTTTTCAAAATGATTCCTTGTTTCACTAATAACAATGGAATTCATTGCAGTATGCATTTTTAAGGCTAAAACCTCCAATAAAGCCCCTAAAGCTGCCTAAATAAGAAACAAGTAGAGACGTATAAAAAAGGTAAGCGAAGAAAAAGGAGAGAATTTAAAATTAGAGAAAAATCACCTTCTCATCAATACCATCATCTCTTTCAGTAGCGACTTGGCCATCAAAGACATCAAAGAGAAGGGCAGTAAATCAGTGTAAATTATGCTCTGACTCTTCAGAACAATAAGGAAACAGATTTATACTTTTAAAATTTAAAATGTTTAAATAAACTTTTTTTTCTTCTTCCAAATTCTGCACCTGCTTTCCCTTTGTTTCTTTGTTTTGGTTCTTTATTTGTTTTTTCCTGTTCTCCAGTGAGTTTTGCTTTTGCTAACAATAGCTCTCATTCAGGCCCTTTTGTTTATCCCTTCATGGATACACATACTACAAACAAACACAAAGTCATATTCACTCAAGAACACATTCTCAGAATTGTCTTCATCATCTGGTTTTCTTCAGAGAATGTCCACTTTTGCTTCATGTGAACCCTAGTGAGACCTTGCTGCCTACACTGAGAACCTGTAGTGAATTGTGGACCCCTCAGGATACATGGGAATCCTAATCCTGCTTGCTGTTAATATATTTTTATTATGGATCCTGTCCGTAGCCATAAGAAACATCAGACAGTGCACAAAAAATACTGCTGACTTCATGAGCTAACACTCCCAATGGGAAATCTCATTAAAATCATTGGAGGTTCCAATTAACATCTTTCATTAAACCCTCGTTCAGGGGATTAGTAGAGGTGTATACATCAGCTATTTTTACAACAGACACAGTTCAGAATAAAAGCCAAGGCAGTGGAGTGGCACCTGATCTGCATTCTGGGCCAGATATTCCCATTAAGGACCAGCCTTGCAAGGCTTCAGCACAAAGCCACTCACAGGTATTGTGGTTTCAGGCAGCAAAAAGGCTCAAGTTGGTCCCTGTGTGCTGACAGATTATTCACTCAGTTTCTCAGACTGCACAAGCACGCAGGCAGCAGTTTTCCTTTTGACGAAGAAAACACAGTCAATCCACATTCACAGCTGGGATTCTCAGCTTGCCGTTGGACTGACTTCAGCATATATTCTACTGCTTGCTCTGTTATCCTACTGACCCAGCAGCTTTCTTCCCTGCACCTCTGTGACTGAACAAGGCTCCTGCCTCACAGAGCACAAGCTTCCTGTCTTTAGAGACTGCAGCTTGGATTTGGGAAGATTTGACTTATGCCCTCTCGTGCCGATTTAAGTGCTGCCAATGCAACTTCACTGCCATGCACTGAATAGGAACACTAAATACAAATTGAGGTGAGATCAGCACTTAAGACAAGATACAGCCCAATGCAGGAACAAGTGAATTTGCCAGCTAGAAACTGATTTTAAACACAAGCACAACACATTTTCTTTGTCCAATATCAATCTAGGAGAAAGGCTTTTTTGCTTACAAAGCAGTGTTTCCTAGTAGGATATTGTGTTTACACCTTATTACCCCTGCCTGTCCATGGGATTTGCAGCTCTAGCTTATGTATAGTGGGTGTCCCCCATGTAAAAATGCAACGAGAAAGGAAAAAATTAAAAAAGCTAAAACCAGCCACAAATTTCAAAATTATTGTTGCATAGAAGTTGTTGAAATTTGTTTTCATTGGCAATAAAATCATTAGTTCCTCTTCTGAAACTCAGGATACAAACATACAAAAATAGAGAGAGGGTACGATAAATACTACAGCAGAAAGATATAATTCTGAGGAAAAAGTATTAGTTCTACCTAATGCAACAAAGAAATTGAGAGCAGCACATTTTCAAATGAACAGCTGTACCTCCAGATAACTTGGGTGAAGTCTAGTAGAGATTTCAAATTTAAGGATTTAATGTAATTTTTTCACCATGACTAGTCTAGTCTAGTACATCTCCAGGGTGAAGAAATGGAGGCATGAAAAGCTGGAACTGTTCCTTCCACAGATTTAATTCTGTGTATACAACTAGAAAGATTTATCTCTCTTCCCAGCTTCTGTATTGGCTTTTCACCTGCTCTACAATTAGAGAAAAATAAATAAAGAGGAAAAAACGCCACAATATTTTAAAAATTAAAGAAACAAAAGTAAAGGTATTCATAAAACTTGGTCTGTTCTACTTAGGAAGTTTCAGACAATATGTAAAGATTGGTTCAACGTGCAGTATCACTCACTTCTGACAACATCTCTGGCATTTCACTGTAATTCCAATTTAAAACGTAAGTTTGTATCCATCATAAGAAAGTTGACAATATTTGAATTTAAACCTAGATTATAAATTCTAATTAATTTGCTCAGTTTTCCTAGTGAAGGGAAAAGTGACATTTTCTCTGTAGCTGATATTTTAATGGAAAATACAGTATCTTAATATTAAACATATTATGCTATTTTTAAGGCTGTAGGACATGTAAAATATTTACTTCACGGACAATGAACTACTGTAATATGAAGTTCAGAATGAAACATTTCCCCTTGTTTTAGTCACAAGTCAGACTAAACCTGGTTCCTTTGAAAGTTGTATTTATTTGAATGAGTTCAATAATTTCAGGAAATTTTGCTCAAATAGTAGGATTTTCACAATAGCAAAAAAGTGCCAAATATTGCTATATTTTCACATATTTTGTTGCCATAAATGCTTGCTTGGATATGTTTCTTTCTTAATCTTTAATGTCCCAAATGCCTTTAATATTGAAATGACACAAATACTCAAACGAAGTTCTAATAAGCCTATCAAAACTTACAATGCTAATACACAACTCAGAACAACAGAAAAAAGATTTCCTGAAACAAGAGTTCAAAGTAATTCTCTAGAGACTAACAGAGTTTCACGGGGGAAATATTTCTTCCCCTTTTGTAAGCACAAGCTCTATACCTACTTTGGGCAATCTCAAAAAACTATCCTTTGACCATAATTTATGATAAAAGTACTAGCACCATGGAAAACTATGCTCTTTTTCTGTAGGAATTACACAAATTATAAAAATCAGTTTGAGAAGGGCAAGTCATATATGTGGGTGTGTTGGTGGCGAAAGGCAGAGCCTGGAGCAGCCTGCAGAAGAGCCTTGCTGGAGAAACAACTCGAAAAATAAGTTTTGATTAGATTCATTCCCTTGGTACATTTAAAACTTAGTGTGCTTAAAACTCATGCTTGTCCCGAATCAAATGCAGTTAAGGTTAACATGAATTTAAGTTCAGATGTAGTAAGAAATGCTAGATACAGAGGAATGCAAAATCCCAGAAAGTGACTGAAAAATTCTAATTGTGTACAAGCCAATAAATGCAGGGAATTGTTAATACCGCTGCAAGAGGATTGTACAAGTGAAATTGCAGGAAAGGAACTAGCACAAGAGGAAAATAAATCAAAGGCTGAACAAAACCTTTACATAGAAGGAAAAAAAGAAATTAATCTAGAAGCTGTCAAGGAACTCGGAGAATGCAATGTACTGAATGAGGCAATGCCACAAGGAAACAAATGTGGAAAGAGATAAGGAAAGTGATGAGAACGCAATAGGAAAAGCGTCAAAGAATGACATAGCTGATGAAGTCAAACAAGAAAACACGGGCAATAGGATGGGACATATGTCAATTGTGAGATCATCAGTGAATGCTGTAGATCCTTTTCATATCAAGAAGGAACCTGCCCCAAAAGCAAAAAAGATTTTCCTTACTTCTCATCCAAGTGTTAGATAGGCATACGCATAGTATCTATTTGTCAAAATACCTGAGAAGTGGTGCTCTTCAATTCTATGGCAGTTGTAAAATCTCAGTGGAAGGCTCTGCATTCTCAATAAATGATTAGTTATTTAGAATCAGAAATACTAACAGGGAGGGAAAATTTAGGATCTGATTTGGGATGAAGAGCCGATATTGACGTTTTATAAAGCCAGGAACAAACTAAATAACATAACAGTTTCTGTGCTATTTAAAAATAGATCTGTGAACCTGTGGAAGACCTGTATGAAGTCAAGTCACTCAAATTTCAAGCTCATATAGGAAACACTCACTTTTTCTGCTGAAACCAGAGTGGTTTCTACATTTACACAAGTGACAGATTTCTGTATCCAGCTCCAGAACATCCACAGTTCAGAGTAGCTTCCTCTTCATATCCAATGCAGTGTTCACCTAATGAAAATTAGGAATCAGAAATTAAATGTTTGTTCTCTGATTCAGTCACCAGCTTCATAACATTGCCTAACATACACTAACAAGATCTGAGTCCTGCAAAATATGATCAGTGCAATTTCCATTAGCAAGGAAAGAAATACAGAGGTAAGCAAATACAGAGCTTGCAAAACTACCAAGTCTCTACTCCAATCATGGCAGTTCAAAATCACATCTCTTCCTTTCAGTTTCAGCAGAGGCCACCCTGTCTCTACCTCCCTTTTTCAGTAAAGAAAAAGATGTTTTTCAGAGTGGAATGATTGTCACTGCCCATCTTACATGAGGCTTTCATTCTGTCACTTCTTCAGGATGTGTGGATTTTGTGGCAGATTATCCTTGTCCAGAGTGTACTTTGAGAACTTGATTCTCAGGCAAAACTAGTGCCATGAGCACTTTAGCCCTTGCAAGTGTAAGTTAATACTAAAAGCAAGACTAAATCTTCTTTTTATCTTCTCAGAAATACCATTGTAAATTTTTTACTTTGAGCTGCACAGACTAATGCAGAGATGTGAAGACTTATTTTTGCTTGTTTTATTTCCAGTAAGATTAACTTTGATGTGCATATGCATCTTCATAATCCTGTGGAATAAAGCTCCAGATTAGTCCTGAAGTTTTGTTAACTCATAAAATAAATACACTGGGGTTTTGGAAATAGGCTACTGCTTGGCTTTGTTTAAAACTCAGAACTAATACAAGACAATTTCAATTGTCTTTAAAGAAAGCGGAGTTCCTTCAGAGAAGAGTTATGATGAAAAAGACAGTGGAATTGGAAATCTTTAAAAAAGGCAGAGCAATGAAAAACATATTTTGCAGAAGAGAAAATTATTTCAAGTCACAGAAAACTGTTTTTCATTAATTTGTATTTTATACATTAAAAATGTCTGAAAATGGTATCATTCATTTAAAATGGTGGGCTGAATTGAACTTAATAAAGTAGTATGTTATTTTCTTTTAGCACATGGAACTATGCCTTGAAATTGTCTTGACAACACGTGCAAATGATCTGTATATTCAGACTGCCTGGTTTACTGGTGAAAACAAGACGACCCATTACTTCCAGAGCTGCAAGCAGCCCAAGATCTGAAACTCAAGCTGTGTGCAGTCCCACCTCTTTCAGCACTAGCAAAGGTGCTGAAGATAAAAATGGTTTTCAGAGAAATACACACATGTCCCCAGTGTGTTCCGGTTGGCCTGTCATTTGCAAACACCATAGATTCCAATAAAAACATTGAAACCTCAAGAACGACTATCAGCTGAAATTTGGCACTAGAGTGAGATACATTGAACAAATATCACATTTGTTCCACCTTACACTACCTTGGATAGACATGACGTGCACTGACCTGTGTAACAGCATCATTTTGCACAGAAGGGATAATAGGTAAATTTAAAGGGCTGAGATGTGAAGTCAAGTCTTTTAAAAGCATAATTATTCTTATTCTCTGGTCTTTGATAGGTGTAGGAGTTCCCAGTATGAGATAGACATTAAAGCACTGGCCTAAAATTAAGTTTCATAAAAATACTTTTATTTAAAAGACATACCCTATATGTCCTTGGAATAGAATATATCTTTACCAACTACTAATAGAAAAGAAACAAGTATTTTACTACATTTAATTATCATTTATGCTAGAGAATAAATACTTATACAGGAGCATGTGATACTGGTGAAGAAAAAGTTAAAGTTGAAAAATCCTAGTAAAGATTCTCAGCAAAGGTAGGTTTTTAAAAAAGGGGATTGAAAACTTCACATCCACTGACTCATTTAAGTGCCAGGGCAATTTGCACCAAGTTAAATGTACAATTTAATGTACAAAACCAATATGATGGGAAAATTACTCAATAACAGTACATATAAACATTAAATAATATTCTCATATTCCTCCCACATGCTTACATGGGAAGCTGAACTGAAATATCATATAAACCCCCCCACGTTATATTTGCAAACTGAATCATACAGACTTAATTGCATTACAATGGGTACAATAAATAAAATCCACATATTATCTAATTTCCTAGTAAGTGGCAGTGTGCAATAATGAAATAAAATGCTAAGACAACCAAAGGAATCTGTAAGAAATCCAATTCCAAGATTCCCATTAGCAATTTGAGGACCTTTTGCAGTTCTTTGTCTCAATGCTCATTCTCTGCTGTAAGAGAAGCTGTTCTGGGTAAGTTACAAAGCATGTCTTTCTAGACTCATTTCTATCCTCAGAGTCTCACAGGCCCAAAATGGGGTTTTTTTACAGCACAGCCAAATGCGTCATTTGCAAAATTAAGGACTTCAGCAGAGCATGTGACTACTATATATATGAAGGCCAGCACCTTTTCTTTACGATGCAGAGATCACAGAATCACTCAGAATCTGCTAAGTTGGAAGAGACTTTCAGTATCAGCCAGTGCAGCCATCAACCTAACCCAGCCCGAAAGTCACCCCTATAGCATATCCCAAGTGCTACAGCCAGATGGCTCTTGAAGATCCCCAGAGATCGTGACTCCATCACCACCCTGAGCAACTTAATCCAATGCCTGACCATTCTTCCAGTGAAAATCTTTCTCTAATATCTAATCTGAACCTCTGCCGGCAAAACTTTAGGCAATTTTTTCTGGAACCAAATAATCAGGGCACAACATACTATTATGACTAGATCCAAAGCAATCTTGAACAAGAAAATGTTAAAAAAAAATTGTACTGCCTACAAGAAACTTTGGGGACATATTTTTCTGTAATGCGTAACATAACACATGTATTTGCCTTTAGTTAAGTTAAACAATTAATTATTTTTGATCTCCGATGGCACTTGATGAACTCTCCCTGCATTTTCTAGGAAACATAACCAAATTTCAGATATTTTGTCAGTTTTCCTCATTAAGAATGTATTGCAATTGCTATCAGACAATTTAGGATTTTTTTTTCTAAACATATGAACTTCTAAAGGCGGTTGTTTCCATCAAGTCACAGGTTACCTCATAAATGTATCATGTTAACCACTTTGGTGATTTTAAGACTAGGATAAGGCTAACAGTGTGTCTGAGGTTTAGGCTGTATGACATTAACTTTTTCAGCAGAAATATAATTTAGTTGTCTAGTTGGAAAGAAATATGGCTGTATCTCCTGAATGGGATCTGGTTGCAGACAAAATCTGCAATTTCATCTTCACTTCAAAAGAAAAGTACACTATAATATTTCCTAGGTGTGTCCTACAGGGAGAACAAAGCAATACAATACATTCTTTTCTTATCCTTGGGTTTACATCTGAAAAAATAGAAATGTTCTTGTATTCATTGTCCCATTGTATCTCTGCTAGATCAGATAAAGTGGGTTTGTTCTTGCTCTCTTTGAAGTCCTATCTCTCATCTCAGTAATAGAGGGATTTGAGCTGCCTATTTAGACAGCATCTAAACAAAAAGCTTGGAAGGCATTGTGTGTAGTTTATGCAGTAATATCCACCCTTCATTTATAAGTACAAGATATCTTGTTGTATTATCAAAGTATGTGAGTTATTAGAATGATCATTTAAAAGCTCACAATCACGAGATCTTTACCATAAGTATACATTGTTTCTTATCAGTAGTTTTCTTCCTGTCCCATGGGAACACTGTTTAAATTTAAACAACTAGCCATTGAACAACCATAGGGGTTTTTAAGATACTTTAGAATTCCTATTCTTTCTAAAGGCGTTAAAATTTGGCTGAGTCACAGTATCCTGGAAAAACAAATCTGATTTATTTTATTATGGAAAAGGCAAAGTGGCTCAATAAGTTATCTAACTCTGCTATTAACTCATTCTCAAGGGTACTTAAAAAATATAACACAAGGCCAAAATTAATGTGTGGGAACACATTCATTCAACAAATATAAGGAAATTAACTACTTTGCTGTACGCTTCCTACACTTCTCCCTTTCTTTCTTGGTCCCATTTGCATCTCCACCTTCTGCATCACTGCCTAAAGTTACTTTCCTATCTCTGCACAGTCATTCTCTTGAAAGTCCAATGATGGAAAATTGCAAGGCTCACCCATCAGGTGTTAATGCTGTCAGGATGTGGGAAAAATTATTGCACAGCCAGATGAAGAAAAGTGGTGGAACTGTTCCTTGGCTAATGCAAATTCAGATGTTTTGTCCAATCTACTTCTGAACAGTATGAAGAGCCTTTGTGTACATAAAGTCACCTCACAAAATCCTCACCAAACCCCAATTTTATTAAATAAAAATTTTGGTGAAAGTCTTGAGTATTTAAAACGTTCCTGTTGTCTAAATTACACTCCAGGATTTCTTGTCTTTAAGACGAGTTTTTACACATTAATGGGAAGTTTAAAACATGGAAAGAAATTTACCAGTATAATTGCATATGTATTCTCTCCTGGTACAAAATATGTCAAGTATAATTATGTTTCTTCTTTTTAATAATCTTTATCACTCTAACTTGAAATAGGTTTGGGCTCCCAAAGCACTTGAATGCTGAACTTTGACTACGTTCATGTAAGTACATTCCAAATATAACTCTCAATTGCTGTTGAAGGAGGGAAGCTGGGAGAGGAAATCTCCTCTGACAATCAAAACGTTAACCAATTAAAAATATTTTAAAAATAGTAAATTGTAGCCTACTATGAAATGCTCAGGTAGCCAACAAACCATCCACAAAAGCAAAGAAAAATCTTTACAGAGTTTGGGATAATATGAAATAGCACCAATTTGCAATTTTATTTACCTCAACAGAGGAAACTAAATGCTCATTAGAAGGAAACTAAAGCTGGCTCTCTGGGCTTGGTTCTCCTCTCACTCAGACTTGTGTGAGCAGAAATAAATGTAGTACAGCCTACTTATTTTAGGATCATGAAGTCTCTAAATCACATGTTCATCACACCTTAGACTAAAGATTCTATTTCAACGAAAAACAAGATTTTTCTTGGTTAATAATTATATGGACATCTCAGGAAAGGGAGTGATGGGGGAAAAAATAAGTTTTCCTCCCTTTTCCTTTATTGGAAAATAATGGTGTAATTATAGTGAGATATGATTTGTTATCAGGACTGCCTATACTTTTATCTCTATTAGTAAAGCAATATACAGTAATAAACGTGCCATTGTAGACTGCGACATTAAATGAAAGAAGAAAACTCAGAGACACACTGTAGCAAGCTGGTATCTTGCAACATTTTTTATAGCCTAATTTTATCTTTTGTGAATGTGTTTTAGGGGAGAAGCCACTGACTAAACGTTCTTAGACCACTGCAGGAGTCCTTTGTTTGAGGTATCAACAAGCAAAACTGTTCTCAAATATGAATATAAAAACTCTACCCTGCTGTAAACACATATCCTGGTCACACCGGGACACTGCTAAACCCAAAGACACTTTGCAGGTCTGGTTTTGTGTCTCTGAGCTGCGCTTGTCACCAGGACAGAGGACAGAAGTGGTGGCCCTTTTGTGTCACTGCACAGCCACAGTGACTGTACAGAGCTGGGTCTCTGTCCTAGCTTTGCACAATACACTTTCTATGTTATTTTGATTTCTTTTCACCTTTCACAGTTTTACGTGGAACACAAGCATAATGACCCTCTCCACCCGAGCCAGGTATTTCCTGGTAATTAATTAATGGTAGTTAAGGGATTTTTGATTTGCTGTTGGCACTCAACTTAATGAATTATCAACCATCAGGAAGTACCCTCCCTACTTGTCCTATCTGCCAAATTACTAATTAAGCATCTAATGCCAAAAAGCAAACAACATTTTTATGTTGTTAGGTTCATGCATTCCAATTAAATTAATCAATTAAATCTTATGGTGCCTAAAATCTGAAAAAAAGGAAATTTGCATTTTATAGAAGTGAGCATTTTTATTGGTGAAAACAGATTATAAAATAACAAAAAAAAATACAAGTGAAGTCATAAAAGAAATGGGCAACTTCCCACAAAGACTATCCTTATTAAATTTACTATTCAACTCATGCATGCTGCTTATATCCAGCTTCTCACAATAATTTTACGTCTGAGTATAAATGCTAAAAAGTCAAAAATTTAACTGAAAATATTCATGTGTTTGATTTGTATTTGCTGAAAAGATGCAAA
This sequence comes from Grantiella picta, assembly GCA_013397955.1. Taxonomy (NCBI): domain Eukaryota; kingdom Metazoa; phylum Chordata; class Aves; order Passeriformes; family Meliphagidae; genus Grantiella; species Grantiella picta. The sequence continues at coordinate 1,253,123 of VZRM01008916.1, read as the reverse complement.
GAAAATGAAAGAGAAGAAAGAAAAGATGGAGGAAAGAAGGAGTGGGGGAAAACTGTTGAAATGTGTCTCATTTTGGGGGACTAAATTCACAAAACTATTTTAAAAACTGAAAGCAAATTGTTGCTGTTCACCTTGTACACTATCATTCAGAGATCAAATGGCACAGCCAGGACATTTGGGACTTCAGGTCAATGCCTCTTGGCACATCAGTCAGAAAAAATATTTCAATAAAATTATCCTCTTGATCTCTTGAACTCCTAGAGGAGATTCTTATACTCTACAGCACATGCTAAATGAAGCAATCCCTCCTGAAGAAATGATTCTATTTTACATAAAATGCAAAAGCATTAATTACACCAAAGAATGAGAGCATGAGTATTAATGCAGACACTGAACCTCAGGCACCCCAACCATCCCATCAGCTCTTGTCTGCCATGTTGAAAACAGAAGGAAGTGTCACTGACTGCTTGCTTTTGAGCAGCTTCTTCATTTCTATTGCAGCTGGCTGAACTGGGCATTAAAAAAATATATAAGTAGAACAAAATATTAACATTCTATGGGATAAATCTGCCTCTTTTGATAGATATTAAAATAAATTGCTTTCATAAAAACAAAATCAGTCTATGTAGAAGATGAGTAAATAAATCATATTTCTACAGCCTACTCACTTAAAGGAAATTACTCGCAGGTCTCACTGCTTTAAATGTCCAAACCACTTTACTTAGGCTGTGTATTTATGTCTTCTGCAGAGATCAAACCTAGTCTGAATTCTGATTCCCCAAGAGATGTGCTCAGCCATGCTGGGGATTGGGTGAGAAAATATTCAAAACATCTTTTGATTTTCTTTACTACCTTTCAAACTCTTTCACAAATGTGGGACTCTGGCAAACATTTAGCATGAAAAGCACCAGTGCCAATTATTACCTTACATCATCAGAAGCAGCCAGAGCAAGAACAATGGGAGCTGTTTTCAGGAATGATGAGGAAGCCTTTGTTTGGATTATCCCTTGGTGCAGTGATTGCCATTGCGTAGCATCTTAAGCGGTAGGTAATTACTCACTTTTAGCCTCTGTTTCTACAATGTCATTACAAGAAATGAAGTTTTCGTAACCTTAAAAGACACCATCCTTTATTTCACCATAAACTTGACTTACACCAAATCGAGTGTTATACGAGAAATTAAAGAGAGAGGTATTTTTTCCCATTCTTTTTGCAAAAATGGAAAAGAATTAAATTTATCAAACATTACTTACTTCCCTTAGTTACCCAGCATTTCAAAAAGTGAGAGCTCCTGCTAGAAAAATTACACTTTGATTGCTGCAAAAAATACTTTCTAAGAACAAATCACACATTCTTTACACACTTAATTAGCAGGAACCTGCAACAGAGCCTAGGCAATCAGTGAACAACCTTGAACTGATGGCACTTAATGAACCAAAGTTTTTGTTGTTCTTCATCAAGTTTAATAGGTTTTTCAGGTTGCAAAGGAAGAAATAAAGGGTTGACAGAACATACAATTCAATTTCTTTTAAATAATTTTCTTTTCATCTATTCAGAGAGATTTTTCAAAAGCTGTTGAGAAGAGACTTGCTACATTTCAGCTGAAATGGAAGATAAACTTCCCTTTAGCGTCAGGAGCAGTGTATTTTATTAACCCTAAGTTCTCTTCAAAATTCCTCCTGTAACTTTATATTTGTGCTTTAGCTACAAATCAAATAATGTTTTGCAGCTGCGGTAACAAAAATCTCTGAGTCAATGCAATTGAATCTTTTGGGGCCAGCAGGTACTTAACACATGTATTGTAATAAGAGCCAATATTATGTTAAGAAACAAAGTTGCTGTGTATGATATACCAATATTTAACAATTTTGCACTATAAAGGCTAATAGGCATAAATTTAGGTTGGACTGCAGTTACTTATCCTAGTAAAATGATTTCCCATATTTCATTCCAGAGTAACTGAACCACAGAAAAAAAAATGCCTCTTTCAGCACTTCTTCTAGCGTCAAAAGTCTGCATCCATCTATTTTTTTTTTGAGAAAAAGAAGAAACATGTCCTTCTAGATAACGAGTTTCACCTTCACAACCACCACATGAAAGTAAAGCTACATTTAACAGAAGCAAAGTTTTAAATTATGCTAGAACTCTACGTGTTTCTAAATCAAAGTTCTTACTTTCAAATATATTGGAATTCATCTGGGGGGCAATTTTTTAATGCACACTGAGTAGCAACGCTTTATTCAAAGCATTTTTACTATCAGATACTCTTCTACTTATGCTATCATGAATCAAAGTATTGTTATTATGTTTAGAAAGTGGAACCACACACAGAATAGAACAAAAGTCTGCATCCATATTTCACATGACCATTGTCCTTCTACTCCAATCCCAAGACTATTCTGATTTACAACAGCAGTCAATGGCTCCAAAGAGCTGAAACTGCAGGAAAAGGGGATGAAGCATCCTGGCCACTTTCCTTCTGGAGATGAGCTAGGCAATCAAGAGAAAATAGGGAAAGGAGATAGCATTGGGGAGGTACAGACAAGTACAATTTGTCTCTGAGGCATGGATAGCAAAAAAAAAGAGGACATTTAGCTCCAGGAATCCCTCCATTTACATCAAGGTTGCATCTGCCTCTGCATCTAGTACAGAATTTTATAATAAAATACATCCCTGTGAGAACTGACAGATGTAAATTCTATGTTAAGGCAACATATGTCCAAGTGTAGGCATGTGGATGAATCCAGATTGTGTTTTTCCTCTCCCAGACCTAGAGAGAGTTGTCAGAAGCCAAGGCATGCAAGCAGCAATAACTAAAGGCATCCCATACTAGGTGCCAGCATTAAACATTGCGACCTAAAGCCAGTGCTTTTATGGGACTTGCACTGCTTATGCACTGAATGCTCCAAGCTCAGCCCCAAGCCCTTCCAGGGAGCATCAAGGGCCTGTTACAGGGCTGTGCAGGGATGATTGCTATCCTCCCCACCCAGCCCACCAGCTCTGAGCAAGCTGCCATTGGAAGCAGCATTCCCTGGATGCTCAGGGGCTCAGTGCCACAGAGGTAAGGTGACACAACTCCCAGCCAGAAGTGTCTCACATCCGGCTTACTTAAACACGGTGAGGTCAGAGCTAAAACACTTTGTTCTTGTACTCTCACACAGGTAAATAGACTTCGTGTTTTCTCAAAACACTGCATCTGACTTCCACATCTCTCATTTGTGGCTCTGAACCTGATAGGAAGATGACTTTCAGCAGGAAGGAAGTAGTTTTACTTAGCAATAATCCACTTTGTCATCAACAAGGGATCACAACTCTTGTTCAATTACTTATCAACTGAAAGTTTCAATAGGAAACCTATGAATCAAACATTAAACAAACCCAACAATCAAGATGAAATATCTATTCAAAGGCATCTAAATGTGGTCAAGCACATGAAAATGGATATATTTTCAATTCAGTTAATCACCCATAGACTAAGTTCAACACATGATCTACTTTGTGGCTGCAATAAACAGGTGTGAGTTCTAAGCCACTATAGTTGCATGATTTTTAGATGGGCAGAAACATACAAAGTCAATATAGAAATAAGCAGCAAAGCAGTGGGACTGAAAACCTGTGAAATAAAGACCGATATTTGTGCAATATTAGTTGATTATCCACTTTTTTTATAAACTTGTACCAAATATAAGATGCTTGTAAACAAGAGTCACTCAACACCAGAATTCACAAAGGTTCTAGCAGGCTGCAAAACCACTCTACAGCACTGAGCCAAAATTACATGATAAAATAGTAAAAGCTACACACATACACAAACACCTTTGCTGGAAAATGCCCTCATGTTTCCAGTCTTTCCAGAAGGTACCTTAAAAACATGGTCCCAGATCTTTTGGATCGGCCTGTAGGACTCCAAGGTCAGAGAAACAAACTGCAATTGGAAAGGGTGTAATGAGTAAGGTCATGAAAAATGAATAGGAACATGACCCAGCACTACAGAGCAGAGAGGTACAACAACAAACGGGATGGGAAGGCGCCAGCCAGCATGCTTTCCTATCTAATCAGCTATGGCTCTGATAAAGGAGGAAGTAAGCTAAGGGAGGGAGACTTCAGCACTTAAAACAATCCCCAAGATTCCATTTCTGCACTGGCAATGTAGGGTCTTTAGGATGCAGGCCAAGGGCATAACTAAAAGGAAGCTTAGCAATCACAAATTGTCAGCTACATATTTGTCCATGGATAATAATGACCTGTTTGAACCAGGACAACAGATACCGCTTTTCCTAAGTTGCTCAGCACTGCCAACACAGTGTTGCAGACTCTGAAGTCTCACAAAACAACATGATACACATCTCTGCCCTGACAGGGCTGAGCAGGTGCATTAGTGCATCCAGGCCTGGGCTGGCTTTCACACTTCAGTTCTCCTTCAACATTCAATGACATTTCAAGAACACTGGTCTCTTTCCTCACTTTTGACAGTAATAACACTGTCACTGTGTTCTAGGAGAAATCAGGCTGAATCCGAGCTGTGAAAAAGCAATGTTTCTTCAGATTTCTCCAAATGCTCTGAAGGGATTTCATATTTAACTAAACTACAAGGTGATGAAGCCAGCTTATTGCAGCTCTGGAGGTTAACTAAGAGCTGCCATCCACCCTGCAGGAGGATGCACAGGCAACAGAGATACCACAAGAACCAGATATACATTTGGTATTCTCTGTGGATTAGCACTTCAAGCAAACTGCTCACTAACACATTTCCATGGCTGATTACCTGTAGTTTTACTTTTGAAACAACAAAAAGTGAATCCCAACAGGAAAAGATACAACAAACCAGCAAGTCTTGAACTGTAGAGAAAAATGAATGGAGAAATCATTACTTTCATTACAAGCTATTTAATTGTCCATTGCTGTTCCTAATTTGCATTTAATTTTGCTAATAATTTTTCCCTTGTCAGGTACCAGATGTTGAGTTTCCCTGCACTCATCTCTATTATTTTAGTGTCTTTACCCTCCTGTGTTCTAGACAATCCATGATGTTATTACTTGCATACTGAAACCCAGGATAATTACTAATGCCTTCACTGGGCTCTCAGCAGTAAGCACATGTGATATACAAATGACAGCAAAGGTCTTCATGATCATTTCTTAATCCAATTATGTCATAAAGAGCACGATTTACATAAGTCTGTCCATGTGCAACTGAGAAGTGTTTCTGGAGTGCTACCATTTAAGAAGGAGTAAAGAATGACAGAACATGTTTGGGTGTTTCAAAGACTTAATCCTCCTAGCTTGTGGATATCCTTGCTTTTTCTATGTAAGACTTGCTTTAATATCAATTAGCTCTTCAAATATTGCTTATAAATCTGAAAATGTATGAATTATTGCATGTGCTGTTGTTGTGTGCTAGTTTTTGAACTAGCTGTGTGCTTTGGGAGAGCCTGATTTCTGTTGTCAGGGAGCAAGTTGTTTTGTTTCTTGTATGTAGAATCACAGTTTTCTATTGCTGTACAAATCAAACAGAGCAGTGAAAAAGAATGGTCCGTGTCCTCAACCTTCCCCTCCTGTCATTTTAAAGACATCCTTTTGCCAGGATCCTGTGGATATTACCTGGCTGGTTCTGAAGAGGAACAACAGACAATTGTTTTTCACCCCTCACAATGATGCTCTCCTGCCAAAGCTGTCTGAATTCAACAACACCTAAGGTGGTTTTACCTGAACTGTTGCAGTTTGCTCTGTGTCCCATCCAAAGAGACAGAATTATTAAATGGACTAGGCAGCATGCAGCTTTCTTGCTGCACAGACCTCCAGGATCTCTGCCTTAAGAAACCAAACGTGACCACCAAAGGAAAAGGGAACTTGCAAACAAACACAGAACTGCTCAAATGACCCTATGCCTATAAGGATTCTCCAGGCAGGCTCCAAATTTTTATGAGAATGCATTCATAAGTATAGTTCAGTGCTCTGCTGCCTTGATTCTGAACAGCACTCCAGAGCAGAACTGCAACATATTTGAAACAATTGTTTTGGCTTTGATTCAATAATTACTTTAATGAGAAAAGTGAGCTGTTTATATTAAGATATCTTGCTTACACAAGACAAGCTGCTTCACCAGAGCCAGAAGTCATTAATCATTATTAAAGCTGGTATACAGAAAATTACAGGCTCCAGCTACCCAGGATTAGATATTTTTAAAAGGCTTTTAAAAAAAGTAGCTCATTCATTTGCATGCAGAGCAAACAACATGTTCCTGATCATTGATTTGAAAAAGACTAATGCATTTGCCTCTTCACCTCGAAAAGCAAGTGATTGAAAAAAACTATTTGAATATTTCAAAATTAATGAGAAAGGTGGTTCAACTGAATATACCACTAAATTCTAGATTAAGTTCACATCAATAAATGTCTTCTATTGTATCCTGGATAAAAAAATTCTGAGATGAGTTCTGTAGTTTGCTCAGTCCCATGTGATCCATCATTGTCATTTTATAGGCAAGTGTAAAACATCTTTTGAAAAACAAGCAACCTAACAGTATTCCAACACTTCAGAATTACTTAAAACATGCTAGAACAACAACAAAACTAAAATCCAGACAAGAAAAAAACATCAGAAGTTTATAATATGATAAAAACATTAAGAGCTAAATAAATCATTTTGTTTCTTAATTATGTCTAAGCCTCAGTATGAATTTTAAGACGACTTGTTTTGAAAGTTTACTCTAAGTGTTAAGGCAACATTCATAAACTATTCGGCTGTATGTGAGGCTGATCAGCCTAGCATTTCTTTCTCTTTCAGCAAACGAGCCCCTCCTTTCACAGAGAGGATTATGAACTGGGAATTATCTTGGGGAAGGCTTGCTCATATGTTTTTATTTGTTGCTACAGTCACTTTTATTTATTTTCTTTCCCTTTCTAGCCAACTAAATGACTGCCTTTATGTTCTCTGGACTGTTTCACAACTAGAACACCTCAAAATATTTCGACAGCACGACTCTTTTTTTCTTTCTTTATATTATAGGGAAAGGAGGAGCCCTAATATTCCTCAGGAACAAAAGAGAAATTTCATAAACTGGAAGAGGAAATTTCAGACTGTTATGACATGTCTATACAAAGGGTGTTTTGAACCAGACAAAAGTCTCTACTGTTCATATTCTGATGTCCTTATTTCAAACTAGGATGGAAAACACACAAGAAATAATAGCTTCTTTCTATGAAATGAGATTCCTGGAAAGTAAAAATCAGGCAGTGAAGAATGACAGCTATAATTTCCAGACTTCAAACACATGGCATAAATTAGCCCACATGCTGGAAAGCCAACCTCTGCACTCTGGACAAGGAGAGGCACAGGCAGCAGAATAAAAAGAAGTCATAAACCAGGAAAGAGACTTGCTTTCTGCCTCTCAGTGGCTCAGAGCATGGGGTTAACTGTCATCAGAAAATGAGGGGACTGTGAGGCACTTCCTCATGGTGTAAGGAAAGGAACCACTTGACCAAAGAGCGAAGCAAAGGAGTTAAGTTCCTTTTCCAGCTGCTGGCTCCTAGCACTTGTGAAAAAGAGCCCAGACCACAAGAACGAAGTAGGCTGCATTACTGAGTCACCCATGCTGGAGAAGCCTTTTCACTCTGCCTCCAATGCACTAGAGCACCTCTTCCACAGTTCCTGCTTCCCCAGAAGCTGTAGGGAGACACTTCATTGCAACGAGGCTTTCACAGTATCACTTAGTTTTTTTTAACCACATTAATTCATAGTTAGCAATCAACCATTCCCTAAATTCTGGCTAGCCCAAACAAACTGCTGTGATTCTACAGCCTGCTTCTGAATACCTTCCTTAATGAGCTCCTCCTAGTTTAAAACTTTTCACCACTATAGAAACAGATGTATTTATTCCAAATGGCAGAGATAATGGCAGCTCTTGGGATTATAATCTTCAAAAATTGTGCTCAGTAACTGAAGTTTTAATGCTTGCAACCAATGCATAACTATGCCAGATGTCCCAACGATATGCAATTTATGAAATTTTTGGAAAAGAAACAAAAACTACTGTCACTTGATTTACTGCTTCCTTTGATAACCCCTTGTCTATGCAATTAATCATCAGTCGTGAAATATAACCACAAACTACAAATAATGTGAGGCAGACGCTTCTCCAAGCATATAAGTCACTTTTCTAGCAGTAAGTTGTTGCTTGGTATGAGGTTTTTGGGCTTTTCTGATTTAAGATAAAGAACAAATAGGCTCTTGACCCTTCAGCCAAAAGACCATGAAACCCTTGATTAAAGAAGCAAAGGTGCAGCTGGTCAATTTGCTCTTCATATATTTCAAAACAAATTACTAAAAGAATTTATTAAATAACAATTGTTTTGTGAGTATTTTCTACATTATTTTTTCCACATGTGCCTTACTTGTGCTTCCAAAAGGAGGCTTTTTTTCTCAGCAAGAGCACATCTGCTCCAGAGGCCTATTTCTCAACCAAAATAACAGCCCAGTATAAGTAGTATCAAAATTAATTACTATGTAAATGATTCTGTTTTGACAAATATGATTTAATGAGGGGAATAAGTAGTTCTCTCGAACTAATTGCTTCTTTGTAAACAGACAAAACTTTCATTCAAACAAACATAAAACGAAGGATTAAATCTGAATACCTAATTTTAATTTCACATCTAACATTTGTGCAAGTTATTCAGCTATTCTCCATGTGACTTATAACCTTCAGGGATAGCAGCTAGGCAAAGAGAAGCCCTCCCAAATTAAAATTATGTGTAAATGGATTTTCAAAGCTTTTCATAAACTCCAACAGCTTTTTTACACTTTTGTATCACTAAATATTGAAACTGTGCATTGGCAATTCTTAACACACGAGAATGAGCATATTTCAGAAATTCAGAGGTTTGCATATATAAAATAAATTAAACTGAAAAGTTAATGGGATGAAGGTTTTAAATCCACCCCTTCACCCCGTAAGATTTTTTTTTTTTAATTTGGATAATAACAGCACAATGAATAAGAAGACTTTTACTTTTTGCTTCTATTTTTATCTGTGGAATTCCCACAAATTTAGTAAGAGTTGGATTCTGAACAGCCACATTCCATTTAACATAAAATCAATGTACATGACAAAAGCGCTCCTAAATATACAGAGACCCAAATATAAAGTTTCAGGTTGGAAGGGCAAACATCTCTTTCCAAACATTCAGGATTTTATGGTATTGATCAATCTGACACAGAGTCATTTATTCTATTGGGAGCCTTCTTAGGGCATTACACACAATGTGATGACTTGTGAGTATAAAAATGCAATGCTAAGGTCGAAATCCTGAGTGAATGTTCTTGAACCTTCATAACAGAGAGGCCACCAAGGCCTCACAATCCTGAGGGGCTGAAATATCCCTTATACTGCCCACTAGTCCTTTAAATACACACCCTTTTGTCCTTCTCATATGTAATTATATATTGCAGACTGACATCACACACAACCATGTATTGAGCCTTGTTGACTATTACCATGAAGGGATTTTCCTCAGGTACAGAAAAGTCCAGACTGCTCATATATGAGAATTCTGCAATTTCTCCTCTACCAGGATGGCACAAACTGCTGGAAAATTCTAGCTTGACCTTACAACCTTAGTAACACGTTTGTACCCTCAAAACAGAGCAGGTATTTTTCATTGTTTTACAAATCACCCACAAAACCAATAGTCAACACACCTATCATCTCCAGACAGGGGGAACTTGACAGGGGGAACTTAAATTTTATCTTCTCCCATTTTGCTGGGACTAATTTATTTTGCACGTGCCTTTTTCAAAATCACTTACTTTGAAAAAAAACCAAACCAAACAAAGAACAAACCTTCTCAGTTGCTGGCTTGTATATTTGTAAATGTGGGGCTTTGAAAACCTGATCTCATAGTGGCATAATTAGAATATTGGTTTCATGACTCATTCAGTGATTACATGCTAACTGCTAACTGGCCACTCCTTGTCACTCACTATTTGCCAGCACAGTGTTTATCTAAACCAGAGTGTGCTGACCAAAAAGCACATGCTGTTAAAAATGCACTTAAATTAAATCATGAAGTTGCTCTTTTTTTTTTAAACATCCTTATGTAATTTTTTGAATGCGCAACACAAACACTGAAGTTTTGTATCCCTTAAATTGTAAAATAAAAACGGTATTTGGTTTAGTTACAGTTCTTTTCCATTACGTTTATATCTAGATTTAAGAACGAACCTTAAAAAAGACTCAGTGCCTTCAGATCTGCATTGACTTTGGAGCAATATTATGTTCCTAAGCCCACCCCTGAAGTGTGTCACCGCAAGATCGACCACAAAGGGTGAGCTGCTCCCTAGAACTGACACAAAGTTTGACACACTTCCCATGGTTCTACTGAAGGAGAAGGGGGAACGAGAGGGGATAGAGCAGGAGATTGCTGTGGCCTTTATCAAATCCCACCACCCTTGTTCTGCCAGGATTTGCCTACCATCTGCCAGCCCCTACACGGTGGTGAAGAGGGTTTTCTTCACTGCTACAAATTTTCCCTGCAGGTTATAGCAGGTGTGCTCAAAAACACATTGACAACTCAGCGCTGTGCCTTCGAGAACATAGAGATTGCTCAACCTCTTCTTGAGCAGAACCACACAAAGCCAGCCCAGCCCAGGCCTTCCCCTGGGATGTTCCAACCTTCCTTCTCTGTGAAGCACACAAGTGAGCCCCGCAGCATTCACACATTACAGAGCTGTAATCTTCTATCATATCAGGCCCCAAGTATTAAATCTTAACAAAATCCCTTCTCATGTTTAGAGTACAACTATGTAATCTCAAGATACTTGGAAAGTTCAGATCATGACAAAGTACAAACAAACAGCAAAACTGGGTGCTTTTGGGAAATTAAATTCAACTTCCTGTAACTAATAAAGCAAGGCCAAGCTGGAGTGGGAAAAAAATTACAAAACCACCAGAAATATTGTTCAAACAACACTTAAATACTCAACTTACTTACCATTGATGCAAATGTGACAAATGTCTGTAAAACCATTTAACTTAAGCCAATCTACTGGTTGCATATAGTTGCCAGACACAGTTTGATCAACACAGTAGTGTACAGCTGCAAAACTAACACACAAATATATGCTGACAGGTACAGAATCCATATTCTTTGTCAACAGCAGAGACCTCTATGTCTAATTGAGTTCTAAAGCTGCTGTCTAAGAAATAATCTATTTAATTTTTTTAAATTTCTGTTTGGTTCTTCTAGAACTAGAACTTCAAGAGACAACTAGAAGTGTTGTCTCTAGAAAAACAACCCTAGTGAGACCAACCTTTATACCTGACATACCTACTATAGTGATAATTTTATCTTTATTTATCACCTTAAAATGAGACTGACATGCATTACAGTATATTTGAGTTTTGGTTTTTTTAAAAAGCTGCATGTTGGGAAAAAAAACCCAAGCTAAACAAAAAACATGAGGGAAGTGGTTCCTCTTACATTTCCATTTGCAGCACTAAGCTTGAAATTACCTTGAATTTCTCATGATATAACAGATATAAATAAACACATTTACTGATGAAATTTTGCTGATTTTTGGGGAGGACAACTCATGCACCTTGTAGTCCAGTTTTGACCTTATGGTTTTCTAGATGCCTTTTTATTTTTCCTCAATCCTCAAAACTGATGCATTCCACACTTACAAATACTCCACACTTAAGAGTACTCTCTATGTATGTGTACCATGCTCTATATGTATATATTCAATCTGGGTTCTGTCCAGGATTATAAGGTTAATTTTTGTTAGAAATGCATTACAAATGAAGTATTAACCTAAAGAAGACCCACGACATGACAGCGTTCTAAGGGGCTTGACTGTCACACTGACAGAAATATTTCAGACCATATGTAACCTATGGTTTTATTTTTTACTTTGGTACATGTCAGACTGACAATGAAACGAGCATTCTGCTCTTTAGTGAGGTTTTCCCACGCTGAAGAAGCAAACAATTATAGCTTAAGAATATCTACTATTCAAGAAAATTAAAACAAAAATACATTGCCATGAGATACGGTATGCAGAGCAAAATAGTTCTCTGTAGACGCTGGTAAAATTCTGGGGCTGTTCAAAGAATATTTTTAATTTCACCACATAAACTGATAGCTGACCTGAAGAATAAGACACAAGTTCCTTATTGTTCAGTTCAGCTGTAGGAATTTCTTAGCTTTTTATGTAAATAACCAATAAAGGTAAGGACTTAAAAGTTCAAAAATGTAAGAACTCCCTTGATTCTTCTCCATCGTAAATATCACTCATGTATGACTTAGCTTCATAAGTCATTAACTTTTGAACTGAACTAAAAATGTTCTTTAAAAGTCCACGGAAAGCTCTATTGCCCATCCCTGTTCACCAATAAGCAAAGGACACTGTACTCAAGAACAGCTAATCATCCATAAGTCAAAAGCAATGCCAAGTAGTTACAGCAGTAAGAAGCATTTAGTGATTCTCTTAAAATATATTTAAACTCAAGTGTCTCGAATAGAAGAGGCTCATGGATTAGCAATTCAGAGCTCAGTTTAGTAGCTGATAGCCTACTTTTATTTATTTGACTGTAACATCTCTGACACTCTTATTGCAAACATCCTACAGCTTTCTGCCCTTGGCTTTGTGTTCAGCTTTAGATAGCTGAAGGATTCAAGTTTGGTTCTTAGTAAGAGTAGCTAATTTACAAACTCAGAGGTAACTGCATAAGTAACTTAAAATACTCACAGCAGAAAACCAGTACATAAAACTATACATAAATTATCACTATTCTATGCAACAAAGGCCCTTGTGAAGTTGCTTTTTCAGACATCCTTACAGCCCAGTAACCCATTTTGTACTGTCAAATTAGCACAACCCGAGGTACAGAGCCACTGCTCTATTACAAAGCAAACGAGATAGGTAATAAAAATAATCTATTCATGGAGACTGTCTCTATGCAGGAAGCTTATTCATCTACACTAAGAACAAAACACTTCTGATACTATCAAAAACAGGATGCTGGGAGAATAGAATATTTCATAGTCCATATTTTGGACGTGTCTACGGATATTCACTTTCATTTGAACAATTTTCATGGAAGTAGAAAGGTTGAGATTATGTACAAAAATACCTGTGTCTGAGGCTCAAGTTTTGACACGGGTTGGAAGAATCATGCCACAGCATAGCATCAAGAAATCAGCCATGCTTCACCTAACTAAGGCTGCTTAAAACTCATACATGCTCCCTGTGAGGCACCAGAGTGAAGGCAATCCATCCTACCAAGAGCAATCACCATCAGGAGTTTTGACATGAGAAAAAGAACCCAGCTCCATGAGTCACACTGGTGAATATCCACAGCAGAGCAGCACCTCCATCTGAGGATTTTACTGCAGCTCGAGATCAGAAGTTATTCAAAGATCACTTCTTGGAGAACCACGTGATACTTTAGCACTGGCATAAGTGACAATGTCTTCATACACAACATGCAAATAACAAAACGTGATTAACAAAATGTAGAGCTTAAACCCTTCAGTTATACTTAGAAAATATCTGGATATTAGATTATGCTAGGTCTGCACAATCAAAAGATGCAGAGAAAGCTGATCAAAAGAACTGCTTTCTCACCCTTCCACATGCCATCTTGGTCAAACTGACCATTTTTAACTCCTAGTTTCACTTTGAAATGTAGGTATTTTATATTCCTCAAAGCGCCTGTATTTCCCCTCTTGAGATCTGTTCTCCAGACAGTGGATATATTGGACAATTCAGGCCTTCCTTAACTGCCCACATTCTCTAATATACTAGAAAAAAGGAAAGCGATAAGTGCATTTGAAATTGACTTATCTAGAAATCAGCAAAAAGTCTTGCTATCTTAAGTAACATAAGGGTAACAAAGTGAAGCCTCAAGCTGTCAGCTATTCCACTTTCTTCGCAGTTATGGGATGGAAAGGAATCAACTGCCTGTTAATTTTCGTTTCACAGTTTTTGTCAGATTTCAACAGTTGGTATCAAACATAGGGGAACTCAGACCAGCCGGCTATATATTTCCCTGTAACTCCTTCCCTCCATGTATCCTGATTTGCCTCATTATACTCATTTTGTGTAAGGATACCCAGAAGATGCACTCAGTGTTCCAGGCTTTGGTGGGGGTGTGTGATCTGTGAGAGATTATTGTCAGAGCTTTTGCAGGAATAGCTCAGCTTGCCTTTTCCCCACTCTGTTTAACTTTCGCCTCCTACCACTCTGCTGTTGCTGGCATCAGCCAGCATTTCCCCGAGCAAAGCCTTGGGCACTCTCTGGCAGAACTTCTCGAGCAAAGGTCTGAGCTTAATCTGTTGCAAGAGGCTGAAAATTCTGTGCTAACTCTAACAGAAATATAACAGACATTTCAGAAACCAATGAAAAAGGATATCTCTTCCTAACTTCTGTATTTCAACTCCCTAGACTTTCCTCATTCTAATTACAAGAGACGTTTCTAAGCCCTATTCCACACCAGCTGGTCCATGGCTGTAGAAATTTAAACTTAGCCCAGAAACGTCATCTGTAAGAAACAGTGCAAATCCACACACTTTAACTGTGCAAACCTCTCACACAAAGCCCAGCCAAGAAACCCACATAAGACCCAGAAGCAAGACGGTTACATTAAGCACTAATCCTGAAAGACCAGGAATCAAAAATAAATTCAAAATACTTCTGAACAGTCTATTTCTCTTACCTCAGGATGGCTGACATAAATTCTCATTTTACCCACAGTCTCATACTGAAAATAAGAAAGCTTGGAATGGGAGACTTTTAAGAGCAGAAAAAATAAAATAAAAAGACACAAAACATCATGAAATATCTGTTTCTTATTTCAGTGACACTTCTAGAAACACATTAATGAAAATTAGGTAATATTTAGTTGAAACTCAAGTCAGGCAAGTATTGTTAAATAAACTAGCCATTCCAAATTTTTTAAAAATATACCGGGTTTTAAAACACTGGAACTCAACATGAGAAACTGTTTAAAATTGCAACTTATTAAAATTCTTGAAACAACAAAACACTGTCAGAACGATTATCCTTTTTACCTAAATTTATGAGACAGAGTGCAAATCTTACTGTTAAAGCCCATTAAATTGACACACAGTGCTAAAGTGAGCGTCAGCTGAAGAGACCATTCAAAATACCTGCAGAAACAAGAGAGAAAGATTCTCAAGAGTAAAAATTACACAAGTGTCCCAAAAAACTTACACTGCAAAGGGATGTTAAAATGATTGTGATTAGTGACTAGTGAGAATCTGTCATTTCCCTCTTTTAATTATGTTTATCCAGGTCATGAAGTTTCCACTGACACATCCAACTCATAAGGTAACATATCAAACTTGCAGGAAAAGAAGTCCTAAAAAAAAAACTGCAAACAAACAACAACAACAAAAAAAACCCAACTAACATTAAGACTTCACATTAAAATGTTACATTCAGACAACTTAAGTGCTTAGGTTCTATTCCATAAATTATACTTGTCAACCTTTTTGATTACATTCCACCTAGGTTTTGCATGAAATAATGAATGAAATGACACCAATTATGACAATTGTAAAAACACCCACTATTAGCACACTTCTCCTTCCCAAAGCATTACTGAAAGACACATCCATTATCGCAATTTCCAAGGTCATTTCTACAGGCTCTCCTAACTGTGACTTTTTTATACAATGGTAAGTCACTAATTATGCTTCAAGGCTGAGCATGTTAAAATAGGGTGTACGAAAAGAGGTGTTGTGGGCTTCATGCAACTATGCCTGTATTAAGGCACCTCTGAGAGGATAACATCACCTTGAATATTTTGGACATTCAACACCTGTGAAGGTGAAGAAGCTGGACAGTAAAATGCAACCATGTTTTACTGACGATCTTTTAAATTCTTTTTACTTCTCCATCTTCATCACATTTATTTTGCGCATAACACCAGGCACACAGGGCACGGATCTCATGTGTAATTTCATATATTCCCATGCAAGGAAGGGTAATAATTATACAGAAAAAAATTACAGACTCACAGAATGGTTGGAAGAGACCTTTAAGGATTGCTCAGACCAATTGTCCTGTAAAAGCAGCATCAACTAGAGTAGGTTGTCCAAGGCCTTGTCCAGTTGGGTCCTGTCCCCAAGGATGGATATTCTACAGATTCAAGATTTTGCCTTACTCAGCTAAGCTCACCTACACTTGGCATAAATTTAGATTGAAGATTCCTGTAGTCAGCATTTTGCTCAGAGAAGTTCGAAGTCATGACAATGGCACAGCTTCACAACCATGGCATGAAGAGTGAGTACTGAAGAGGAAAAGGAAATTCCTCTTACTATAGCTTCTAAATCCTTCAGTTAAAGCAGGAATCATGTGAGTTTATAGGTCCAACTTTTCTTTTGCTCTGAGGACTCAGTCTGAGAGAAGAACATTTGCACAGGTTATCAAATAAGTTAACATCTTCAAGTTGCTTCAAGGTTATTAAGCAATAAAATACTCTGATAAAATTCAAATTATTTAAAAACCTTCATAAATAATTCTTTGTTATTTGTGTAGCGCATGGGGAATTGTTAGGTTTTTTGTTTTCTGAAAATGAAACATAACATATGGGATTAGGATCTGCTCATAGCAACAGTTCCCACAAATACAGAAAGTAGTTGTGTCATCCTCAGTGTTCTGTCCCTACACATTGGGTGGAAAATTTGGAAGAGAAATCCCTTGAACCTGAATAATCAGTGCATTGGGTGGAGCACTCACTTTGCAGCTCTGAAAATTCACCTCTGGAACCAAGTTCAAATCCAAGTCAAACTGATGTAACAGAAAATTCTCCAAACAGAGCATTAATAACAAAACATCTTGTCAGAAATCTGCTTTAGAAAGATAATGCCTACAGGAATTTTTAAAATTTTTTATTAGCTGTTGAACCTTATGGTCAGGGTATTATAGAGCTGTAGTCTGACACATAAATCCTTAATACTTTGTTTTGCTTTTCAAGACTGCAACTGCTGAATTAGATACTAAGTTTATTGAAACTTTAGGTGTTTGTTTAGATCTCTGAAGGATTTATCGACTGGAAGTGCAAACTTCTCAAGGACAATTACCAAGCCAAGAGGCCTAAGAATAAATATTCACACCAAATTCCCGTAAGTCCAAGTTATGTGGCACAGAAAAATACATCTGTATCTCATCCATTTCTGATCATAATCATTTACCCTATCTGCAGAAAACAGTTCTGTCTGAGTGAGACAGAGGTCTTCCAAAGTGCAGGAAGGTACAGAAGTGCTGCTGCTACTTTACCATATTTTTCACACTTGCTGGATCCAAACACTATCAGCAGTGAAATGTCTTACAAGAGGTGGTGCTCTTGAATGTTAACCTGTGAATAAATACGACTTTTATATTCATGCAACATTATAGTAGTAAAATTTTTTGTTTAGTCCTGCTAATAAAAACAAAGGTCACATCATGAAAGTGCTTCAGAGTACATTCAGGTGCAGACATTGTATTCCTAGCAATGGCATAGCCACAGGTGAGCTCCCTGAGTACTAAATTTCTAGAAGCCTCATCACAACAAAACAATTTCAAACAACACAAAAACATACATTAAGACAGGTGACAGACAATTATGCAACATTAATCTCTCACTGCTGCCTTAAATAACAGCTTTAGGTCAGCCCATTGGCAGCTATGAGACAATACACAGTAAAGCAGTGACTTCAGTGCAACAGGTCACACTGAGATGTAGCTCCTAACCCCCAGGCAGAATGGGTACAAAACAAGATGCCTTAAGCTCCAAAGTTACCGTTAGAGGAGTTTCAGCAAAACTACACCATCCCCTCAGTGATATTCGGTGCTCTCAAATTTAAAGATAAAAAAGCTCTGCTTTTATAATAGCACTAAAAATCTACCACTATTACTAAAAGTAAAACTACTACTGAACTACTACTTTAACAGAAGTACTATCAAAAAGGACTCGTGGCATCACTATTCATATTTGGCCTATAGGATGAAGAAATTAAGTATTAATTTGCACCAAATATAGGGCAATGCTCTAGGGAAAAGGCAGATCAAAGAACCCAGTTTCTCCCTACTATTATAAGGATTTCCATTAAAATAATTAGGTGTCTCAAAACACTTTTCCCCTTTCACCACCTCCTGAGGGCCTTTTGTTTTTCATTTGAAGCAGGAAAGGGAGAGACTAGAAGTGATTTTTTTTGACAAATCTCTGTGATAAAATGAAGCATAAGGCAAAGTAGCGTTGCAGACCTGGCATGAAATGAGCCCATGTGACCCAGCTGAGTTCACAGAAGTGTGCTTTCCCTCTGATTAATATTAAGTGTGGTTCTAAGGAAAGGTACTTCTCTGACCAATTGATTTTGTATGAGAGGGAGCAGTGCAAACTTGGGGAGGAAATGCTTCAATTTCAGAATAAATATTTTAGAAGAAGTATTATAGAAATATATGTATATTCTCAGAACAGAAAATTTCAGCTCAGAGCCTGAATGAAAATGCAGAGATTTCATCAGTAAGCCTCAGGCTTATTCTGCCAGCAAAGCTCTACATTTCACATTCCTCACTCCAACATTTTCTTGCTAGCTGTCCTCTGACATAATAAAGCAGCAGGTCACGATCTGATGATTTCAATTCCGCGGAGAATTTGGATTGGACGCTTCTTCTTAGATTCACCATTTCATATCTAAATTAGTGTGAGAAGCATTAGAGTTCACAGCAGACTCACAAAAGACATTTTTAAGCTACCGATTTTCCAACTAATGTGAAGCAGTGCTGATGAATAAAAAAATTAATTTTAAGGCTCATTTCAATAACCTCTATTCTGGAAAACTCTTTTATATTCTTGCATTATACCTTCCATTCCTGCCTGGGAGGACAATGAGGAATTGGAGAATTCTCAGAAGCTACAGAAAGAGGTAGGGGTTTTTAAAACTTATTACTATCCACAGATCTTTCCAAAATTGTTACTCACAAATTACAGGGGCAGTGAGATTATGCTGTTAATGTCAAAGCTTTCATGCTTGACAAGAAGAGATGCAAAACATATAAACATGTAAAATTATACCTGACATTTTCAAGTTATGGAGGATCCATAAGTTACCATCTTATTTTTGTTAGTTTTATTTGAAATACATATTTTGAAAATAGTGCCTGTCAAGAGATTCTAAGATTCACAGTGTTGTCAGAGTGTTATTTTGCCCTCTGAAGAGACCCTTCTTAATAAATCCTGTGCAATGATTTAAACTGCTTAGTACACCACAGATAGCAGTCAGCCTGACAGCTCCTGAAATTACCATCAAGAACACAGTTCAACTATTTGAAGCTCTGTGAATTACATTCTAATGGCCTGAATCTATCTGCTTCTTTTTTTGGTCAATACTTACTCTCAATGAATCTACAAATACATCATGCAAATGCTTCCATGTGCGAAGATTAAAACAGATTAAAACACGTTCCTCCCTATGGAAAGCAAATTGTCTTATCGGGCTACAATAATATCCCTAAATGCACTGTGGAAACAGACTGGGGAAAGCTGGAGATCAACAGCAAGTGCTGTTATCTCAATGAAATCAGCATAAAACCCTAAGGAATATTTGCTTGCACTGCTCAGTGATACATCCATAGAGTAATTATGGCAAACAAAGTTATTACCAATGACATTTTTAATGCCCATAAAAATCTAGTATGAGCTGAGTATATTTCAAGACTTTCCATTTTTCTGAATCAATCATTCTGGACACTATTGCTTCCTCATTTGCACTGGTTCACCACTTTGCACATCTGCTAATTAATGAATTATAAATAATTAAATACATTCCATTTGTTAAATATGTGCTGGAAAATGCAAACATACAACTGAGAAGAGAATTCATCACAGTTAAAAACGTATCAGTGAAAATTTCTAATGTCAATCACATCTATTAATAGTTGACAAAACTTGACAAAGGTAATACACTTCCGTATTACTTTTACTATTCATATTTCAATAAAATAGCAGTGAGGGCTCTGTAGGATTTATGCTGATTTAAAAAGAAGTACAGCAGGAAAAATAGCTGGACTCATAGGAATTTTTGTCCAAAACTAGGATTGAGTGCTTAATTGTTTATGTTTCCGATTTCTACAACTCCTCTCAACATAGTCAAATGTTAAATGAACAAATAAAAAATTTCATTTTTACAATGAAAAACCCTGCCAAGAACCCCTACTATATAAGATTTAAGTATGATAGGCAAATTGAAGAAGTCAGTTAACAAAGAAATTAAAGTTTTAAACTCAGAATTACCTCTGTTTTAGTTTGTAATTAAAAGCTATTTCACAGCAAATCAACCTAC
This sequence comes from Grantiella picta, assembly GCA_013397955.1. Lineage (NCBI taxonomy): Eukaryota > Metazoa > Chordata > Aves > Passeriformes > Meliphagidae > Grantiella > Grantiella picta. The sequence goes on along the minus strand of VZRM01008916.1, from coordinate 1,232,769 downwards.
ATTTCAAAATAGACAGAAGCAGCGGTAAGAGTTTAAAAAAATATAATCAGAGTATTTTATTACAAAATTAACACTAGGCTGCTCCAAGCTTATTACTGAAACATCAATAATTACAAAACTCAAATATCATACAAACTGGATGGAGAGGAAGAAACTAAATATGTTGTGTGACTCCCAAACAAACTAAAAATCTCAGAGCACACTTCTCCCTGTACTTTCATAAGCAACAGATTTTAGCACAGCCACTGATTTACAAAATAATTTCCCAAGTAAGGCAAAACATCTAGCTAGTGATTGAGTGATTGATGACAATGGTAGGAAGTGGATGTGGAGCTGGGGCTGCTCCCAGAATTTTTGCAAGTATAGTACAAAAGAGTCTCTTTGATACAATTGACTTACACGGGTAAGTATATGATAAACATGGCATTCTGCAGCTCAGTGAAGCGGGAACAAAGAGTTGATTTAAATTATTTAAAATTTTTTGTAAAGATTCATTAACACCTTAAAATACGCAAAATTACTTACAAGAGTATTTGGCATTTCTATCAGAAACTAAACTACTTCCTATGGCTGTCAGGTTCTGTCAGGGATTCATAAGAGTCATTATAATTCACTTTCTGGTTTTCATTTCTGATGCTTTCCATGGTAAATGGAATTTGCTTAGCTCGCCTATGACTAAAGACTCCTTATAATCACACCCAGCTCTTTGATTTTGGAAACCATGAAAGAAAACAATCTTATGGATAAAGCTGGAAGATTTCATAGACAACATTCAGCTGATATGTGGATCTCCCTAATTTCTCTTACACTTTTTCCCAAGATCACTACATCTAACATTTCTTAGGATCAGAGCCCTAATGACTGCAGTGACTGAAACGTATTTGGTAATATTAAAAACAAATATTCAAGCATGAAACAGCAATTAAATAGAAAGGATACCAGAAATAATGCTTACTCAGTTTCCCACTAGTTGAAATCTGTACAGATAAGGTTTAGGAAAAATTCTCTGAGAATAAAGGCCATCCTTTTATTCTGTGATTACATTGACTATCAAAGTGAATATGTAGCACATACTCACCCTCATGTGTGGTGCCAATAAAGCAAAAAAAGAAGTGACGGCAATAAAAGTTTAAACAGCCTATTTTTAAAAGATTCCTCAGGACAATTAATTGAAAAGGATCCTGCAGCAAGGACAGGATTTGTAAGGGCAGTAGGATTTGTAAGGTATTTTAAAATGTTCCCTCTTAAATCTGGTATTAAACAGAACACTCGTAGTGTTTGCGGTTGATAGTAAGGATTTTTCCACTGAGATTCACAGTGACTTCATCACCTATCAACCAAAAGATGCATCAGAACTGTTTTAATGAAATTAACTTTCTCCAAGACAGAAGTTTACAGCTGAAAGAGGTACTTCACAATTCTCTTTCAGGAAAGAAGAAACAGTAATAACATTTAACTAATTTAATTTTGACATCAAGTTGTATAAGAGTTTCACAATGAAATAATACAGAAGAAATCTACTCTTGGAACTAAGATCCATTACTTGACAGGTTATACAGGATTTATAGAGCCATCACAGAAATATGACATTATTCTTTTTGATGAATAGTCCCAACACGAATTAGGTAATTAAGTGCAGAGAGCACAGCCAACAACAACAAAAAAAACTTATGAATTCCGTTAATGACATTGATGTCTTCAAGAAATTCTCTGGCACATTTATTGCTCTAAATCCAAAGTGATGTTTCAAAAGCAATTACAGTAATGTGTTCTTTATTTCCCTGTCATACATTAATTCAAAGCAAAGTGCTGAAAGTCAACCAGCAGCATCACAATGCCTTCATGCTACTGTCAGTAGCCAGAAGGCAACATGTGGCAGCCACTATAAACAGTTAAACCACTACCTCCTTAGCAGCAGTCAAGAGCAGAACTTTGAGGTCTTCTGTCTCACCAAGGCTATTTTAGCAGAACACAGATTTACCGAGGGGACCTGGATGCACTGATAGCAGAAATACAGAGAAGCTGTTGTTCCTGAAGCACTGTTCAGCGGGCTCTGGACAAAAGTACCTCAAGGAGCCAACTCAGCGCAGGGGGCACACAGAGCACTGCGCAGTGCCCTGGCCACAGGGCTGGAGTGCACTAACACAGCTCGACAGCTCCATGCCTGCTCCTAGACCCAAAGTTCACTACAAGCTATCAGGCCACAAAACACAAACTTTGGATATCTCTTGTAGTGAGTGTTTCACAGGGATATGTTTCATCTCCCTGTGGAACACTCAGTACAAGAGAAACCCAAACTTTGTACTTACATATCTAACTGTTCACAGCCTGGGTTTCGGAAGATCACCACGTGAGGTAGAGCAAAGGTAAGGAAGCACTGCCCAATGTTTCTCTGACATATTATTTGACAACTGAGTCACAAATATGCTTTATGCTTTCAAAACTACTGCTGTAGCAGACTGGAGCAAAAATGAAAAGGGGAAAGGCAAAAGGCAATTCAAATGCTTTCCAATTATTTTTAAACGGTTCTGTAATTATTCCTTTCTTTCTGAACCAAAACGCTTAGGTCAGGAAATTACTGTTTGGAGGTGTTGCAGTCAGTCACAAAATTCTGCACAAAATACCCCCAATAAGGGACTGGTGCCATGATATGTATGCCGATCTACAGGGAGAAACAATTCAGACTGGGGCCATGTAGGCTTCTTTGTAGCCTATTATATTATACAGGCAAAGGAAAAACAGTACTACTATTAGGAGTAAGCACTACTAAAAGTGTTTAATATTTCCTTAATAAAATGCTATCTACAAAAGTTGTTTCCCTGAAAATAAACAACAGAAGATATTTGTTACTCAATGTTCACACCACTTTTTCAGCCTTTGAATTACCTGAAAAGCTGCCAGCTTTTCCATGAAAATAGAGCATAGTGTCTCAGTGCTATTTTCTTTGAATATGTTCTTGGTTTATCCAGTAAAAAAAACATGTACCTCTCTAGCAAAATATTCTGAGCCATTTGCTGCAACTTTGGCTGTAGTTTTGGCAGACCTCCAGGGCTATCCACTCAGCACGTTTCAAAGCAACTCAGAATCAGCAAGCAAGTTGAAAAGTTCTCAGCCCCTCCTTGGGTTCACACATTGGCCTCAAAGTGGTTATACAAACGTAAACACAACAGTAATTTTTTCCAGTGTGCTTCTGGAGCATGTTTTCCATTTTAATTTTGTTTGTTAGGCATTGGTTGCTCTGCAAGATGAGCCATTGCACAGTAAGGGTGAACAGGGGAGATTCACTTCAAAACCACGTTCCTGATCTAAAGCAAAGACTTGGTGAAGATGCATTTTTTCTATTACAGAGATTTGAATACTTATACCAAGTTCTCCTGTTAGAGCTGAGACAATATCTAGTTATTTACTTGAATATTTAGCAGAAGCGAAAATCACCCAAGATATGAGCTGGTTTTCAGTCCTCAGACCAGCCAGCCAGTTTGAACCCTTTTCTGATGATAGCACGTCAAAGAAATCTGTGAGACTGTCACCTGCTGAAGACAGGGACACCCTCACTGCAGAAATGGAGCAGAGTGGGGTAGGAACTACGCAAAGAAAGATATTTACAGATAGGGATATAGCAAGACATGGAAAAAATCCTACCTTTTCAAAACAACCCTTTTTTTATTTGCTTTATTTGAAGTAAAACATTTTCTCCTCTTTCCCGAGGGCAGTTTTATATATCTAGTTATGAAACTCCAATCAACTGATCAAAATACCAAGATTCTATTTTTACAATTAACAACAGATTAAATGATGAGCTATTTTTACAATAGGAATCAAAACAAGAAGCTGAATAGCAGCAAGTTATGCCTCTTCTGATTTCAAAGACCTGCTGATATTTAGTATAGTAAATACCAGTTTTATGGCTGTTCTGTCTAATTAGCAATGAAACTGCACAGATGTACTTTACATTTAGCCAGACTTAGGTAGATTTGATATCGTTTAATTAAAGATGACATGGTTCATTCTCTAGTATTTTAAGTAGGGATAAATTGGTAAGAAATCTTATTCCTTAAAAATACAACTTTAGTAGAGCGTTAATTTACAACACTGCTTATATTCAGATTTCACATTCTAAATTTTTATTAAATATATTCAGTTTCAGAATTACTGCCATTATATTTACAATGGCCAGGATAAAAATCCTTTTCCAGTGGGAAGAAAACACTCTGACACCTACAGAAATATGCATTGATTTTAAAGTTCAGAAATCCCAAACGCAAACAAACATTCAAATCCTATCATCACCTCCAACTGCACTGTATTTCCATGTCCTGGGAAAACTTCCTCTAATTCTGTCAGCATATACCAACATTTGTTTTTCTGCAGTGCAGCCTCTTTGTATTGTTTATCTTCTGCAAAATGAAGTTATTATTTTTTCCTGGACAAGGAGTTTCTGTGTCATCTTAAGGAACAGATCAATCAGTTATTTTAAAATTAAGTATATTCATATCTGTTTCCAACAACCATCTGAGCTTTAGCTAATTTCATAGTTATGGAATAAATGAAAACTTGGTAAGCAAAAGGTTGTGTCCTGACTGAAGAGACTTCTTGGATTACTTTGGCTTCGTACTTTTCTCAAAGGCTTTTCATCATGTGTCTCGCTGAGACTTTTTATTCTTACTAGTTAAACTTGTTCCAAAAATCTCAATTCACAAAAGACTATAGCCAGTGTTGCAAGACTGAGCAATACAGATGAGGTTTCTTGAACAGAGCAGGTCATATGAAGCAGGACTTCTGGTTTTGTACTTGCCTCAGGCACAAAAGCACATATTTAATGAACAGATGCTGAATTGCCCAACCACCCTTTCTCTGCAAGAACAAACACAGATTCATATTCTATTTTGCAGGTGCAGTGCCATAAGCTTCAGCCAAACGAAAATTCAGCTTTTATTATCTTTAACATACGGCAAGGTTCTTCTAATATTCTTGTGCCTATCATAAACTTAAAAATCAAAGTAACTGACTATCATCCATAAAATTAATGTTTCTTGAATCTCTTCATTAAACCAAATGTTACATCAGTGTTTCTTCTAAGTATTCTACAACAAATATTTCTTGTAGCTTTGAAAATTCCTTATTTCAAAACTTTGGGTTTTAGTATAAAAATTATCTCCAAAAAATTTTGTTTGGCTTTCTGCTCTAACTGTATTGATTCTCCATAAAAAGATAATCTATTTGCAGTGTATTTTAACCTCTAAACAAAAGATAAGCACTGTCATGCAAATACTCTAGATGTAAAAGGTAATCAGAATAGTCCAGTTTTAATCTGTATGCTTAAATTTCATCCATTTCAAAATCTGGTTTTTAGGCTTTAAAAAACTTTCTATTTAGTGCAGAAATTGTCTATTCTTTTCAAATAACATAAACCAGTCTTTATTCAGAATTATAATTCACAATAGCAGTTTGTGGAACTCAAGAGACGCTTTCAAATCTGCTGTCCAAGCTTTCACCATTTTGCTCCAAGCTTTATTTTACTCTAAACCACAGCAAGTAAAAGAGAAATACTTGGAGAACACACACACGGGGACACACACATGCCTTGACCTTCATCTGAACTTGTTAGGGAAACTTGTAACGAAACAGATAAAAACAGTGACAAAGGTGAGAATGACGATATATAATATAGACTTTTTTTTTTCCTGAAAACAGAGATAGGGGCTTCATGCCTTGGCCCTGCTACAAGTGCCACTCCCCTTCTCAGTTTGTGCAATAAGTGAGTGAAGGTTATGAAAGCTTCGCCCATGTTACGCTGTGAGACTGAGGTCATGCTGCTAGACTGAACCCCCAGATTTCCCTCTAAAACATCCTGCAAGCAAGGAGAACACACTGATCATTAACCACTTACTCCCTACACACTGCAGAGCTAATGTATGAAGGTGAGTGGTTTGTGACCTTTAACAGTTTTCTTTAAAACAACAGCAATTTCTGTGAATCACAGTCACATGAAGATTATTTTAGGGAAACCACCATTGCTGGCACAGGCAGCCTCCCAAACAACAATAGTTCTAGTTTCTGCTTTTTTGGCTTCTTAGTCTCTCGGAACAGTGCTCTAGTAAATAGCACAAGCAAAAAGAGTGACAATGAACTGTAAAAAAGAGAATTTCATATCTGTTTGGGTCTGTGATGGAATCCAACACTTGTCCGAACTCCATAGTCAGTACAAAATGTTGACAAAAGAGCTTGAAATTTTCCTAGCTCCTAAGGCAGAATACTTAAAACCCCTAACAGCTAAACAAAGAAGCTCCACATCTTCTCACAAAATTTCACTCTTTTTAGTATTGCTAATCTGTTTTTTCTGAGTGAAAAGGTGTTTTTCTCTTTTCTGTCTATCCCAAATGAACTACAGTAACCAAATAAAACCATAAACCATCTTGCTCACCACACACATCCATCAAAAAGAGATCTGAATGTGAATTATTCCCATGCCAGATTAGGAGAAAAACAACCACAGATGTTCTTAGGACACACGATGCAGTAGGAAATATGCCTGAATACCTGTCTAGTATCAAATACATTTGGAAGCATTCTGGAACAAAAATGAACACAGTGCTGCACTCATGAGGTTTCACCAAGGAAGCACAATCAATACACAGGAAACTGGGATTTGTTGTTTTAAAGAATCCAAGTGGCTCAATGGAGTATTTTTCGAGATACACAGTATTTCCTAGCCTTTCTTAACCTTTAATGGCAATTTTTCATGGAATTGTTCAAAGTGCTGAAGCTACAGATTTGGACCAAATAAAACAACAATAAAGCACAATCTCAAACAAGTTAATCTTGATAATAAATTTTTGTAGCTTGTGTCTCTAAAACCATAGTCTATAGCTATTTCTTTTTAAGTTCAGCTTTCCTAAATAATGAATTCCATTGCAAAAAAATATCCTGTTGGTGTATTATTTTGAAATCTAACTGTAAATACAATAATCAGAGTTAAGAGGGGGAAAAAAGTTCTGCAGAAGTAGGAAATACTTGACTACAGAGTAGAAGTAACAACTTGTGAAACATGACCAATTTTAAAAATAATTTTGTCCTTTCCATCCATTGTGCAGTTGAAAATTCTTACTTGTAATGTTATAAGGCTATAAATCAAACAAAATAGGAAGTGTCTCCTCAAGCCCTCAACAAATAGGGTACAGCTGCAATAATGGCTTTGTGGAATAAAAAGTTTGCTATATTCATTTTCCAAAAAACTTAAAATATTAACCATCATTATTGTAATTGTGTTTTATTGTACAATAATAAAGTACTGTTCTACTTGGCAGCTCCCAAGTTTAAGTAGAGAATTATTCAATATATTTTAGCATTGTTTACATTTAATTTTAGACTAGCCAAGATTGGGTGGGTGACCCTAGTCCCAGGTCAAATAACAGACCTTCTACCATATTATGTGATTTAAAGCAAAGTCCCATCTGAGCTAAAATAAGGAAGCTGCAAAGGAAAGAGGAAGCAAGTTCAGGCACCCTCCAACACGACTGACTGTAATAAATCAGAAAAGTGAAAAAATATTCTTCCTAAGACACAGGCAGGATGTTTGTCCAGCTTCACAAAAGCATGCTCAGTTACTGCATTAGCAGTTTTACCCTTGTGCATGTTAATTCTTACTTTTAATGGGCTTATACTAAAAAAAAAAGGATCAGACAATTATATCTTTTCCATCTGGTCTTGAAATTAAAGATCAAAAAGCAAGTGACATGCTTCTGTCATTTGAAACTTATCCCAGGAATCATCAGTGCTCAGCTATTCCCACACAAGGAGAACAAAGCTGCATCCCAAAGCCAAGCTAAGATTTCCTAGTGACTTAACTGGGGAGAGAATTAACAGTTATTTCCACAGAGATTTCACCTGGAATGGGAAATAAACAAATGAGAAATATTTAAGAGAAAGAAGAGACAGATGCCAGTTACAGTAAAACTCTCGTGGCCAAGTCTTTAATAATCTTACTGAAAATAAGGCCTCCGGGCATGTTACTTGGGAGCTATTTTCCTTTTTTAGCTTTGAAGTTTGTTTGTAATTTGTGATTGAAAACTTCTCTATTCAAGAAAAGCCTCATTCCACTTCTGATGACCAAGTCCATAAACCTAAAATCTAGACTTAGATTTCAAGTCCTCTAAACCAAATTCTCTAATTCTCTTTTTTTCCCTCAAAATTAGCTGAAGAACTTCAATACAAGCCCTTTTTCAACATCAGGTTGTCACAGTGTCATACCATTTTCATAAGACTCCTGAAATATCCTGTAGGAGAAATAGAAAATAACACAACTTTTCAATATGCTCTACAATTGAAGACTTAACAAATTGGTCCCTTCTGTGCTGAAACAACTTAGTAAGAACTGAGATACCAAATATATCGTGTCATGAAGCATGCAAATTAATTAACATCTCCTTTCTGTGACACTTTAATGACCATTCACGTCTACATTCCTCAGAAATGATTGAATCAAAAAAAATAAGTGTGTGATTAAAATATACTGACAGACATGTATTGCTTCAAAGTACAATTTAGGCTTTTACTACAGGTCTCTAGGGAATTCCAAATGTTCTGAAAAGCATGAATCCTATGTAAGTTATTGTCTAGGAAACAGCTGCCAGATGGGTGGTAAATATACCTTTGTACATTTCTATTTCCCATGTCACAGCCATGATTTAGAAATGCTTTGATTTAGAAATGCTGCAAACCTCTACAAAGTAGGTGCATTTTTTTATGCTCAGAAGATTGTCACCCCCGGCTGCATATCCAAAGGAAATGCCCACAAAATTCAATATCTTTATAAATGATTGGAATGGTGGAATTGAAAGAACACTCACCAAGTGTGGAGGTGACACCAAGCTAGAAGGAAAGGTAGGCATAGCAGAGAGAAGAGCCTCCTTAGGAAGAGAGAGCTGAGTAGGCTAGAGGACTGGTTTAACAAGAAATGCGTGAGCTTTAGCAAAAACAAATGTAAAGCTTTGCACATGGGATGAAATAAACCCAAGCAGAAACCGAGGCTGGGATCTCACTGACTCAGGTGAGGCTCTGGACGTGCTGGTGGACAGAAAGCTGAGCACAAGTCAGCAGTTGTCTCAGTGCAATGATGAAGGCAAACCTGTATCGATAAAAGTGTGTCCAGCAGATCAAGGGTTGTCATGATTTCACTCTGCCTCACCCAAACACTGAGTCTCCTTGGAGATCCCCCAGTTTGAGAGACACTGGCAAACTGGAGAGGGCCACAGAGGGCCACCAAGCCGAAGAGATGGTTGGAGAACTCAAGGCATGAGGAGAGGCCGAAGGAATGGGGTTTGCTCAGCCAAAAGAAATGAAGGTTTGGAGCATCTGACCAAACTTGTGATACTTAATATATAATTATGGAGAGGATAAAGATGCTCTCTTCCCAAGGATAAGTGGTGACAAGACCAGAGGAAACAGACACAAGTAGCTTCAGGAGGAAATCCATAAAGGCATAAGAAAATAATTGCTCATCATGAGAAGAAGCCAACATTGCAATAGATTGCAAAGAGAAGTGGTAGAATCCCTTCAATTCAAGCTGCACCCTATAAAAAAACCTTTATCTTGTTCCAATTCCCACTCTTGGCAAAATTCTAAATGGTTTTAAAAAAACAAAACCACCACAATTTCTAAATATTAAATTTTTTGTGGCTAGACTTTTAGTGAGGATAGGACTGTTAGTTAATTCTCTATTTATGTGTTTAAAATGTAACCTTCTTCCTTCATGTGAACTACCATATAGTTTGTTTCCATTAATTCCATGGAGATCTAAATTGCAAGTGAAACGCAACTTTCAACAAATACAAAAAAATAAACTTTCCCAAGTGGTTTCTAGACGAAACTTTCATGTGAAAGTCACTCAACAGAGTTCACACTCTAAACTGAACTTTTTTTCCTCCAGCATACACTCCTAGGCTTTTCAGATGTTTACAAGTTACCCGTGGGGTTTTTTGTTAATGAAAACTTCTTTATGTGCTGAAAAACTGAGGTATTTAGGCAGCCAGGCTCCGAAATTGAACTACATGTCATGAGGTCCATCTCCTTCTATCAGCATCCATTAAAACAACATTTATTTAAATCATATAGTAGTGGCTTAACAAGCTGAAATAAATTAATGTCAAATCAAAGCCAAACTCTGCTGGAAGCATTCCAAACACACTGTTTGGACATCCACATAAAGAGTCCCATTTGTACTGTGAACTGGGGGAACCCACTGGCCTGACCTACAGCTTAGTTAAATCTGTAGAAATGTTTTTATTGACATCTTGGGCTTTGGATTAGTCCCTTGTGTGTTTGTTTGCTTTCATAAACACGCCAGTTTTCCCCCATGTTAAAAGGCATCTGGTAGTTTCTCAAGGAAATTATACTCATTGTAAAGAAATACTCTGCAAGGTTTTCAAATGTTATCAAATCTAAGCAAGACTTTGCCTTTTTATGGAAACCAGCCCTCTAGCATGATCTTTTACTGTGTTATAAACAACTTAAGGTTCAAAAAACATGAGTAGGTGTTCACCTAGCGAGTAATTCAGTGTTCTAATTAGTATTATATTAATTAATGGTTTAATTCTGCTTTTTATATATCCTTTTGAGATTTATCACACTGTATTCTTGACTTTACCTCTAATTTCAATAACAACTTCACTACTGGAGACTGTGATTCTTCAAATTTCATTTAACCAGGCTCTGAACTTGCACTGATAGCAAGCAACAGTTTTCCCACTCTTTAATTAGGTTTTCCAGAAACTATTTTTGGACTGTCAGATTGATGCCACATCCAGATTTATTTTCTATTCAATACAAACATGAAGAAGACAAGAGCAGAAATATAAACTGAAAGCAAAGGTGAAAAAGATCCTTTCCAGTGACTGCCCATGCAAAAACACCATTGATTTAAATTGATACAGTCTATCCACCTGCAATCATGAATCTAATATTATTGATATGAAGTCTGAAAAATCAAAGCTAAAGCTCCGCATTTAGCAAGATAGGGACAGGAATTAAATAGAGATTCATCAAGTCACCAAGCCTTGTCTCATGTAAACAATCCTGAATATAACCTTGTTCACAAAGTATTCATAGTCCATCTTAAGAAGTAAATTGGGAGGTTCTCTCTCCGCTATTTAGATGATGGTTAGAAACAAGTTAATTTAGAGCTCAAATTTTTTAATGGATAATACATTTATCTGTCCATTACCAACATGTAGTTTAGATAATACTACTCTTAATAGCTACTTGAAGGGAGAGAGATTTAGAGTAAGAGGAAAAGAGAAACCTCTGCATGTATTTTTCCAGGTTAAGCTTTGGTGGTCTCCCTTTGTAAGCTAAAAAAGTAGCAGACACCATAAAACTGAACCCTTAAATAAATTTGTCAAACCCATTTAGAAGTTAGTCACAGTATCGCATGTTATTGTATTTGAAAATACAAAATATATGACCTAAAAACCTGAGTAACAATCTAAAGGTCAGGAAACCTCAAAATCTGTAGGACCAAAATGCAGTTCATGGGGGAAGGGCTTTCTCCAATAAATGAGGAGGACTAATTTCTCTGATGATAAAAGCAGTCCCAGTTCTCAAAAACATTTTTAACAACACCATATACATCCCAGATGTTTTACATCAGTGAAGTTCCAAGACTCCTGTTTGCAGAAACAAGGGCTTCAAGCCTTGGTTTACTGAGCTCGATAACACACAGGGAACAAATACTCCAGCCAATCAGGCAATTTGGGATCAATGAGTGTGATGGCTAAGGTGACTTCTGCATCAAATATATTCTAAGCAGCATGCAGAGGTATAACCAAAATTCACTTACATTCTTAAAACTAACTAAATTAATATTCTGAAAGCACTACACATTAAATAGTTGTGAATCTTTGGCTTGATATCATTCCAGAAAGCCTGGTCTATGGTCTCTGCAATTCCATGCCCTTCATCTTGAAACCTTCTTTAAGCATAAAAAAAGAATATAAACCCATAGAGATTAATCCCATTTGCCATCTCCTATCATTCTGGAGAATTTTATTTAAAGCTGTGTTTTATTTTGATGGCGAATATTGATCTATTTTTCTTTCCCTGCCCTTGTGTATTAAATGCTACAGTGTGTCCACAAACAAACAAAAATATACTAAGGAAATTTAAAATGTTAGTATTAACAGCTGTGAGATTTCACATGAAATAGGCTTTTTTTCTCATCTGGGGGCACTGCCAATACAATGGTTTGTAGTTAAGCTGCAAAATTAGCTCAGAGCTTTACTGGTGAAACTGCTGGACTTCAACCCAGTCCCTGAACACAGCACAAAACATTTTCCTCCGTTACCATTCCCTTATCCTAAAACCAGAGAAGCAACAGGAAAAATCTACTTGATATATCAGATCTCTTCTCAGGAATACAATGGCTCAACTGAAACAGGAGCTTTCTGAGTTATTGCTTTCACTGCCTTTGCAAATGGGAAAGCCGGACTGCCACAGCACATGAGTCTCAACCGTTCTGATCCACTCTTACACTGCATCAATGTACCTGTCAGCAGAAACTGGATGTGACTTCTCATGTCAGCAGTTCCAAAGGATTTAATGATGTGTTAAAAGGTCTTCTATTCTGTCAGATTAAATCACATTACATTCAAAAAAATTATTCTTTCCTAATGGCTTTACTTCAGATTTTTCCTATGCCTTGCTTCCTTGTCCAAATACACCTCTTTTCAAATCTTACCACTGAGATTTCAGATTATGTTCTCTCTTCCCAATTAGGAGCAGCAGCACAGGATTGAATGCCTAAGAAATCGGTAAAGATGTCTAAGAGCAAGCAATGCTAAACAACATAGTGTTTCTGCTTCTTGCCAAAGAATCACTGCATATTAATTTCCTAATGTCCCTGCCAACTACAAACATGCATTGCTATCACACTAGAAAAAATAGGGCTTCAATCCTAAAGGCCTTGCATGTGCCATCCTTCCTGAATACTGACGAGGACGTAGCAACAGCATGGAATGACCTGAACATGAGTTTTTATTCAGAGGTGTATAGCCACAATTGCGCAGCTGAAAAAATCACCACCAAAAATTCTGCCACAGAAGAATTGCAAGAATATAATAATATATATAATAGGGAATGAAACACAAACCGATCCTGATTGTGGCTGTTCACTAACCAGGGTTAAAAAGCTCCTCAACATTTGTATTCCTCAAGAAGAAAAGTCACTTTCACTCAAGGAGCTCCTTGTGCCGGTACATAATTGCAGAGCCTCAGCAGGCCTCCCATTTAGGCACAATCAGCTCTGCCAGTTAAAATAAGATATATGTGCTCCTTTTCCTTTGAAACAAAGCTCACTGGGGTTTGTTTCTGTTTCCACTTGCACCTAAAGAAAATTTAAAGGAACACAGTGATGTTTTGTATCATCTGGGATATCAAATTACTATCTTTAGGAAAAACAGCTTCTATACTATATGTCTCTATCACTACACTGGTGAGTAGGTGATTTTACAGAGTAACAGTCCAGGCTTTTTCCTGAGACCAACTAGTGGTCAATTGAATTTATGCTCTCTCTACAGACACCAGGCTGGTAGGGCAAAGACCTTTTCTGCTTCTGAGTAGAGCTAAAGATATTTTAATGATATATTGCTACAATATTAACTCAGGATTTTCTCTTGCATGAGCAAATAACTAGTCTAGGTATGGAAACCTTCTGGTCTCGTAATACAAGTACTTATCACATTTTTTTTTCACTTAAACTGGGACTATAATTTTTAGCTTTGTTTAAACCACTTTAAAATAAAATCTGTTACGCTTCATCTGATATTTATGGCCCATAACATACCACAGAAACACATTTTAATTTTACAGTTACTCATGCACCTTAATTTTTTGTTCTTGCAGTTTAAGGAACTATTGTCATACTCTAGAAACCTAGACAAATGTCAAAATGATATAAACAAGCTCCATTTCCATTACAGTTGAAAATGTTGTCTTTTGTTACATTTAAATGCAATTTCAGACAACAAAATGAAGAGTGAATAAATTTTTCAGAAAATGGCAGCTGTTTTTTTATTTAAAAAACCTAGTTCTTTTGGGTGGACATCTGGCACTTACTTCTGTTTAAATTGTCTTTCAAGGCAATAATAACAATAATGCATCTGTGTTTGCTAATAGTAATCTTATAATTCCTTCCTGCTATTGTAAGATGTTTCTGTTAATGTTTTTCTACAAGAGCTCTACTGACATTTCAAAGGTCTCAGCATAATCTGTGAGCAAAAATCAGGTCTAAGACAAACCATGAACTTACCAGGGCCCATTTTCACTCACACTATGAAACAAATTTTTCCTATTTATCCAGAGAATAGAGAAAAGACAAAACTAAGGCATGATTTTATGCAGTAGAATGGAGTTATTCCAGAATGATGTGGTTTGACTGTATACTTGAAAATAATAATTTGAAATTTGAACTCTTCTCACTCCAGTGATCCCTTTCCAGCGTCCTTCATTTATTCCTCTACTATTTTACTCTGCAATAATACCACTTTGAGGTTACACAGAGACTCACTTATGCTCTGGCAAGTGAAAACTCTACCCGTTTGCCCTACACTTCCTCGTTTGTGCAAGTCCTCTGCAATTCACCCATCATCACCATGATGTATTTGCAAGCTGCTGCTTCTGCCATATCTTACCTTGGTAAGAACCTCTTAATATATCTAATTGCATCCATACATACCCTGATATTTTCATTATCCAAATTACTAACCATAGCATCAAGAAAGCTCCAGATTTCCAGTTAACATACTAGATATCCACCTTTACAACAATCAGCTGGGAAGCAGCTTTGAGATGAGTTTAATCTGCAATTAAATCTCTGGAGCTAAATGTGGAACTACCATTTAAGTTAATATATGGTACATACAATGCAATTCCCAAGAGTGGTGCCAAATTAGAAAGGTATCTTTTAGGACAAATGGTAGAGGTCAGTTATTTGGTACCAAGAAAACTATCAGTCAGAAAGTTAAAACACCAAATTGCAAAAAGGAAAGATCATCATACTAAAGTATTTAAAGATTTAATTCCACTGACAATCTGTGAAAGAGGCTGCATCCTTGCAAATCAGAGAACAAAACCTTGGCTTTTATTTGAAAACACAAAATACCAAGTTTGGACATTATTCACATGAAAAGTTTGTTCTATATTTTGACATCTGCAGAGCGATTAATACAAAAGGGAGCTGCCTTTATTAACCTATATTTCTAAGGATTACTTGGTTTCGAAACAGTAGAAGAAACAGTATTTAAGTAGCAAGGTCATGATCTAACCAGCACTATCAAATCCAAAATAGAGGCTCTGTTTTGTTGTTACAAGGCAGAGTCAACAATCAAAAGACAGGAAGGTAATTAAAGACTTGGCTGAATACCAGGCCTACAGCAGTTTTAGGAGCCTCGAGGTATTCTTTTCTGAAGACACTATTAAATAAATGCAAAGCTACATGCACACCCCCAAGAAGCCCCAAACTCAGGCAAATCATTTCTCAATCCTGCTCGAGTGTCTTGACATCATGGTCCTTCTGCTTCTGTGGAAGACTCATCCTATCCAAGTGAAGAAGCTGCAGAGTCACAGCTTTTCCCCACCTCCCTGGGAACCAACTTAAATTCATCTGGAAGAGTTCAGCAAGGTCTTCCTTCAGTGTTTATTCTGGAATCAGAGAAGCGGGTTGATTCACGTCCCAGTTGTCCTGCACTGCAGCTGATCAAGTGGATATTCAGGAGAATATCTTATCAGGATTTCATTCGGCCTGAGCCAGGGCTAATGACTGCTCGGCTCCTCCCTGTCTACTGCTTTACAGGCAGTGATCTCAGCAGTACCGCAGGAAAAGGTAGAAGTGGGAGCACAAAAGCAAAATTAAAATAGCACTAGAAAATTCCCTTTCCTACAAATTCTCAGAATTAGCCATCAGCACCTCTTTTCCTCCTACAGCTGTTTGCCACCTTCTTGAAGAAAGAAGCCAAACAAAACTCTTTTGCTGTTGGGATAGTTCTCTGCAGTTTTAGAAAGGTGGA
Organism: Grantiella picta; assembly: GCA_013397955.1. Taxonomy (NCBI): domain Eukaryota; kingdom Metazoa; phylum Chordata; class Aves; order Passeriformes; family Meliphagidae; genus Grantiella; species Grantiella picta. Next base: position 1,216,711 of record VZRM01008916.1, on the reverse strand, counting down.
AGAATTACCCTTGCTCCCCACTGTGACTCCTTCACAGAAAGGAGTAATCAAACATGGGATTTGAAAGTTGCCATTAAAATAAGGGGAAAATAGGTTTAGCATTGATTGGAGCTGCGGGGAGGGAATAACAGACAAAAAAAAATGCTGACAAAGGTAAAACAGAAATACAATAACAGATGAGCATGAAAATAAACAAGCAAAGAAAAGTGTAGGCCAAGACAAATAGAGGAGAGTAATCAATAAAGAAAAGTAAATGAAAGAACCAAACTGACAAATAGGAAGAGAGAGACAAAGGGTGCAGGAGTACTAAATGAAGTACCACAGGTAGAGAGAAGAGAGAGGTAAATCCCTTCCACACTCTTCAGTTGCAAACCAAGTGAAACATGCAATTTAAACATCTAAATTTGAACCCTCAACTTCACATTATTCCAACCCATCTGCTTTAATGCAGAAAAATAGTTACTTTCATGCAAAATTGAATGGAAAGTTCTTCAGTTACAGCACTTTCCCCGGCTAGCTTTATAAAGCACTTAGTTTTCAAGCAAAAATAGATATTCTCTCATTGATGTGCTACAATATCATAGAACTTCAGAACTGTCAACATGAAATAGTTAAAATTATCAAGCATTGAAAAGGTGTACAAAAGGCAGCGTGTACAAAAGTGGTGTCAGAGACAAAAAGTAAGCAAACTGGGACTGAGGAATTTTAGTTTTCTCTATTACTTTTATAGTATTGCTATATGTTAAAGCAATAAGTTAATGCAATATCAGGGGAGAAAATACATAATCTCAATTTTTCATTCTGTTAATACTGGTGAAGGAATGAACTTAATAAGAGACAAAAAAAAAAAAAAAACAAAAAACCTAAACTCAAGTCAAAATATGAACTTACTTTGTTTGAAAACTCTGCCTCCAAATTAATTTCTTCTATCCACGGCCCTACTTTAACAAGGATTAAATCTATAAATAGAGAAACCTGCTTCAGATTTCATAGAAACTACCAGCAGCACCTTTGCATCTATGCTTCATTCCTGTAAGCACCAGTGAGTGTTTTAATCACGGAATCCCAGGAGATCACACTTCATGAGTAACACCATAAAATCCTCACTTCCCCCAGGTAGCTGGGTCAGACCAAACTGAATAGTAAAAGGTAATGCCATGTCAGATTTTCCCAAAAATTGTTCTGTTTTGAATCTGCACCTGTTCTGCTGATGTGCCAAGATGGAATCTACTTCTCATAATGGCAATTTGTTTGTGAGGATATCTGCTCCCAAGTGTTCACAGTCCCACAAACAAAAAGGGAGCTATGGTGCACCCAGCAAATAGAGAGAATATAAAACTAATGCCAAGAAGCATACTGCTCCCTACTGGCTCATCTAGATAAGAACAGAGAGCAATTCCCTAACAGATTTATCAAAGTAAAATATTATTAGTCCACAGATAAACCACAGTTTTGAACAATAAAACAAATATCCTTTAAAAGAGTTGCTTGATGTTAATTTTAAAAGTTGATTAGATGAAGCAGACAGTCTGTGTTCCAAATGAAAACAAAGTGACAAGAATGCCAAAAACCTCTGAAGTAATCCTGCTTTGCCTCTAAGCCATACAAAGGGAAAATTTTAAAAAATAGAACCCACACAAACACTAAGAGATAAACTAGCTAGGATATAATAATGATTTCTGTCAAAGAATAAGGATACCTAAATTTTTAGCAACAGCTAAAATTATTTTACTTATTTTTAGTTTTGTCTAAATGAAACTTTTCACTACCCTCCCTAACTTCGACCAAGATCTGAAAGTGGAAACCTGGAATACTGCCACTGTGGATTAGCATTGATTTCAAAGACACTGGACAGAAAAACAACAACAATTTCATGGACTTGACAGTTTGCAAAACCTAACAAGATCCGTACCTTGATTCCCACGCATCAAAACAATCTCAGACAAGGGCTTGCCTAGCCAGAGAAATGCAAAACAAGCTGGAATGTCAATCTTAAGCCTAAGATCTATTCTCTACTAACTTCCCTCAGGGTCACTCACTGAGAGGTAAATGGGTCATTCTGTGGTTTCAACCCTTTCCAAAGGCACTGGCATTCAACCACATGAAAACACTTGTACTTCATCACTGCTAAGAAGCTGCGAAGGACTGTCAGCCTTTCATGAAGAAGGTTGTGCCATTTTCTTACGTAGACTCTACATTAATTGAAATTTTGCAGGAAAAAATAGAACTTCTGAGCATTTACCCAAAGCAGGCTTGAGATATCTTTGTTGTCTAGCTTGGATAGGCCTCTCACCTCTGGTACTGTAAGAAAAGCCTGATTTTTCCCTGTCTGCACAGATAGGAGGGGGGATATTTTCCTTTGTTTCTAACCGGCTTCTGACTGTAGATCCTTCTGGGGGTTTTTTTCCAAAATATCTCATCTATATACTCTTGGCTAAACTTTCACTGCAAGCCAGAAATTTAGTTTATCTCTCTGCATTAAATTTACATAAACAAATATGTCTAAGGCCTATAAATATGCCTACTCAATACTAAACTGTACTTTGCACTAACAGAATAGTTACCTGGAGGTACGTTCTCTAAAATAAAATAGAATTGTTCCCTGCTTGCTATTTCCAATGTTTTGAGGCTGAAAGGATTTGTGTTTTATTCCATGCAATAAGATAACGGACATTTCTCTTATCCCATGCTTTGGACACACACAGAAGCTACCAACTGTGTAACAGTTCAGCAGCTGCTAAGCAAAAGCAGGCTAAGGACATCAGACACCAACCTGGATAAATTTTAATCCTGCTGTGCATTCATCAAAAGTTAGAGAATGGGTTTGTAGCAGAGTGGCAATAAGACTCTGCTTTCTACACATCTATGAATGGAGAGATATATTCAGATTCTTGCTGCTCAGTTGGCTGTCCAGTATCATATACTGCTGTAAAATTCCATTATCAATGAAGATATCACAGCTTATCAGATTCCCCCTCCTTCTGGCAACAAATCAGGTAACAAAGGCAGTTAAGAGTTTCAGGATCCTGCCTTTTCTCAGCCATGCACATATCTTCTTCAGCTTAAGGTAGAACAATTGCAGGAAATGGTGGAATTACAGCTTTTTTTTTTTCCTAGAAGGGAACTTTGAAACTTAGAAAAGAAACACCTATCAGTGCTCTACTTACACAACCATGAATTGGAGGAAACTGGTTGCATCAAGTGGCTTTAAGCTGACTGACATGACAGAGAACTAGACTGTCACTTCCTAAAAGGGATGGGCAAATACACTCCCCGGATGCACCTTCCTCTAACATTTCCTGTGCTTTTTCCCTATTAACCCACTCATGGTATTCCACAGAAACCTTACTATGTAAACATGAAAAAAGGCACCCAAAAATCCTGTTCCCAAGCAGATTCAGATAAAAGCTGTTGCATGGAAATGCCATAAATACAGGAAAAGCAAACTTTGGAGGGAGGTAGATAAGACATCCATTATGAAAATCAACCAAACTCCTAACAAGCTCACTGTCTGAGGACACAAAAATATCACTGAACACCCCAGTGTGGGGCTACACTCTTTGGAGTTAACACAAACCCTCAATTTCACAAGTTACATATAACTGAAAGGTCATTAAGCACTAAAAATATGGGGGTCAAATGCTGTATTTTATTACAGACCATTACTTCCTATGGAAAAGCAATTATTAACAACATTCTAAGACACAGTTGAAACCTTAGCAAGAAAACTTGCAGCTAGGGAATCGTGATTGAAGCACAAGGCAATCCCTGGGGATTAATGAACGTCTGGTGAGATCTGATGGCACCTGGCTGAGCTTCAGCTGATCCTGGCTGATGAGTCCCAGGAAACGTCTTGAATCTCAGTCATTATTCCTGTTGTAATATGACAACTAAATGTGCACATGCATCACACAAGCCTACAGTGTTCTAACATGGGACTTGCTGTCTCCTCTGGCATTCTCCAGGACATTGCTGCAGAATTAGAGCTCTGTAAATTAGCCAGCTTAAATCATTTCTCAACATGCCATTCATCTTATAATAGATTACATATGGTATTGCCACTTGTCAGGCTACAGCACAGACATTTGCATCTATTTCTACATGTCTTCCTGTTTTAAATGTCTGCTCAGAGAAATAAAATCTCTGGTCAAAACTAGATTTCCTCCTTTAATCACATTCAGCCAGACATACCAAATCTGAATTTAGCCTGGAAGTTTAGCTGAGTGTATTTTACCACTCAAATGGTTGTTTTCAATACGTACAAGTATCTCCTCTCTTTCTAAACTTACACTGGTTTTGAATAATATTTTATGCCCCCAGTATTAATATCTTGCCTTTATAAACTACAGAGGCTGACACTGCAACGCACAAATCCTACTATGCCCACAATAAGCAACAGAGAGTACCTCGGATGTGTGTATTCTAAATGTGACTTAAATACACCCTGATTTAAGGCTCAATGACCTAATCCAAACCCAGAAGCTTTAAAGCTAACTAGATTTCTTCAGCTGTCCCAGGCTCAGCACTATTCTGATTGACTTTGTGAGAGAATTTTGTCACAATAGTGCTTCGTACAGCACAAGCTAAGGGAGAACTTCAACCTTGCCCAGCTTTGTACCACACAGATTCCTCCTCACTGAGGGACACGAGGGATGAAGGACACTCAGCCCTTGAATGCTGTCACTTCAAACTTGATATGCTCAGCCTACTGAGGCAGAAAAAAAGCAAGTCACTGCCTTAAATTTATACAGAAATGTTCTACTAGAAACAACAGATATTCAAGAGGGATTAATAGACTTACACCTCATCAGTGAACCTTAAGGAGTCAGCAGCAACATTTCCCCAAAGCTTTTATATAGCCAGGCTGTACTCAACGCCAGAAAGACTAATAGGCTTTTATATGCTGCAGGCATTTAACAGGTGAGCTCAGTTTAGTTTTTAACCATTAATAATGAAATAATAGCTAAAATAATTAGTCATTAGCATACTTGACACATTTATCAATGAAGTCACTTTGCATTTTAGCAGTACTTTGGCATTTCAGTCTCCTCATGCACTCTCACACCCAGAGAAAATCTAATTTTTATGCTTATCATAAAGAATTTGAGGCTGAGATGCAGAGGTTAAGTCTCACACAAGGCCACACATTAAGGACTGGGAACAGAGGTCAACAGTTACGATTTTTAATCACCTTAGCCTAAATATCCAGCTCCTGGAGAGCAGCTAGCTCCACAGGAATTCTCACAACAGCAACCAACGATAAACTGCCTTGAAAATGAGATTCCCAATCTACTGGTTCATTATTAACACATGAACAACAGAGAACAGAAAACGACAATTTTTGTGAGTTTATGGTTATGTTTAATGACAAGTGTCACTCCCACACAGTTAAAACTAAAATACATCAATAATCCAATTACTTTTTCTTCTCCCTAATTTTTCACATCCCATTAAACACACATGAAAGGACTCTACTGAGGGACTCCTGACATTCCCACACTGGGAAGAGGCAGCAGATATCCATACTTTTCTATATAGGCAGCACATTGCTCTCCAATCTCTCAGCAATGATAGGGCACCTGTGGAATGTGGCTACAGCTACACAGCACTGCTCAAAACTCAGGCTTTCCTTCCTCCAGTGGATTGGGTGGAGTTTTCTCCTCTTGGCTAGAGCTTCTTAGCCAAGCATAGCATAACTCTCCCACCAGGTGTGGCCCTGAATACTGGAAAAACATCTGCAGACAAGATTTGTCTCCTCCTTATGCCATGAGCAATGAAGTGAAATGTTGCCTTTTTGCCCTCTGAGGAGAGCTCTGGGACTAATTCAATGGCAGATTTTTCCTTTTTCTCTTGCCTAACACAGATCCTGTTCTAATCTAATGACTAATACTCGGGCCAGAAAAGGAACAAGTTTATCCCAGCAGGCACAAAACCTCAGGATGAAATGAAGGAGCTATTTTGTACAATGCTATACAGCTAAGGAGTCTATTGAAAAAAAAAATCATATTAGCATCAGTTACTTCACATATAATAGTACTATTTTGTTTCTGTCCTACCATACTGTATGACTTTCTTATGTGTAAAAAGAATCTGAAGGGAAATTCCATATGAATTTTTGTTGCCAAACTTATCTGCTAGTATCTCATAAATTACAAACTACAGAAATCCTAAAACATGCTGTGCTTCGAAGAAATGTCAAGAAAATTATTAATTAAAATAAGAGAAAACAAAAAATGTGAAAACTGAAGGATATCAGAAACAAAATCATATGGCATTGCACCATTTGTCTCTTCTTCAAAGCCAAGTGATCAAACCAAACTGGGAATATTGGGTCCAGATTTGACCTACCTCAGTGGTAAATGCAAAACAGATCCAAACAAAAAAGCAACAAACGATGACAGACAGACTAATATTGTTGTTGATGGATTTGTCCATAGTGTTATCCCACTCTCTCAGGTTTAAGAGACAGAAGTGAGACCATTTTGCTGCCAGAAACAGCAACTGCCAAACTAACAAGAATAACGAACTGCTCTTTATGGAGAAGAGGATGGTTGTTGCCTGTAGTATTCTATCAGACACTACAAAACCAGATAGAGTGGTTCCTGTGCAGCCTAAGTGGTTAAGAATGATGAGAACTATTTGGAAAAAGAGCTGAGTGTTATTGTAATACATTTGTTTTCTGTTTCAGCATTAAATCTTTGCACAAACATTACTACCTATTGATTCTTGGAATAAAGTTTTCAATATTATTGCCCCACACTCTCTGTAGACACTAGAACTGCACATCCAAACATTCTGGCTTAAAGGAGCCACTAAACTGCTACCAAGAGAGCATTTTATCCAGAAACTTCAGCAGATACAGACATCTACCACCTGGGTGGTAAACACAGGGCTCTGCATGTCAGCTATCAGCACGAAAATCTCTGAAACAATTGAAGGTAACTGTGTACACACTAACATCCAAGAAGTTTGAGTCACCAGGATTTCTATTTAAGGATTCATTGAGTACCATATAGCCTTCCAAATTATCCAGAAAAAAATAATAAAGAACACAGTAGGGTTGCTCTCTTGTGTGCTTTTTACATTGTAACCACATCCTTCGGCATTTATGAGCAACAGTATAATGCTCCAGTTTGTTTTCATATAATTCTTCCAAAGTACCCAGTATTAAATTTTTTTTAGTCAGATAAATCTCACTTCAGAATTTAGTTATTCAATTTAATGATAGACTGCAGGAGAAAGCTAATCCATTTTATGGGAGGTGCAAGCAGCTGTTGAACGAAGCCTCCAACAAGTACCTTTTATGAAGGGATATAAATAAACAGAGTGGCTTCTATTTATAAGCCTCTAGTTCTGAGCCAATGTTCCTTTCAATTCCGCTGCCAGACTCAGTGAAGAGACACAAGAATTGAACTGACAAGAGACAAAAGTTGACCTTCAACGGCTGGGGGAAGTTGGGATGCAGGTCTGAATTTGAATGCCAGAGCTTTGGGGATTGTTTTTATCTGATTCACATCTTGAGATCACTTCTCAGAATAACAAAGACCTTCAGGTAACAACCCATAACAGGGCTTCGGATTTTTGAATACTAACAGAGATCTCTAATTATCCACTTGCATTTATACCAAAGGATGTCAACCACATGATGATTCTGTGAATATCTTTTAGGTCCTTTTCTGAAATCCAACATTGAGATAACATTTCTTCATGGAACTGCATTGGTAGTGTAAACTGGAGTATTACATCAAAATAGAAACCGTCTGAATCAGTTCTACTGATTTCTTAACACTACATATTGTGAAAAATATTTTTAAAAATTATTGCTTTTTCTCATCAGTCCATTCCTCAGCACACTGAGGTACATCAAGGGAGAAAACCAAAACCCCAAAACTGTAAACCATGGATCAACAGCAGTCACAGACTAAGAAAATCATTATGTTCTAAAGAAAGGTCTGTATTTACTGAAAATTAACTATGCTCCAGATGAGGCATGTTATAAACACCAGGTCGTGTACCTTTCCTTACGAAACAGAAGACAGATAAAGTACACAAATTATGGAGCATAAAATAACTAAAACAAAAAGCAGCCTGGACTAGACAGAAGGGAAAAAATGACACCCTGTCTATCATTAAAATATTTATGCAAGAACAGCAGGCTGTATGACTTCTTTTAAATTCTGTGAAAAACTATGAACTAAGCTCTAATGAGAAGCAGATAACCTCTTATCTCAAGCCTGAAAGTCTGAAGAAACAGACTCTCTCGATACTTTATTTATTATTAACGGCAGTGTTCTGAACAGCTGATGTTTTTTGAATCCAAAAGGCAGACACGTCAGCAGATGAACTACAGTACACCCAGTTATGTCAGTATTTTGCATGGCCTTTATCACTGGGCGTGAACAGTAACTTCCAGGCGTGTGAAACTCAGAATCAGATGCATTTCTCAGACAAACATGGTAACAAAAATTGCTCATATTTAAAAAGCAACTTATACATGGGGAATTATGTGGTTTCGTTTGGTTTTTTTTTAAGGAATTGCTGTGTGTAAAATCTTCACAAAAGAAATGTTTTGATGCTGCATTGCTAAAAACAGAAGTGTTTTATGATGTTGCTCATTGTGTGTTCAGGGAAATTTTACATAATCGAGTTCCCTTAGTGTTTTCCTTTGTAATTCTGAAGACATGTTGCAGTCCAATAAAAATACATTTTTCAATCATGCATTTCTCTGATTATTCATATTTTTACTATACATAAGAATTATAAATTTGTTTGAATAACAGATAGCCACATTTCAATATTATTTCGTTTTACAGAAAATTAGTATCCAAGTGAGAAGATTTATATGTTTAAGTAGGAATAGGCTTTGTAATACGTACACAACTCAACTAGACTGTCCTTGGGCAACCTTAGATATTCTCAAGGATTTGAATTACAATCTATGTCAATGATTCCCAGATTTCTTTCCTCCTCACTCACTTCCCTTTTGTTCACACTTGTAATTCAAATTGCTTCTACAGAATCTTCTCCAGATGTCCTCTTGCCAAATGAAAATCAATCTGTCAAAAACAGCCCTTCTCTCTTCCCAGCTCCTTCCCTCCTGTTTTGCTCTAACTGTCAACAATTCCACCATCCCCCTATTCCACAAGCCTTTGAGTACTTAGTATCATTTTCAGCTCTTCTCCACTTGCAAAGCTCCACACACCCAAGCACATGCTTAATGTTAACCCTACTGCCCTCCATAAAATCTCTCCGCAACAAAGTTTCAAAATAGACATCAAATAAACATCAAGCACCAATGACTGAATGAAATGAGTATTTACCAGCCACAGAAAGCATTACCTAAATTTGGCAGATGAGAAAATGAATATTCTTAGTCCTGCAAAACAGGCTGTCTTTCCTTGCTTGTATTATTAATCTTCTGGTTTTCTACACACAGGTATAGAAAAATGGGAATGATACACAATGCAAAATAATCATTAGCGAGACAACGATAATTTAGGCACTCACTAAGAAAGCAAATGCCATCTGTCTCAAGCAAGGCTGCCTACTGTGAAAGCCTTAACACATTATCTTACACAACTCCTATTTCCAAGTTTGAAGACAGTTATGTCTCTATAATAGAACATATAACTAAACCAGCCACCATTACTGGACTTGTTTAGCCACCTCTTCATCTTAGTTCTCTTTTTCATTCATATAACTTTACTTGGCATATGAGCACAAGCCCTTTGATTGCAACCTTTAGATCTAACCCTAGAACATAAGTAACATGAAAGCCTTGCTTTCAGATATGATTTTAAGGTCATTTTATCTTTTGAATGAGAGAAAAAACCACAAAAACCTCAATAGTATTTTTACTCCATTTTAGATTCCCTGGACTTCTCTTCAGTGGCATCTTCTTGAAGCAAACATTTTCATAGGCAAGAATAACATGCACCTAAAATGGAACATGGGGCTAAACCATGAAACACATGAAAGATAAGGGATTCAATCTTTTTTGTTTTCCTTGGTCCATCTTAATTCAACACAAACGTGAAAGATACTTCTCCCTGTTGAGGTAACAAAGGGTCCAATGTGACCTTTCTGATTTAAGAAATTCTTCAAACCAAGGAAGTGTCACACATATTGTGCCTTACGAAGTGTTAAAGTTGAAAGAGCCTATCCTAGTTTTCATAGATGTGTAACATTTTCAAATACAAGAGACAATCTTCTACATATATTTTAAATTTTTAAAAAAAAAAAAAGTTGCCTCAAGCATCTTACATAAGTTGCCTGAAATAAGATGAACAAGCCTTAACACTTAATAAAATTTTCAGTTTTTAAAGTCAGAATTTGCTCTCATCTTCCAACCTGGCTCCTGCATTTGTTCAGGCAGCTGGACTACACGCAGCAGGGCACTTCAAAACCATAGCATGAGGCAGAAAGGACTTTTATGAAATAACACCGAGTGTCAAGAGATTCAAACCCACTCATCAGCAAACTGATAAAGACAGAAAACAAACACCACCCCCCCCCCAGACAGTGACAGCTCATTTTCAAATAAGCACCATCAAGCTTATGCTAAATTTCTTAGTTATTTTTCTGTAGAGCTGTATGTTATTCACTGACTGTCAAGAAGGTTCAGATATGTTATGGATATTTTACACTTATCCAGTATCAATGGGAAAAATCTTGCCTAATCTCAGTATTTCTCAACCATTAAGCAATATAATTCCCTCAGCACTGACTACAAAAAGGAAATCCATGAAAATATTTTCAACTTACAGGATATGATCACTCCTGAATGGTACACTTGACTGATGATTTTTGACTGAGAAAATAGTTTCCAGAAGTAGATGATTCATGTAAACCCAAAATTTCATAGAATATAGCACAGAGGGTTTTTTTGAGGGGGGAAAAAACATTCTCAAGAGATTAAGTGTTGTTTCCACTGTCTTTGAACTCATCATTTCCTAGTTAATGGATGTTTTCACTGTCTGCTGCTCACATCTTTATAAGGACCATCTGAGAGTGTCATTTTGCAGGCTATCTTCCCCTCCGTGACTCAGGGAGTTCTGCCTATCAGTTCAGCTCATAAATAGGGCAAACAAGCACAAAGCCGTGTGGGAATATAAGTACAACTAATCACTGATTTGTTTTCGTTTCAGCCAAACTTGGATTTCATCCTAGTGTTTTATTCACATAAGCCATCATATCACATGTTCAGGCAAAGTAAGGAACATTTTTTTTCTAAACCGTGAAAGGGCCTAATCATGACTTAGCTCTCCAACTCCCCACTTTTCACTGCTGGTATTTACATCTACATTTCCTGCCACGAAGTCCATTTGAATAAAACCTGATTACTTGTGGCACAAAGAGGTACAGCTCCAGCCTGTACACAGGCTCCATTTTTTTTGGAAACAGGCAATGGTTTGGAAGAGAATGTACAGCCCTGGAACACAGGTCAGGAACTAACCTTCCCTCAACTGAGAAAAGTCTTCCATCAGGCACAATTTCTCGGGGAGCAGTTCCACCCATAGATTTTGCAGCAGAGAAGATATGAGTGACAACATACTAACCCACCCTACAGAGGTGAAGTGCTGGAAAACCATAACAGCAGCCACTGTGAGCAAAGCCCTCACTAATACCATTTTAAAAACCCTTTCCATGCTGTTAGCTCGTCAAGCTTGAAGATTTCTATTCATTTAGGGTGACAGAGTGGCCTTGTTGTTTCTTCCCCTTTGTTTTTTGTGCTGTTTTTAAAAACAGCCCTTTCTTTTGCTTTCCTTGCAGATACAGAAATTAAACAAAAGCTATTTAGAACCCTCATACATTTAAAGAAAATCCAAAGACACAACTGTGAAGAACATCAAGGCAGTGCACTGAAAAAGCCCAAATATGAGAGACAGTGTCAGACAAGGTAAAGAGAGTAAGAGTACTAGAGAAGAAAATACAAATAGAAATTTTGATATTTGCAAAAAGACATGACAAAATAAAGAGTTACAAGGTGTAATTATTCCTTTACTACTTCCTTCCACTGTTAATAAAATTTTTATATTTAAGTGAAGCTTTACTTGTACTTGGCTTTGGTTGTTAAATTTCGGTTGCTTTTGCATATGTTGACAAATTTTTAGAGCCTTACTTTTTCCTCCAATTTAAATAGTGGTCTTGTCATTCAAATGCATTTTAATTTATTGTATTCTAAGCTTCATATACTAACAACCCTCATAACAATTTCATGGTTTCATTAATTGAGGCACAGAGCCTGTATTGAGGAGTTCAATGGCTAGACAAGTTAGAAAAAAGTATTCTCCTATATTTCAGACTTGTATTCTTTTATTGAAAATCTTTTCTGTGTCAGCACAAAGAAACAGCCTATCTTTCTTAACACGGATCATCTGGAGAAGCTCGTGATTTCCCTCAGCACAATAGCATCCACATTATTAAAAAAAATTCAAATCCCTTCAAACTAAGTACATTACAAAATCAAGTTAAGAAAGAGAATAGCATTTGTGTAGAAACAAGCAATTGAACATGATACTTGGCTTTTGTTCCCTTGCTGGATTTATTGAGAAGGTAGAAGCCAAAACTATTTTCTTTTTGTTGTTATTGTTTTTGTTTTAATTTAATGCCAATATCTAGAAAAAACATCTGGTTATTTGACATAATATTAAAGCTAAAATTGACAGAGAACAGAACATCTTTCACAGAGTACTGAATGTACCTCTCAACTTTCTCAGGTTTTATTTTCAAAACTATTAGGGCTGCTTTCTTTAATGTCTTTCCATAGAGAGAAATTCTTGTACAGAAATCAGTCTTGGATCTAAGTCACCTCCTCTTACCACCCACCACTCAGTGACACCAAAGCCTCCTTTTTTTTGAGGGACACGATTACTGTCAATTTATCCAGTAAGATAAACAGAATGTAGAGAATAATTTAAGTAAATGTAGAAAATAATTTAAATATCTAGGCTTTGAGAAACACTGAGATTTGAAAGGTGTTTTGAAGCATGTTCTCTTACATATTGTAATACATGTCATTGCACAAGAAGAACAAGAAATGAAATTAAAAAAACAACCAGAATTCTCCATTCTGGCTTTTCCTACAGGATGCAGACATTATCAGAATCAGCCTAGTTTTTAACAGCAATTGAATTTATCTGGATTATCATGTGAGATTTTTGTGTAACTCAATGCTTACACGATTTTGTTATAAATTGTGGCAAATAACTGATGACTTCATCGCAGTAAGACTACAAAGTAAAGCTCAAATTTCCATATGCATTAAAAAAAAATCACAAACATGAATATATTTCGTTTTTGTTATGTCAACACAGATTACAGATTGCAGCTGCTAAAACAGGGAAATGGCAGCACAATTTTCAGAATTAGTATCAGAGCAAAAAAAAAAAAGGGAAGATATCTATAGATCACATTTATTTTGGCCATTTTTTCTAAAACATTCTGGTGTTTACTATGCTAAACAAATTTGAATAATATTTGATTATTTTTCCTCTTTTTTTCTTACATTTAGCTCTCCTCCATTAGAATGACTTTTTTAAAATATAACATTAGCTTTACGAATTTTATTGTAGGTTCCTTCAAATGCCTGAGAACAAGTAATTTAATTCATGAGACCCATTCCCCAGCTGGTATGCATCACTAAAATACTACTGATTACACTGGAGCAACGCCACTAACGTCTAACAAGTCCTTGAACTAGGAAAATTCATAACAAATAAGAAAGCTACCAGATACAAGCAGAGTACTTCAGTCAAATATTGAAGAAGATCTGTACAAAAAGTCATGCTATATTTATTTGCAATTTGGCAAAAATTCCTGAGAACTTAGAAATATCTGAAAGCCTGAGATGAGGGACAATTTGCCCTGACAAGTAAACCCACTATATTTTATAATAAGGTCTGCAAGGTTACAAGGATAGCAAAAGCTATTTGTCTTTGTAAGCTGTTTCTCCAATGCAGCATCTACTGCAAATAATCAGACTAAGATAAAACAGCAGCAAGATAGCTGATCACAAACACAAAGTAGAAAATGAGGAAATTCAGTAGCTACTGTGTATAGCAAACACTGCCTACACAGCATATGGACCTGGAATCCTCCTGAAGATTCATACCTCTTGACACAACTCAAAAATAAAATAATTCTGATATCTGTTTTGTTTGTGGCTGTGGCAAAGCAGAGGTTCAATTGTGTTGCAACGATCCTTTAGTCTTGCAATCCAATACTATGTGTCCAGCTGTAGATGCAAAAGCAAATGTTTAAGGAGCCTAAATCTCTTTACCAGTGGGACTTGGAGTTATTAACGTGGTTTCAAATTTTCTCAGTATTGTTTTGTTTAATAGCTTCACTTTTTTAAGAATTTGATTCTAAAGCAACAAGTTGATAAATCAGAAAACATATAATTTGTTATTATCTACCTACATAGAAATGCCAGCAAAAAGGAGGGAGGAGACAATATAAGAAACTTGGGTGTGATCCTACAATATTTTTTCACCTAAAATAGTAATAGGACTAGGGAAAATGCATCAGTGTCCTCAAAGCAGTCTCCATGGATTGGCTGCCAGCTCTCCAAGCCTGGGAGGGTATGACAGTGGTCTCAGCACACTCTGACAATCACAATGACTGTTCCACTCAAGGGCCAAACTTCTTTTAGCTTTAACAGGCTAACTTTTCATCTCTTAGCAAACCTGGATACTGCTCATGTCAAATATGACACCCATGTGATATGACAAATTATAAACTACAGTTCACTGTGATTCAACAAAAGTGTCTCAATGAAAAACATTTTATAAAAGGTATTCCCATCAAATATTCTCTGCCTTTATTCTTTAGTGTATATCACCGCAAAATTTTTATTTGACTGAGGCTTATTCCAAATGTGACAGGAATTTTTATTTGCCATACAATGTTATAACTATTATCACTTAATGAATTCATTCTAATGGAAAGGGGGAAAAAATCCCTCTAAATACATCCTCCAATAACCATGTCCCACCATAGTCAGAAATACTTCCAGGAATGAAGACATTATATACTTCAACTATTACCTCTTCAGGGATTTTGCTTCTTGAATCATGTCTATATGCTACCTCTATTGACAAAAAACACAAAGTCTAGTTGCACTGACTAAACAGCAAGCCCATAAACCATTAAACTGTGGCTCTACAAGTGGATACAAGAACATATATCTGCAATTTGCACAGATCTTGCTTTATGTTGTTATGTTATTAAAGAAATGAATGAGTCACAGGCCTGGAATTGTCTTCTATAGTCTTTTACAAAAGCATAAAACATACAGACTAAAGGACAATTCTCAGGACAGAAAAGGGTCAGGAGTGTACAAAACTGAGTGGGCAGGAGAAGGCACGTTTTTCATATTGAACAATCACCCGGAAGAAGGGAGAGAATTTCAGAGTCTGTGGATATCATCATGCTCTTTCAGGAAGTTAAATGCCATGCTCTGCCAAGTAGCTCAAGTCACCAAACTCTGAGCAGAGAAAAAAATGGCAGAAAAACTTCCATGTAAATAAGTGTGATAGAAGACGTTGCAGGGAGGGGAGTGGGAAACAGATGGGGTGGAGGCAGAGACAATCCAAACCATGCCATGATGACATTGAAATTGGGACTGGCAGTTACAGCTTAAGAAAAAGGACACTGGAATCATCACTGGCTCTTCTCTGAAATCAGTGACTCAGACAGTGACAGCCAAAAAAGCTAACAGATCATCAGATGTCATTCAGGAACGGTATGAAAAACAAGTTCTTCATTTTGTGACTATAAAATCCTTGCTATTTCCACATCCTGAGTGTAGGTCTGGGCATCCTAGAGAAGAAGAACTATGAAAAGGATGTAATCAACTTAGAAAAGATACACTAAAGTCAGCTGAAAATATCAAGAGGATGCAATAACTGCCTTATAAGGACAGACCTAAACAGGGGGAAAAGGGAAGGCTTCAAGGGTATATGCAATATAATCGAGGTTCAGAGAAAGCTTCAACAAATTTATGTTGTGAAACCCAGAAACTGAGAAAGGACAGAATTGTACTCTCTATGATGCCAAAACAATTGTTCTGGATGCTGAGAAAAAGGAAGGGCTTTTGGTCATGAGGGGGGGGAAAAAAGCTAGGGAATTCCAAACAATTAAATTGATTTCAAATTAACTGGTTCCTTTTGCTTTGCTGCTCCTCAATTCTTAATCCCCTTTGGATTGGGTTCCTCCACTGGCCACTGTCACTTCGGGTGTGGCACCTTCTCCTATGTTTTCTCTGAAGTCCTATTCAGGCTAGTTTTCATTCCTTTCCTTTCTCAGACACTCCTTCAAGCCTTGCATCTTTCCTGTTTCTCCTCCTTTCCTTGACACCTCTCATGTTCTCCACTCCACCTGCCCAAGTGTGCTTCTTGTTTCTCCTTTGCCCCTGCTCAGGTGCTTCTCCTTCCCTGCAATCATCTCTCGCATCTCAAGTTTCTTTCACCAAGAAACAGACTTTTCCAGAAGCACCCCAGACTCCTGACTGGGGAAGTTCTGGTGCACAGGGTGTCCATTGCAGAGCCAGCAGTGTCTGGCACAGACAAACCCTGAGCCACACTCACAAAGGTATTCCTACAGAATCCCTGCATCAACTCCTGTCCAATACACAGACAGAGCAGGAACTATCCAATCTTCGCTCATGCTAACTGGCCTCTCCTTGACGCTCTTGGAGGCACCCATCGGCTTTGCTCAGTTGTCAGCCATAAAATATGTCAAGGCTCCATTAAATCAAAACCATGGCCTGAGGCAAATATAAATACATGTATTTGTTCAGAGCTTTGATGAAGTCTTAATTTCACATACAAAGTTTCTGCGAAATCCATTTATCTATGCTTGCCTTACCTCAGTGTGTATGCTGACCCCAGAAGAATTCTAGATGGCTGGGGAAATTAGCATTTTAAAAATCCAAAAGAAATGGTTATCCATTACAATAGAGTTGTAATATTCTTTCTTATAAATAGCGATTTTTGGATATCTTAATTACAGTGCTTTAAAAGGAAATGTCAGTCCCCCAGCCTTGTAACAGCATTTGAATTTCCACCAGCATGCAACCTCCATTTGTACTCAAATAAAAGTAGATTTGCAAAACAGCGTCGCTAAAACCATCTGATTTTTCCACCCTTTAACACAGTTAAACAAAATAATTTGTTTAATTCTCTATTTTAAATATTTACCAAAGCACTTATGATAAGAGTTCCCCTAGCTATAAATTTCCTTAAGATATTATTTCAATAATTTTCTCATCTAAAAGAAAACTTGCAGCTGTTGTGTTTTGAAAACTTTTGGCAGGGATGTATTTGTATGTTGTCAATGATGTCACCATCTTGTGACAAACTACAGAATGCTTTTGGCTGGGTCCGATTTTGTCTAGGCCACAATTATCTACATTTATTTTAAACTCTTAATTGAAATATGTCTTTGAAATGAGCGTTTATGGAGACATACAGCAATGAAAAGTAATCCCTTTTGCTTGCTTCATTTGAATAGTTAATTCATTATACCAAACAATACCATATGTTTCTTCTCAATAAAAGCATTTAATTAACACATGGGATCAGACAGGTTTACATGGGAGCTGAATTTTCATCTTCACCTCTTGAGAAATATTTTCCCAGCACATACTTTGTCTCATATAGTTGTTTATTTTAAGGAGAAATTTGCCCTAAACAGGGCTGATCCATTGTATCAGTTTTAACAGTCAGCAAAGACATTTGCATAAGGTCTCAAATAGGACAGGAAAAATCACCACAAAAGCAGAGGTTGTGTGAGAAGCTCAGGGGAGAAAAGACCATGCAGCTGTCAGGCATCCCTCCAAAAAGGCTGGCCGTAAGGAAGGAGAAGTGGAATCACGCAGAAGGGGAGGCTGAAGATTGACCAGGCTGCCACCTCTGCAGAATTGAATTTTGCCATCTCCAGGCCTGAGGACTAAATTAGTTAATTCAATTTGCTTAATGAGTTGGAAAGCTTCTAACAAGCCCTGCTTTTAAACGTCTGGTCAGGAATACAGAAATCTTTCCAAAGCATTAAATCTGCTACTTGCAGAGAAGAGGAAATGTTCCCTTGGGATAACGATTAAGGGTGGCGAGAGACAGAAAAGGATACAGCCCTGCAAGGAACCTTAGCAAGGCAAAGTGTTTTTCACTGGAGCATCCAGAATTGTCTTTTCAGAATTGTTAATTACCTTTCCTGTCTCCAGACATGCTCTGCCCTATTTGGGAGCCATCCAGGTAGGAGGCTGGAAAGCAAGTTTCCACTTACAAGGGTGTTTACGAATTTTTTCACAAAGTTTTGATTTATGTTCTTGGTGAAGTAGATGAGGATTTTGCCCTTAGGCTATTTTCCCCTTGAAAGATAACTGTGAAGGAAAACCATAAATCAGTCTGATGTTATTATGTAGAAGAAATCCCTCAGTATTTTTCTCAGAGTTCGCTTTCTTCACAAAAAAAAAATTCCAAATCTTTTTTATTTCAAAAGACATTTTAAGTGGATTTAAAACTACTGAGGACATGGAAGCTAGATGCTAATCTTAGAAGCCTTTAAATAGAAGCCTTGCTTCAAGTCATTTCCAACTATTCTATGAATCTTGACAAATACAATTTTTGAAAAATATAGAATTATTATTACACACAATTGTAATAAAATATTCCACACCTTTTGCTTTCCCCTGAAGTGAGTGACATTTAAACAGCATGTTTGACTCTCAGAATTTCAACAAATTACAGTTCTCCAAATAGAATATCAGATTTTCATCTACTAGATTATGTTTCTCTCCGCACATTATCTACTGTCTTCTGAAACAACAAATATTCTTGAAGAATTTATTTTAAAATATATTTGACCATCCAAGTTCCAGTTTATTTGTACTCTTTCAACTTGGATTCTTTCAACTTGGCATAGTAATAGGGAGAAAGCTGACTCCACTATATCATTCAAAATTAATTAGCCATACAAAAGAAAAGTGATAATACAGAACATATTTCGTATTCTAACAAATACCCAATGTCCTTGAAACTTTTTTTCCAAGAGAGTTAAATTGGTTTGGGTTTGAGTGGTGCAAACTCTGACTAAAATAAAGCTGAAATACCTCTCCTGTCATCCCACCCCCAAAGAAACCACCCGACAAAGCAAGTTCTGTGCTGTAAACCAGCAGGTGTCCTTCTGGCAATCATATTCCATATTCCCAAATGCTTTGGGTTTCTCCAGCGGAGAAGCCTCCCCATAGAAGGGGAAAATTAAAAAAAAAAAAAAAGGGAAAAAGAACCAGCTTTCTCCTTTCTTTTACTTTTTATTTTAAAAATATGCTATTTCTTGTAATAACACACTTGATGAGGTGGAGAAAGAAAATAAAATCCAATTGCCATGATTCTGAATAAAGAACTCCAAATGCAGTGTTTCTAGGATGTCAGGATTGTGGAAAAACCAGCCTAGCTAAATATTTACAGCTGATCAGTAAGACAGAACATCATTTCTTTGTACATTCCATTTCAGGTCTGTGGTTCTGCAAATGTGCAAACCATTCAAAGCTGTCTGTTCTTCCCTTTCAACATGACTAAGCCTCATCTCCTACAACACTATAACAGAATAGCTCTCAAGTCTTGCAAACAGTGCATATGATTTTTTCTACAAATCAATTCTCACTTTCTGTGATATGACTTTCCTGGGAACACACTAACCCGGGAGCTGGAACACAGCAGGAATTACAAGAGAACACTGTCCAGTGCTTGTCAGCAAATAGAAACTGGGCCACTTGGTAAAATGGTCTCCTGGTTGCTGTCACAGCCCAAAGTCCAAGAGGAATG
The DNA here is from genome assembly GCA_013397955.1 of Grantiella picta. NCBI lineage: Eukaryota > Metazoa > Chordata > Aves > Passeriformes > Meliphagidae > Grantiella > Grantiella picta. The sequence goes on along the minus strand of VZRM01008916.1, from coordinate 1,196,885 downwards.
ACAACAAGGAATTAAAAATGCTGCATGGATACCTCTTCTATTAGACATTAACTGTAAAAATGAGTAACTGATCCTCTCTGCTGAAAGGACAAGTTGAAAATGGTCTATTTTTATTAAACTCTGACTGGTATGATAACAACCCCGATACAACCTGCTGAAATGATAACAGTGATTTTTTTTCCTGGGCAGATACAAGAGAAACCATTCTGCTTGCAGGCACAGAATGAGGCTACTAACTTATCTCTCTTGGTGTTTTGATGTGTATGAATTACAAGAGCAATATTAACTACTGTGATAAGAGACAGAGAAGAAAAAAGCTGAATTAGAATTCTAGAGTAAGACATTTTAGCTGTGAATGCTATTTCCATTAGTAACCATTATTATTAAACTTTCACACAGAGAAATGTATTTCCTTATTAATTAGTTAAACAATTAAAATTGATGCTAATGCTGTTCATGCCCTTCCACCTTAAGATTTCAGCTACAGAAATTTCATTAATAAAATAAAAAATAGTGCCCTACCTACAAATACGATTTGCTACTGGGTCATTTTTTCAAGTATGAGTCCACGCTATTTTCCTGTAACCTATGGGCTAAAATGACTCCTAACTCCAGTAAGTTCCAACTTCTATCTCATTGTGGCTGCTAGAAGAACTATAAGAAATCGAAATGTAACCCTGGTTATCCCTTCCAATTCTTCCTCAAAATGAGGATGACTTATTTGCTCCAGCAATGGAGCTGGGAAGTACAGAATGCGTGTAAATTTACTATTCAGTTGGCATTATGAACCATCCATTCATAATTACTACGCCAAGATATTCTTAAAAATAAAATCTTTTTAGAAAATAGAGCCTTAAAAAACAAATACAAAATTTTTAAAAGCCCAAATATCTAGTTTTTTGAATGTAAAAATGTCATGAAGTATTTAAGTACTTTAAAAGATGCCTTTTTCATCTTCTTATTCTTTTGTCTTTGCATTTTGCTTGATGCCAAGTATCACTTTAAAACTTCACATTTGAGAGTATCACTAGCATTCAGTGCATTCCACCTTTTTTCCCTTTTGGATATATCCACTTTTCAAATGTCATAGGAAATCCAGAACTGTAGTACCAAGAGTTCGTCCTTATTGTAACACAGAGAAAACAATGGCTAAATTTCTCAAACCCTTAAACCACTTCACAGCGTTCTGATCCCTTATTACATGCAGTAATTAACCCCCCAGATATTACAGCATAAGCAAATATTTTTAACTTCCAGGCCCTTGTGGGACTTCGACATTGACTTTGGGAAGAAAAGGGCATGGGTGGGGCGACTCTGAGCACCAGGAAGTCTTTGAAGGAAATCAGTGCTCTTATTACATGAACAAAGAAAAGCTTCTTTCTCATAGAACAGCCCAGAAACTTTAATTTTCTTATCTCTTTCCATGCCAGAAGCAAGGCCTTGATGAAAGCCTAGATGTGAGAGTGTAGCTGCTAGAACCAAGCTGCAGTGCTATGACAGTGAACGCATTGCTCGTAAGAGCATTGCTATGAACTGCACTGGACTTGAATACAGTGTTGCATTTAAAACTGAGGGACAATAAAAATCATAGAATTGTCATCTGTCTGCTGCCCATCACACACTGCTGTGGCTGACTTTGAAAATCTACCATAATAACTGAAAAAACCCCAACCCTATGTTATTTTGAGGGATGTTTGAAAGAGGCAGCTGTAGGTCTGTGTAAATCAAAAACTTAGTGACCTTAGTCACTTCATTGATGGACATCTCTTCTGAAATGCAAAAAAAACCCCACATACCCTAAAAATCATTTTCCCCCCCACATCTTTCGCCTGGTTTTCTTTAAACTTGAATTCACTTCTAAATATCAACAAATAAAAATACATAATTATCACACATCTGTTATATATCAGAACAATTACCATCTAATCTGTTATCATTTAGTTTTCTTTTCCCCTACTCTTCATCCTGTCCCCCTAGATTACATTTGCTTTGAGATGAGACTAATTTATTATGATGGCTTTTCTCTTTGCAGGTGTTTCTGGGATTCCCAACACCTTGTTCTGATTTTCTAAGACCAGGCAGCCTTTTGGTCATGAGGAAAGTTCTGCTCATGAAGATTACATGTGCAATGCACTAAATTGCTCCAGACATCTTAGCTTGGAAATTCATAACAAAGTAGGTCTCACGTGGGAGAAATGCCAAGAAAAACAATCACAGCTTTTTGACTAAAGTGACAGACATTAAACCTGCAATGAGAATCAATGATCTTCTTACAATAATGAAAATTACTAACCACTTAATCGCTCCATGCAGTTAATTTCCATGCAGTTAATTTCCTCCCTATTCCCTCTATCTCTAAACACATACCAGAAATGCCCCACAAAAACACCCCAACTGGGAAACCAATTAGACTTCACTGTTTGCCCCTAGAATTTTAGCCCATATATACAGTGATTCAGGTAAGCATTATGCAACCACTAGCTATTTTAATAGAATTACATATTTTGACACATAATTAAAAATTTTGGTGGGTTTTGCCACTGATTTCAGTGGGGAAAAAATATCCTGAAATAGGTATTGTGACTGTTAATTAAATTCTTTAAGGGGAAGAAGTTATTCCATACTCCCAAAAGAAACTAGAACAATTATTAGCCAACCCTAAGCTGGGCACCCGTAAGACAAGTCCAAATATCATGTACAAATAATTAGGTTACACTAAATATAAGTTATTTTAAAACAATCTCTTGTGTTTATGATGCCCAGTACTTCCAGTCTCAGCAAATAACAAGAGTTGCTGCTTGCAAAAAGTGCAGTGACCATTTTTAGAAATGGACAGGCAAATATTGTCATGAGCAATTTTATTTAAAAATTGATCTTATCTTGAAATCATAAGGCAGATCTTATAAGTATTTGTACAGTTTCCTCTTGTGTAAAAAAAAATTAAAATCTGGTTTTGTTATAAAGTTCAGTTTATCATAGGGAACCAAAAAGATAACAATGACAGAAAAGTATTGGTTACAGGTCACTGAACTACAAAATCTTATGAAGAAATACATCTCAATAAAGTTAATACATAGTTGATAGTCCTACAATGTTCTTTTACTTTTTTCTGATCTAAGCCCTACATGTAATTCAACAAATGTCAGTCTAGAATCCATCCAGATTAAACACACGATGAACTTTGTGAAGGCAATTAGGGCAGGGGAGCTGGCCTGAAAGAAATGTCTCTCATTTCCCTCAGTTTTTCACCCTGCAATCATTCTCATTCAAATGTCAGATATTGCCAAATTTTATAAAAGATTTATCATACAAATGGTAAACATCTGGGGGTTTTGTTAGGTTTTTTTATGCTTTTACACCATTTTTATTAACTGGATTCAATAAACAAAATCAAATTCTCATGGTTTTTCTATGGAAGCTGCCTGTGTGAATCCCATTATCTATGAATTTTAAACTCAGTCTAGAACAGTGCTGCTCTTTACAGCTAACAAGTCCAGCCAACATCACAGAATCAGAGTGGCTTTCTGAAATTCATTACAGTTTATCCTCACAGTGGCCCAGCAAGGTCAGAATATACAATCCCTATTTTTAAAGTGGAGCACTGACATCCTGAGTAAATTGAATTATAGGGAGGACTAGAATCAAGCAAAAGATTGCCAAACTGCTCTGACATCGTGCTGCTAAATGAGCAAAGCCTGGGCTGTTTTCCACCTCCTGCCCTGCTCCACTATGTTCATTACATTTTTGGGCCCTGAGCACAAGCTGCTGACCAGGTGGTTATTCTGCCACGTGTACCAGACATCTGTCACTATGCTAGACCATTCTTCTTGTCCGTAATATTTGTTATTTTATGAGCTCCAACAGGTATTGCTTAGCTCTAGTCATATGTGCTTTTCTTAAGTCAAGGCATCAAAAGCCTAAATATTACTTCTGTTTTTCTGTACCCTCTTGCTCTCTAGTTTGGATTTTTTTGAGTCAGGACTGTGATGTCCTATGAGAAAGGCTCAAAACTTCCAGTAATTCTAAAAGCAGGAAATAGTAACGAAAACCTGTTTCTCAGGGGACACCCAACCTAAATACATGGATTTGAAAAACTCAGACCACCAAAAAATAATCAGTTGCTTGGGTGTTCAGCTATACTGGGATTTTTGAGCACATTTTGTACCATATATTTGATATGTTATAGTCAGATCCAGAAGTGGTTTAGACAAACCCTGCAGAATGTAAATCAAAATATACAGTATCTACATTACACTGAGGCTTTTATCTCAAGTGGGACATTATTCTATATACCTTGAAGTTTGGGAACTACTGAACTACCTGAACTACTCCTTAAGTAGTCCAGGCTTCAGATACCACGAGCAACTTCTTATTTCTTGAATACCAATACTGGAGTATTGGTATTAGAGAAATACTCCAGTAAGAAAAAAAAATCATTTCTTGCAGAAATGCAAAACAAAATGACTCCTTTGGTATCCAAGAATGCTTTGTAGTTCAGAGATGCCTTTTCCTACATGAGACATTTTACTTTTCCACCTAATTCATCTAGTGTACCTTAATTATCATCCACCCATTTGCTCAGTTATATTCTCTTTACTGCTTGAAGGAGACTCATGATAGAAACTTTAATTATTAGTTGAACTTAGAAACAGACATTCAGACTCTCCTGCACAATAATAGAATCACTAGATAATGATGATATTCATAACTTCTACAATATCTCTAAAATTTTACTCTCTACTTCTGAACAGTAAATATATAAATTGATTTTTCAGTGAAACACTGGAAATGTGACCAGAAGAAAGTGTACCTTAACAGGAGATGAAAATAAGACTGTCCTGATTTGATTTCTCTTTTCAGTAAAACCTCTTCAGGCTACTCTCTTTATCGTGGCACACCCAGTAGTTGGGCATCCTTCAGTTTTTACAACTTAATTAAACAGCAAATGATTAACGATAAATATTATATATTTCAATCTTCAGTCAGCCTCAACTTCTCCCTCCAGAAATAACTCCTCTGACTACAATGAGCTGTAGAAAAATAATTCTGCACATCAAAATGAGAAATTTGCAACACAATGATTATCAATTACCAGCTCTTCCATGACTGAGAATGTGTTTTTCATTGGCCACTCAAGCCTGGACATGTACTGTGTCCACACAGATCAATGTCCTTCAAATTAACAAGTTTTCCTAGAAGAAGCTTATTAACAGTTTATTCTGATTGAAACGCTTTTCCTCTTCATTGTTCTCTCTCCACCAAAAAATAAAAAAAAACCACAAAATACCCAACAAAAAACCCAGAAACACGCCAACACATAAAAAGCTTTAATTTATTTCACTGTGCATTGTAGAAACAAATTGTTCCTCCATTGATTCAACACAGCATTTAAAGTTATGCTGTAGTTCAGAAGCACAAGAGTGAATGATACCTCTCCTGAATGCATCCAAAGGAATGACTAAAACAAACATGTTCAAGTGAAGAAATGCCTAAAATAACTATTTAAAATCTACCGAACTCGTGAGTGCTTTGCTTTATGCTATCCGAGTAGATTTCAAGAACCCATGCTATAGCTTTGTACATGAATTCTCTCCTAGATAACATCTGACTTGCCTCTCTTTATTAAGTAATCAGGCAACATCCTTTTTCATCAGATAGTTCCACAGGATTCACTTTTTTGACCAATATTTAACATTATATAATTCCATCAATTCTACCTTTAAAGTCTTGCCTTTAAAACCCCAACACTTCTTTGAAATCAATTGGTCCTTTAACATCAACTTCTTAATTTACCTGTCATGAATAATTCATATTTAGTATTTCAATAATTCAGTTGGATCCACCTGAGCAATGGATAATAAAACCCTTGTCTTGACTCTGAGAGAGCAGTGTGTCATGGCCATAGACTACTTGGCTTATCTACTCCCAAGTTTGTGCAGTTTCTTGAGATTACTCCAGTTGAGGCACTGCTTCCTTTGACTTGTTTTCTACCACTTTCCAGAAAAACAATATGTGAAAAATAATTCTATATTCAGAGCAAAGACTAAAAACCTAGTCTTTAGTCACCCATGTTTAGGCATAGAGAGATAAAAAAGGGAAATTTTTTCAAAGACGAAGATCTGTGTAAAAGAGCTGAGGTTTAAAATGTAACATTCTATTAGCATTTATCTCCAAATGGACTTCAGTTGTTCTAAGCATAAAATACATTAGTTTCATGTTTTGTTTGAATTCATCATAGCTACTTAACATAACTTCTGCCTAAAAGCACAACTGGGGGGGGAAAAAAGAAAAAAAAATCACTTGCCACTGAGAAATAGGATTTCTCTCTATAAGAAAGACGCATCAATAGCTAAGTTGCAATCTCATACTGAAAAACACAACATTTTGCTTCAAACTATTCAAAATTTTGTGTTTCTTATAAGTTATTTGCCTAAGACTTCTGCATGTCATCCAAATGCCAACAAAGAAGACAAGCAGGGTACAAGCAGCAAGGAAATATCTGGGAGTCCCAAACAAATGAAGGATGAGACAGGAACCATTATTAAGAGCAACAGGCAAAGCTTAGAGTTGGCTCAAATCACTAGATTGTCATAGTTGGCACTGGCAGGAAGGGATTTCACTTTTTATTGGGCAGCAGCTTATATTACAGAGGCTTTACTGACTACTATCTATAGGAAGCTATGGCAGATTCCATCAGCAGCAGTTGACTCAGAGCCAAACTCCAATTTTACACTGCCAGAAGTCAAGAGACATTGGACACCGACTGACAAACAGCAACTCACGCTTTGGAAGCTTTAGTACACTTAAACTTGCAAACACTTTGGAGATGCTTTATCTCTTTTGGAAGTATAAGAGACATTTATGGCTCTTAAAGACAGTATTTTACAAATTCTAGCAGTGCTATTTGCCTTTCAGTCCAGATTACTGCTTTTTGTGCAAAGAATACAAGTTGGTGACTGACAATTTTTCCCCTATGTATTTATTTCATTCAGATGCACAGAGATTCCTTGTTTGTTCATGTTTCAGAAAGTAATTAAATACTGGACCTCATAATAACAGCAGAAAGAATGGGATTCTTCGCTCAAGGAGGACTTCCTGTCACCAGGAAATTAAATGTTTCTTCTGGCAGACAGTAAAGTACACACAGAAATAAAAATTAATCTGTAGGCTTACACTTACATGCTTTCTCAAAGTTAATTAAGAAGGAAGGTTACCCAAGGTTCGATGAATGAGGCAATACCAACTTAGGAAGTGATCTCAATTTACAAGAGAGGAAAAATACAAAATTTCAATTGTTGAGCAGATATAACAGATTCTCGTATTCTCTGATTTTTTAAAAGAATAACGCTGAAGTTCTGTATGAATGCTGGCAGGGTTTACACAGAGCAGCACATTCCCAAAGATGAATAACAAAGTGACAAAAGATTGGATAATTAATAGAGAGCCAGGATAGGTTCTGTTTGCTTATTAGCCTGACTTGCCTTGGTATCAAGAACACACAGGCAGAAAACCTGTTCCCAGTTCATGCATTGGCAATTCAAGAACTGAAACTACATAGGTGCAAAGATTTCCCAAGTTTGCGTGTCAGTAAAAATAATAATTTAAAAATAGATTAATTTCTTTAACACTAGAAGTGCTAAAAAAGGGGGGAAAAGCTAATAAAATTTTGGGGGTGACAGTAGTTTGTCAATCATCCTGTAATTTGTAACTTTGTCAAGGACTAACTTGTGGATGTGTTTTACCTTTTGACTTGTCGTTTTCACCCCAAGACAGAACTTAGAAGTGACAGCACAAACCTAGTAGCAGATGCTACTTGATTTAAGGGAAGGGAAGGAGGGTAAAGACTCCAGAATTTCTTCTCAGACAGTCACTCTAACTGCCTGCACTGTTAAGCTTTGATCTTCAAATGGAATCCAAACCAACACATTTATCACCTTTGCTGAAGACACATTGATACTTGGAGAAGTGAAGAACCCACTTCTCAGTGATAAGCTTAGACTATGTCTCTTAAAAGTTGGTGGTACAGAAACAACTTACTTCTGGGAATAAATTTAATTAGGGAATCAGGACAAATATAACCCTAGAGATTAAAAATACCTGGGATGTGGGATTCAGCTCTTCTGAGAGCAGTGTGACAGGAGGCCATAGGGGGCATTCTGCTAGATTCGGTGATAGAAATGTAGCCAGAATAAAAATTCTGCAGTAGAGCACTTACAGGCCTGTTTCAGTAAAGGTGCTTTCTGAAACACACAATTACTCATTTTCAAAGCTGTCTCTGTCACCATCCAAAACACTGATTTAGAAAAAGCATTTTAAATACCTATATTAATTTCACTTAATTCCAGTAAGCAACGACTAGAAAAGAGGAGCATACACTTTCTGGGAAAAAAACTTTGCTCTTTCAATGCCATATATTCTCTAAAATCTAGGATAGAATAATCTAATAGATCACCAATGATACTTTAATGCACATTGTGTGACATTCACACACTTTGGATACCCTATAATTAAAGTACCATCCATGCAAAGAGAAACAGATCGTTGCTTTCAGATAGAGTTAGGGCTCCAACTAGGCACAGAAATTTTTCTACGCCCTTTGGAAGATTACAGCCTGCGACCAGGACTGAATTGTTAAGCAAGCTTCTAAACTTTACTGCCATCAACTCATGACAGAGCTGCACAACTCGTTTCTGGATTCATTTTCTCTAATGTTTTTGGCATAATGCTTAGGCTCCAAAAACACTCCACAAAAGCTAAAAAGTATAAAGACAACTAATCTTTATGGTAGGACAAATTATTTTTGTCATACACTAAGATTTATGCATGGGGTAGAAACATGAGATAGATTTGCCTTACTTTAATAGATTTTGTTGTTTTATTTTGACCTTTTAAAATGTTTAGATAAGGTCAGAGTAAAATTAACAGGCAGTAATCACCCTCTCCAACACAGTAAGTCCAAGCAAATCCATACTGCTAATCCATTAAGAATCACATCGGTCACTGCATACAAGTTTAGGAATTCCAGTGGGTCATCAAATGCTTGCTAGCTGCAAAAATCAGTTTGGAGCCACTTTTATCAAATGCCAGGAATAAGGAGAGAAATCCTGCATGTTTACTCCATGCAACTCTGGCAGGGAGCCAACAAAAGCAAAGGAACTTGGAACTGCAGGACTAAATCCCCATTTGTCTCACCCTTGAAGTCATAAAACTGTTTATGCCGATAAAAGGACTGACAATTTTATCAAGTGCTGTGCACTGAATTACTGAAAGCTTCTAGACACCCTTAAAAAAAAAAAAAAACAAAAAAACTTATAGGCTTGATAGATCAGCTCCTTAACAGAGTGCATGAAAATTTATGCCACTAGTAAAATATGAGTAAAATATGCTGTATTTGTTATTCTGTGGCAGGGTATGCTTCTGTGTTACTTTGCACCAGAAATACAATCTCAGAGAGTTACCAGCCTTATATAACACATGGAGAAATATAATCCAGAAGATTTACAGTGTTTGTATCAAGAAAAAAAGAAATCATGTACGCAATGTGAAAAAAAAAAAAGAATGACAGGTGGCAGATTCAAAACTGTTTTAACAAAAGTTCTGTAGTTAAAGCAAATACCAACTGCTGCGGAGAAGGCTTAAACAAGCAAGGAACAGAAACATGTTTTAACTGCTGCACTATTTACTTTTGTAAGCAATGTGACACTAGTCACATTTAAAACATCAGACTAAGTAAAAGCAAAAGGATTTAAAAAGTAAAAATCTAAACGATTCTGATTTCTGATTGTTTCTTCACATTGCTCCTAAACAGATTTTTTTTCACATCAGAAGTATTATTAAGAATCTATAACTGGCCTCTAATACGGTCTTCCCATGCAGAGCATACAATAAGTTCGTGCATGGTTAATTTGGTGCATTCCCAACACATGGTTTCACAACAGGAAACAGCAGGGAAATCATCACTAGATATTCCTACTCTCCACACAGTCCATGCTCCTGTTAAGCCAGTTCATTTTGACAGAAGCTTTGGCACACAACGTCACAGAGGAAGCAGCAAGGGCAGAGTTGGTAGATGCAAAGAGTACTTTAAACTGGTACTAGCACTAAATGCTTCAAAATTAAAGATCCAGGCACCCAGCAGGTAGATAGCTGAAATGCTGGCTTCAAGAGCCTTTCCTGGTGCTCATAGCCTTCCCACATTCACCCCATTTTCCTACCCCCATTTATTTATGCCAGAATAACTAGTATAATTAAAAGCCTAAAATGTACAGAGTTAAAAAATATAGTCTTCTTTCTTGATGTGCTGCTTTCACCCTGAATTAATTCAGACATTCCGTTTACGAAGTTCTATAAAAACACTTCGTCTGTCAGACCTGAAGCAAGAGGAACTGTGATCACAACATTTTTGAGACAGCTTTGCTACAAGAGAGGCATCTCATAGAACTAAACAGAACAAACACGAGGGAGAACACAAGTCCTGCGTTACAGCTTTGTTACTTTGCACAGCTGGTGACATTTCCCACAGATGTTGCTACTAAATATCAATAAAATGGAACAGCACAGAATAAACAAAAGATAAACTACATATGTCATGTAGCATGGGTCATACCTCAGGTGACAATGCTTCAAGTGTCAGTGCAACAGGAAAATAATAGCAATGCACCTGGAAGAGATAAAACAGAGAAAAAAGTCAAACTCACATGAACACACATAACAATTTATGGGATTTTGTCAAGGATTTTCAGCTTCCAGTAGTCTAAAAAAAATAAATCAAGATTCTAAATATGGATTTAGAAACCTTACCAGAGAACGGAATAAGCAAATATATCAGCATTCAACTGCTCTTACAAGTTTAAAGACTCCAAAGTGTATGCAAGGGCCCTAAGAGGGTCCCTCCTGGAGGCTTGTCAGCCTGGGCTGGGGGCCAAGGCAGGGAGTGCAGCTGCAGCCTGTCCAGGCTGTCCCCCTCCCTTCACAGCCTGGGCCAAAGCCCCTTCCCGTGGGAGCTGCTTTTCAGATGAGCCTGCACCATTAGCCCCCAGGCTGAGCTACACCTCCTGCTCCACAGCAGCCCAGCCCCAACCTCATCATGTGCCCTGTTTATCCAGCCACCTGGGCCTGACACCCTGGCCTTGTCTCAGTGTCCCTGCCTGGCCCTCCCCAGGCTGTGTTTGCCCCCAGTTCCCCTCACTTGGGCTCTGCTGGGCTGCTTTATCACCCTTCTCTCCTAGCTCATCCTCTCTGCTCCATCACTGTCTAACCTTCTTTTCCCTCTAGCACTCACAAGGGAATATAAATGACAGGACATGATTTATACTAGTCTAATTAAAAATGAAATAACTCTTATCCAGCTATCTTGACAAAATGCAGCTGAGAGGAAAGTATAGAATAAAAACCATTATTAGGTCAATCTGACATTTGTTGCAGGCAAATGTTCCTTACAAAAATTAGACTCTGTGGTCACATGATTTCAAAATGAAAATTAAAAAGATAGCAGCTGTCACCATTGACATGACTTGAAGGACAACTTCAGCTGTGCCTAGAAATTGAAATAACTGGCTGGCAATGCTTGTATACAGTTAAACTCAGGTGTGATGAAACAAGAGGATATCAACCAAAACATTGATACTTAAAGGGAGCAGATTCCTTACTAAACTTCATGAATATAACTTGACAACTGTGAAGATTTAAAACTCTGGGATGAGTATTACACTAATCCAGACAGCCTTCAAGTGAAAGGAATTCTTATTTTGGCAGTTCTAATAAATTTTTCAGACTTATTCTAGTCACATAGCTCTTCCCTAAGATATTCTGTCACTATCTCAATTTCCCATTCTTTAGAATGGAACCACTTATATTATACTACCAGATGCAGCTCAAACTATTAGAAATGAAAAATCAAGAGATTCTATGGGATTATATTTCTGAGAATGTCCCTTCTGCTATCAAGTTATTTTTAACATACAACACTTCTTAAAAGTTGCTTGTCATCAGGGACATAGTCCATTTCACACAGTTCTCCAAATTGCAATGTCGTCTTTTCAATCAGTAGTTACTTGTGCTAGAAAGAATCGACCTCTTTAACTACGAGCTACTCAAAGACCAGACAAAATGCAAAGCAATGGAACAACCTAGTACTTGGCCTGACATAAACCTTCCTAAAAGAGCCACTGTTGTTGGAGCCAGGGAGGAGGAAAGAAGCTCATGTTTACAATTCATGAGAAATTACCTTTCCAATGAGTATCATTTCATCCATATCCTTAATCTGGGAAAAGTCTGATCTCTCTACATCACAGGAGGAATTTCATAACCCCAAGGCCAGGCTCTCTGCTGGATCTAAGGAATACTGTGTAACCAGAGACATGGGATTACAACAGAGCTGTTCTAAACTGCTATTGTGCCAGTTTACTGACAAAAGGCACTTTTCTTGTAAACTACCCTGGCAACCAGTGGTGCTAGATCCATATAGCAGCAGGAATCATAGGAAAGCAATGCCGTAACTTGTTCTTCCATTGAAACCAACTGGGAAATCAACCAACTATGGAAAACTGATCCTGAGCTTTTGCAGCAAGCCAGCACATGTTATCACGTTAGCAAGGTTCTGATGTACATGAGCATCCACAGTTACAGTAGGAGAAACCAGAGCAGGGGGTAAAACAATGGTAAAGAAACGCAACTCATCTGTGGATGCTCAGCTCTTCAGTAAGACAGAAAAGAGGATAAGTAACCAAACACAGATAAAAATGAAGTGAAAAATAGAAGGGTGGGAATATTAAAGTGATTAGGAAACAGAATGCAAAAGAAAAACTGTAAGAGAGATAAAAGAAGTTCATGGAGCAAAAAGAAAGAAATGGAACAAGCTGAGTGTGCATAAACATTAATTATGGAGAACTCAGATTCCTTCAGCTCCAGATTTTTGTTAGCGATAACAGTGACTGATTCAGTCACAGATATTAAAAATTAACTGAGAACTCAAACTCAGACAAAACTAAAAAATTCCTGCCTCTGACTGGACCGGGTTGAGCGTATAAAGCTGGTAATTAATTTGGCCCTGAAAACTTTAATGGCTAAACACTGGCAAGAATGACTAGTTTGACAGCTTAGGGGTGATCCACAACCAGCTTGACTATCATTCCTCATTTAAATTGATTAACACAAGTAGATATCAAAACATCTGCAGCTTGACAAGTGAAACATGCAGTTTTACGTAAAACTTCCAAGTGGTTCAGAAAACATGTGTGAGTGTTGGCAATAAAGTATGTTTTCCATGTAGAATTAGTATTTGCAGTCCTCTAAACCCACAATAGAAATCATGTCAGGCTACACAGAGAAAGACATTGTTCAGCAGGCCATTTCTCAAACACATAGAACATATCACACACCCAATTTCTGCCATAACAAACAGGATTTACCTTTGGTTCAGCTTAGGAAAAATAGCAAACAAAGCCTCTCACTAAAACAAAACTGATTTAAACTCTTACAAAGACAAAAAATAATAGTTAGCTCTTAATCCAATGGCTTCAGTGGCACAAAAGGGAATGATTTGCAGTAAGGAGTCAGGCACACAAGCTCTGGAAGATTCTATTTGCCACTCCTAGAGACTGCTGGCCTGACACAGGGGTTCTTAATATGTCCTTAATGACTCACCTTGATTAACTACAGCTGAGAGCAGAGAAATGAGCACCTGCACACTTCTCACAATTATATACTCACCCTAGCACCCCACTATTGAAAACGCAGGGTAGACAGAAAGTATAGTAGAATAGTAGAAGTAGAATAGTAGAACTTGAACAGAAGAACTAGAATAGTAAATAGCAGAGTAATAGAACTAGAGGTACTGCAGGGTGTGCTCTTATGACCATTTGTTTTATCTTTACTGCTTTCTGGTCCATACAGATTATTGGTGTTCCATAAATCTGTATGCTGAAAAAAAAAAAATATGCTGCACACATTCCCACACATGTAAGAAAACAAAAAATACAAAGAAATAGAGGCGACAAGAAAACTTCAACGCTTAAGCACATTTAATTTGGCTAGAAATGAAAATCATTGTGGCAAATGACACAAGATATTTTGATACTGTTTAGCAAAAAAAAAAGAAAAGTTAAGATTTTAATCACATCTATCAGGATCAGAGTATCTTCATACAAACAGTATGACTCAAATATGTAATTTCAATACTCAGAGATTCAGTTGCCTAAAAAGCAAGATCAGTTTACTGCTTCTGCACTCTTCAACTTTTCACCACTGTGCAACTACACTCCTCCCTGCTGTAGCCTGAAGAACTTTACCATAATAGGACACCTATGGACACACAGTCATATAGGTACAAAAGCAAACATAGCTGCTCTTTTATCTAAAATTTTGGGCCTGAGCACAAAATAAGAATTTACCTTTAGACACTTCACATTTCCTTCTTAAAAGGAACCTTTCTTTCTAATGGAAGGTGGGCAAAATGACACACCTAAGTTTTTCCAAGGATTCATCTTACTCATTTAATTCTGCAAAATTTGAAGGGGAAGAGAACACACAGGAAAGAATTTTTCAAATTTTGCTAACATATGGAGAACTCACTGAAACACTACAACCTAAATTCTGAAAACTATGTAATTACATCAGCTTTTCAAACAATGTTATTTAAGAATAATTCGGTTTATACTAGTGCACACTCATAAAACAAACAAATATCTTATTTCAGTGAAATGTACATGAACAAATGCTTTAGCATCCCATCCCAAGCATTTAGCTCAACTTTTTAATCTCCTTACCAGTAATATCAGCTGCAAAATATAGTCCCTTTCTTTCTGCCATGCCCAGCCGTTCCCCAGCTCTTTCTCCAACAGGGAGTTCTCACTCTGTGAGTGGAAAGGGAGGTGTCCTCCCACCAGGTAATTAATTGTCGGTGAGGGGACTATTCAGAGGGACTGCAAACACCTGAGTGGGAGGAACAGCTGTGGGGCTGATGGCAGAACAGGTGGTTCTGCTCTCACCCCACACAGTCAGAGTTCAAATGACAAAGTCCTAAGAGCTCTGAACTACCCTGGAAACTTAAAATTCTCGCTAGAGGCAAAACTTAATGTCTCATGATCTCTCACCTTGCCAGGTGAGCCCTCTTGGATGAGGGCTGCACCTTCTCTCTGCTGAAGGACAGAGGGAAGAGCAAAGAGGGTCTGGGCAGGAGGACACCCCCGTGTCCAGCAGTCATGCGCCCTCTTCCACTTTTCTTACCACTTTACTCTTTCCCGTTGTCATTTATCTCTTGGGTGGAAAAATGGTATTGAGGGACTGAGGCAAATGATTTCAATATGTTCAGGAGAAAACAGAAAACTTAAAACCTCAATTATAAGAACCGTGTTGGAAAATAATAAAAAAAAAATTAAAAATTGGTCTTTATTTTGGAAAAATGCACAGTCAGCCTCTCCTGACCTCAATAGTGTAATATTACAGTTAAAACTTGTGTCTCTGCTTTTTCAAGTTTATTCAGTTTATTTTGGAAAGCTCACAACAAAAACCACATTCAGTTCTCTTGCATGTGGCTCAGACAAAATGTGCATTGCTTCAACACAGGCACAACAGGTAACCTTGAAAATTTAAATAATGCCAATGATGAAGGAACTTATACCAGCTCATGATGCCGATCCAAAAATTCACATAATCTATTGCTGTCCCCTCAAAAATAAAAACTAGAAAGTATTCTAAATACAATGCAAAAAGGTCTAATAGAATTAAAGTGCACAGATGTCTGTATTTTATTTTAATGTATAATTTGAATAAGTACCACATTATAGGTATTTTTCTACATTCTTTTGTCACATCAGTACCATCCTTTACAAATTTAAATTATCTGTAAAGATGAGGACAAAAAAAAAAGTGATAAAATATTGCTAGAAGCCAAAACTAACCGTCAATCTAACACTAAATATATTCTTAGCACGCCAGAAACAATTTTATTTTTTCCTGATGCATTTATTACACCTAGAGTAGCTAGTTTTTCACTCCCTGAAGCTAAATATGAATCTAAGAAACCTGCATTACTTCCCAGGTTCAGCAAAAAGAATCAAAGGCACGCCATCATATTTTATGTCCCAGTCTAGGTTAAAGTGCCATAACTACTTTTCCTTATGAAAAGAAGGAAAATCAGATATTCTGACTATTTAATTTCTTACTACTCTGTATTTCTTCACACTTATGACTTACACACAAAATATTCTTGGATTGCTGCCTTTTTAAATTATGCAAGGGAAGGAGACTTAGAGAAACAGATTGGATTAAGCCCTTGTAAATGATCAGTATATTCTCTTCCTTCTAGAAACTTGCATATGGACAAGAAACCACCTCACTGGATATTTAAAAGTGAAACTGGTAATATTTAGAGACTTCCAGAGAAACAGATGGAAAAAAGGTTTAGTGAGGAAATGTTTAATCAGAAGAGATTTGGCAAATTAATCTGTAAATGAATCCTTGCATGTGTGCTCTTTTCATTTCATGGCAGCAACATCCCTGCTGCCAATCATTTCCCAGCATTTTCATTGCCAAAGTGCACCTTACCCCACAGTCACCTAATAAGAGATTTGTAGTGTGACTTTGATGTTCCAGACATGAATGATTTGGGGGTATGTGTCAAATCCTACAATTCAGTGAAGTGAGCAAGGAAAAAGAATAAATGTCAGCTTTTAACTGGCCCTATTGTTTTTCAGAAAACCCCCACCAGACTGTGTTTTCAAACCAGTTTATAATGGCCTAAATTCCCATCATAGCATTACCTTCCAACCCCTCACCATAATGTCAGCTTTTGAGTATTTATAGATCCAGTCTTTACATCACAGGCAAAGTATGCAGGGTCTTACAGTTTGGCAAGCAGTGTCAGGAAACTCTATAGTCACTTTGCTATAGTGCAGTAGCTTCAACAAATAATAAAACACAAGCCTTAAAAAAGCAAAGCTTCCAGCGTGTGGAACATCTTAATCTATTTCAGAAGAATTACACAAATAAGAGGTAATGATTTCACATTGGCATTTCTTTTTTCTCATCAGCTTCCAGGCATAGTCATAATTTATATGGTAATCTGCATAGAAATCTAGGCTGAAATGCCTGCTTGAAACTCTAGACAGCTTTTCTTTCCAGCCCTTCCTGAGCTTATAAAAAGGAACAGGTGTTACACTAACTGGACTTGTTCCTTTCCCCTTGAGGTACCTCTGTGCCACAAAGAAATAGAGAAGCTCTTGCCTACATTCCTCCAAGCATATTAAAGACTTAACTTTGCACTTATTTGATAGAAATAACATTAAATAACATTTAATTGCTGCCATATTTATTTATATTTATTTACTGCCATCTACCACAGCTGCCTTCCATCTACTTCACACTGAAACAATTATGCCTGTGACATCCCCTTAGGGAAACTTCCACTCATCACACCTATAGCATTAAAATAAATAAATCTGGGGAAGGTACAACATACCTATTCCAAGACAAGAAGGTGGTTGTATGTCTAAATTCTTCCATTGTGACAGCTGCATTTCATAACTTGTGTGTGCTGTATGAAAAAAAGATTTTTATATCCAGTTTAGAGAGACCTCTAAGGAGCTGGGTAAAAAAATTAGTTCCTTTCTAGACTTCCAAATCTTTAGGAAGGATGCTTTTTCTGCCTCCAAGGAATGTAATGTAATTATTTAAAATCCTGTTAGGATTTGTTTACACTACCATAAAATTTGGTATGTTTTATACTCCAAGCCTGGTATGACTTTAAATAAACAGTACAGTTGCTGTACTTTCCCACTCAAATATTATACCTTATCTCTGGTATAAATGTAAATGCATGTTCATGTTGAAGAAGAACATCTACCATCTATGCATGTTCCTGGCACACAAAAACTACCAGAAATGATCCAAATTTGCTGCCATTTTTTCCTCATGCTCTTCAGAGAAAGGGATCCTCTGCTGATATGAACTGAATTTTCAAAGGTACAGGAATGAATATTATAATTATTCATATCAGCCTCTATTCCTGTCCTTCTAGAATCCTTAATACAGCTTTTTTATTATAAAGCTGTAAGTATTCTTTAAAGTTTAAGTATGTTCAACAAATAGTTGTTATTATTATTACCATAAATACATCATACCTGCAACTCCCAGCTGTAGTGCTTAAAATAAGAAAGCAAAGAGCCAAACAGGCATTAAAATGAGCAGTGTTTAATCTTTCTCAATACAGCTCAAGTACATTTGCAGCACACACATTCTGGAATTATATGTTCTTAACTCTTCTAGAGAGTTCTTATTAGATGGAACTGGGAAACTTTAAAGTATTGGTATATTTACTTCAAAATCAAAGAGCGTTAGCAGCTCTGAATCACAGTTCTCCATCCTGTGGCCAGCTATGGGCTAATCATTCATACATTAACCTCATTTTGACTCACTACACTGACAGCAATGTGGAAATATGTGATTTATGACATAAATAAAGTTTAATCCACTACAAGAAAACTAGTAAGTCAAGCACACGACATTGTGGGCTAAGACGTAAAAGGCTCTTTCCCATTAGAGTTTCATTCCTTTCTGAATCTAACTCTTCTTTGCCAGCAATTGCCCACCCACATAGATTACAAAGGATTGTGTCAGCCTAAATCTTAATGTCAGTTTAAGAGAGAAAATTGGATGTTTACTGCTGGCTTCTGCATAAGGGCAAATTTCACCCTGAATGTAAATCAGATTTTTTATATGACTCATTTTGTTTCAGGCTATTACCTAATAATTACTAATGCTCTCAGAAAGATTATGGAACAAACAGACTTTGTCAGGGGGATAGCTTAAATGATTTCTTGAGGCCTCTTCCAACCCTATCTTTCTACATTCCTATAATTTTGGAAAGATGCTAAAATTTTCATACTGTAGCTGGAATCTGAACCAGAGTATTGCTTCACTACCCTGTTCAGGAAAATATGGAGCCTGAACACCAGACCATCAAAGCTGAGCACTAAACTCCATGACATACAACAGAGGAAATGTTCCATCCAACTCCCCTGTGTCCTTGCTGGAATTCTTGAAAATCCTGGCATTGTTTCTCTTTTCAGACAATCCTGTTAATACTAGCAAATCACAAAAGTCCAAAGAACCATGCAGCAATATGATTAGCAATATACTTTAAACACTACACAGAGAGTAAAGAAAACAGAAAGTAGTAAAAACAGTGTTCTAATATGTGTATCCTTAGGGCTCAGACAGAGAAGAGGGAACTGAACTCCCAGAATTCCTGGGGTAACTTTGGGAAAATTACTCAAGCTGATTTTAGAATGCTAATTTTGTTATTTTGGACTACTTCTGTGTCTTAGTCAATACACTTTCCTTCTCCATGTTCCAAAACCATCCCAAAGCAGAGGCCACACCCTCTATACCTTGATCTGTCATGGAACCAGAGCCACAAGGAGTATCCTCATTGCTCATTCTTTCAGAGCAGCACTGGGCAGAGACATTCAAACTCCAAACCTGCAGCTATCATAGATACCTTAATTTGAGAAATAGTGCTAATGAGACCTGTAGTAGGGCTGCTATAACAACACAACCGTATCATTTCCAAGACATCAGCTGGTATTTCTAATAGCTTAATGCTGCATATTTCCATAAGACAACGTAGTAGAGCTACCTGGGAATCTCAGGACTGTGTAATGTAACTAGATCCTTTAAAGTCTAGTTCTCTATCTAACACAGGACTAGCACTCCCTTCTTTATACAAAATGTAACTGAAATAAACATTCACAAAAAATATTGTGACACTCAGCTACTAAATTATTGGGAGTCAAGAGAGATACCCTAGAATGAAATAACTGGGATATAGTCATTAAAGGAATACCATTATTTTGAGCAGGTTACCCATTCTGTTACAGGTAAAACCAAACAAAGCAAAGCCACGGGAATTCCATAGCAGTAGATAAGAGATAGAGCGAGAG
Source organism: Grantiella picta (assembly GCA_013397955.1). Taxonomy (NCBI): domain Eukaryota; kingdom Metazoa; phylum Chordata; class Aves; order Passeriformes; family Meliphagidae; genus Grantiella; species Grantiella picta. The sequence goes on along the minus strand of VZRM01008916.1, from coordinate 1,176,945 downwards.
AGAGAGAGGTTCTCCACAAAAGTATTAAGAAGGCTTTCATCAACAGAAGATAAAATTATCACAGAGTGGAGGCTGATTAGCCAATCATTGCTGGTGTAGTGCACAATAAAGAATGGTCACAGGTAAAGCTGTATTACCTCTGCCTCAGACACTGGAAGAAACAGAAGATGTTTTCATTCCAGGCTTATGTCTTACCTCTACACAACAAAACAATGCAGAAAAGTTTCTTAAGCTGAGTAAATCTAGAAAAATGCCAGCTCTAGAGAATGCAACATTTCGATCAAACTAGGTGCCCTCTAACCATAGCTAAAGACACATGAATCAAAAACACCTAATAGAAAAAGAGAGATGAAACCAGGGTATGGGGCTTTATATGAATGCATACACCTCTAAGACGAGATAAAACACCCATCTCTGATTTCTTTAAAATTGCGTAATGCAGTATTAAAACTGCAGTGTTGTGAACAGATCGATGAAGCTCTGCTGGGATTGCTTACAGAGTGCAAATACACTGAAATATATCAGAACCTATTTGCACTTCAAGATGTGTTTCTCTGCAGTGTAGACAGCTCTAATAAGTAAAGCAGCCCATCCCAGCTGACATACTTCGGCAATTCTAAACCACAATTATCCTTTTGTGTTATTGTTATGTGCATAAATAATTCTTAAAAAAAAATGTTGCAAAACACAAAATACTTCTTCCCAGAAGGGAAACTGTATAGTCAGAACGTCTCATTGCTCTTCGAAAGAAGATAATTACGATTTATATGATGGGAACTTTCAGAACATACTGCATCAATCAAGTTCTGCATGAGTAATTATAACAGTGTTTTGTAACATCATTAATTTTGTCTGCAGAACATGTCTCGGATTTCTGAAATACAAGATTTGTTCCCCAAAGGACATTAGCCCTCAGCATAAGTTCTTGGCTAATTTCTATGATTTTGCTGAGAACATCTGAGCAGTGAAGAACCATTTGTTTTCTGGGCTAGGATTTGGGTGTTGAGGTCACAGAAGGTATTGTCTGCAAGCTGGCTTTTTCCTTCTATGGCAATTGTTGTTTTGAAAGATTTCACAAAAGTGTCCAAGCTGTTTAGGTGTAGGAAGCCTCATATCAGTAAGCATTGAAATTCCTTGTCCTTCCAGTGTGAAGACAGCTCACTTCTTTATCTTTACTGCTTCTCAAATGAGAATCTATCTATTTCTCATGGTTATATATTCAGATTTCAAGCATTTTTGGTTTTTTATTTTTAATGTTAGTATGATAAAGAAAGGAATTAATTTCTCTTCGAAGTCAACAGGCTGAGATTAGTTTTACTCTTATGAAAAAGAACAAGATTAAGCCTTTTCTTCAAAGGGCAGAAATTGGAAAAATTAGTCAAAGATCTAGTTTGTGACAGATCACATAAACTCAAGGGTAGATGCAGAAATTATTACAAGGGTTCATCTAAGAAATGATCCATCACACATTTCTTAAAAATAGTGCAAAGGAAAAGATAGACTTTAAAGTAAGGCCAGCAGTTGCCCAGATAAGACATATAGAGGAAAACAGATGCAGAACCAAAATGGGGAAGAGAGGACTAGAAAGGAGACAAGGAACTAATTATTTGAACTGACAACATCTTCATGGGAGATACCAGAAATATGAGATGGTTGTCAGTAATGTGACCCTATGATAGGTTTTAAGCAAGACAGTAATGTAACAAAGCCTTCAGTTTTCTGAAACAAATCTGCTTCTGCTTACTTTATAGGGGCCTGCCTCACCACACAAGAGGTGTGGTCAGGCTTCCAGGATACTTGTGAAATTAAATTCCTTTTTAATGGGGAAACATTTGGTCTTTGTAAATCACACCATTTTCAGTTAAACCAGCTCTGAATTAACAATTTCAGCAGAGTTAACAAAGAACACTTTGCAAACCAAGAAACTTTTATTCCTATTCTTTTGTAAGGAATTTGAAACTGATCTGTTTCAAGTGCAAAATAAGTCTGATGAGAGGGCAAGAATGAGATTTTGCCCAACCTGTTGGCAAGGAATTCAGTTTGAATATAATATTTTCTTGCTCCCAGAAAATAAAATAATATACAACAGGATTCTTTTCCATGATTTTATGGTGTTTCCTTACCTTCCCATCCAGTCACACCTGTTCTTTGTTTGTCCCCTACTATTACATTGCATCACAAGGACGTCCTATGGTATATATGTGTGACAGCTCATTAGTATGAGTGAAAAATATTGATACATTTTTTACTTTATTCATTTCAGCCATAAATTGTTCTGATGCCTAGCCTGATGATTCATTAGACATTTCTCTAATTAAGCATGGTTTCTATTGCTTTCTTCCTACTTGCTGTGTTTCAAATAGTCCAGATTTTTCTTGAGACAACATTAATACCTGGGGAACAGAACAGCATCTATGCATTCTGTATGTCTTCAATCCTCCTGTGCATCACAAAAAAGAAAATAAGACTCTTGTGTAACTGAATAATAATATACATATTATTATAAAAATATACATTCCTATTTATTATAAAATAAATACATTCCTCATGGAACAGTATGTCCTAATAAATGACAGTGACATAAAACCTGCTTCTGATGATGTGTAAGTCTGTATTCCAAGGAATTCAGCTGTCTGCTTTTCTTAGGCAAGTTTGAACTTCAAGATTACTTGAGCAATATTTTAAGGTAATATAAAGACAACCTTCTGAATGTAGGCAGCCTCCAGAATTCATACTGCCCTTCAAACTTCCACTTGCAGCAATTCCAGTGATAATCTACACTTCTGTTTGTAAGCACCTCATGCAGTAGTTTGACTGCAGCTACGTATGAAACACCTCTGATTTAGAAATACTTGTCCATGTGGCATGACTATTACCAGAATAATTTAAGAAGAGATAACTGAGATTTTCAAAAAGGATAAAATTTCATATAGTCCTCACCATTTACCTTGAAGATAGAGTCTTGAGATTTGTATGCCGTAAAGTAGCTCATCAGTCTAAGCAAGGATATAAGAAATAACACCTGTAAACAGTCACAGGTTTAAGAGGTTTAAGTTTGTAAAAGAATCCTCCCCAGTGGAAGGGGTATGATGCCTCTCATACAAAGTATTTAGATACCTAAACTTTGCAAACAACCCTGGTGTTTCTTAGATAGAAGGTTCCTGTGTTCCCATTGAGTCCACTGGAGTTATTGAGAAGGCAAAAAAAGAAAAGGCGTCTTTTGGTGAAGTCTGACAAAGTTTCCCTAAATGCTTATGAGTAGTCCACTGAGGCTGCATGACAACTGAGGCAGCTGTAGGGTCAGCCTGGGATGGGTACTGTGGGTAACATCAGGGACCTCAAAATGCATGAATCTGCAGACAGCAAAGGCACACACAGAGACAAATGAAGGGAAAGGATGAGAAGGATGATCTCAGAAACTCAGTTTAGCCCATAGTGGACTTGGCCATCCCCTCTGCTTTGCCACTGACTGAACTACTCTCCTGAGCACAGAGCCATAGAAAAACTAGGGTAGAAGGAAGTCTGAGAATCATCTGGTTTAACCTTCTCCTGCAAATAGGCCTTTAGGTTATGTTATCCAGGGCTCTATTCAGCTATGTCTGAAATATTTCCTGAAAGACAGTCCAGCACTTCTCTGGGTAACCTGTTCCAGTTTCCAGCTGTCCTCATGAAGAAGAGTGACAAAAGAGCCTCCATCTTGCCTATAAATACCCCCCAGTACTGCAACATTGTGATAAGATTCTCTTCCCTGAGCATCCTTTTCTCTAGGTTCAAGAAACCCATTTCCCTCAATTTTTCTTCATTTTTCAAATTCTAGAACCCTCCAATCATCCTGATGATTCCCTGTGGATCCTCCCTAGGTTTATTATGCCTCTTGAAACAGGGATACCAAAGCTGGACAGTGTGCCATGTGTAGCCAAACAAGTGGTTGAGCAGAGCATAATAATCACACCACTTAATACCTCTGTTACACTTCTGCTGACACAGCCCAGGCCATGGGTGTGGGGATGTGTACAGCAGGGACTTAACTATGTGTAACTGTGTTTACATATATAAAAATTCCAGAAATGGTATCTTGACATTCCCAGCCTGGCTTATGCCTTACTTGGTCTGTGGAAAGCAGTTTTATTTTTTGGTCTCCATGGCAATTCAGGTTGTTTTTAATTAGAAGGTTGTTACAGTATCTCCAGGCTGAATTGTGCAATAGTAAAGGAAATCAACTTTGAAAATATGAAAGGCTTGTGTTGAGTAGATTAAAAAATAGTCATTTTTTAGAAAAAATAATTTTCTCCCTGTCCTAAATTATAGTTGGTTTGGGTCTGCTGATTCCATATGAATTTTACCTCACAGTTTTGTAGGCAAACCACACAAAAAAATTACATCAATATATCTATCCAGTGTGTTGAACATCTTACCCAGGGCTTGAACAAAACATATGCACAAACTAAGGGGAAAGATTTTCATCCTTTTAGAACTAGTTTTGAAACAGTTGCAAGCAATGCTAATCTCATACATTACACTGGTAAGTGAAGGAGCAGGCCACAGTAACCTATTTCCAAAGGAGCATTTGTGCTACCATGGTAATCCTAAATCATATCCTTTCATACTTAGTGACTAGTTATTGATGCTGTACAACCTGGAACAGCAGCAGCAAAGTGTAGGAGACTTAGACCAGAATTCAGTACAGGATATGGTTAGGATATTAAATCAGAGGCTGAACACAGACAGAACTTCTAGCAATCTCCTAGACCATTGGATTTATAGAAACCTCTTGTAAAGCCTAGTAACACAGAGAAAGAAATCCCTTCACACAGCACAGCCGAAAGTATGTAAAATGTGTCCTTGGCACATGCAATCCTTTCAATTTCAGTACATCCTGAAGCAGATGGAAGCTCTCCTGATGAGACTTTTCCTTCCTCTGCATAGGAGTCCCCCATATCAAAATAGAGTTGCTTCTTTCCTGTCACTCATTGTTCTGGCCCTGCGGGGTTAGGAGATCATTTTGCAGAGCTGGGTATCTCTTTAATTAAAGATATCCTTTTAGGAGATAGCTCTACAGCATCTTCACAAGGGCTAGACTGGGTGGGGCTGGATCAGATATGGCTGATTTTAAAGAGCATTTCTCCCTCAGAACAACACTATGGCACGTAAAAGGAATGCATTTCATGCTATTGCAGCTTTTGTAGGCATGCAACTACTAAAACTACTGAATTGTGAAAGTTTTATTTTGCTGATAGACATACAAATATCTACTGTAAGTCATATACTTTGACAGGAAGAACTCAGAGCTTACACTTAAAAATCTGTATTTAAATAAACATAAAAACTGGAACTGTAAATCTAAGAACTCCCCTACAGATAATAGAGATGTCTTTTTAAGTGCTTGCTCAACCTTTGCCTTTAATATTTATGCTTAAATCTGCATGCCACAATTTTCTGTCTTTTTCCTATACATAATTAATGATTTCCTTTTAAATAACCTAACCCTAGTTGGACGGTAGATTCTATTAATTTACTAGTTTAGACTTTTCTGAATTTAAGTGACTGGTTTGAAAGGCAGCTTTCTCAGCCAGACAAACTGGTCAAACAGAAATTTAACATGTACCGCAAGACTGATTTTTTGGGTGACTTTACTAAAGATTCTCTGAATAGTTGGTCAAATTCAAAATACCAATATGTTACCATAATTAAAAGTTTCTTACTGCTGGAGTTTGATGCAGAATCATTAATCTCTCCAGGATTACTCAAAAGACTTCTCAGAATTCCAAGGAATCTGCTTTTGAATTTTGTGCCTTTATAAAAAGGCACCAAAAAAACCCTGAAAAAAACAACACAAACCAAAGCAGAACTCAGCCAGCTTCGGTTGTGGTCACAAGTATTTTTGCAAAGCTGCATTATTTAATTAGGAAATTTAATCAGAAAGAGATTGTATGGCTTAATACCTAGTTGTGCAACAAAGAGTACAGCCCATTTTTTGTGTTACATTTTAAGATAAAAGTGGCTTGAAAATGCTGAGGCTTTGCTGAGCAAACTAATTGCATGTCTTTAATTAGCATAGATGCTAACTTCACAATACAGGTCCTCAGGACAAAGCCTGTCTTAAAAAAACCCATACTCTTGTCTTTTATTGAGAATGCTGATCTGCTGTGTAAGGAATCTGCACAGGATTTAACATTTCAAATAATTACATATAATGACATCTAATATTTTACACAATGAAATCCACTGACAGCCACATTTGAAAAGAATGATGCTATTATATAAATTAATTAGAAAAGTTGGAAGAAAACCTTTAAAATATTCTGATTCTGTTAACTGCTAGGCATTATCTTCAGTGCAATAAAAAAGAGAAGGCAGTGGAAAACATAGAACATATTGCTGAAAAAATAAAATGCAGATGGCTGTCATTTAGGTCAGAGATAATTCTTCATTGACTGGCTTCCACAGAAGTATAAACCTATATACCTAAATAATATTATATAGTTCTCTATCAGTGACATTTAAAATTGGCTGTTGTAAGATAAATATATACCTGATATCCTTAGTGAGGGCTTTGCATGTGTAGCTTTGAATTTAAAACACAAATGAGCATCAAAAAAGCTGTGGAAGAATAGGGGGAACCTATCTTTCATTTAGTACAAACAGAAGGAACCATTTCAATGACCAACACAAATACATGGAAGCAGTAGTGGCCTTAGAGCAGGCAAAGAGCAGTAGCTGAACTAGATTATAACCTTTTCTATCTGCAATTATTTCACATACAGCTGCAGGTATTTTCTTTGGGTCAGCTCTTAGTCAGTTCTCTGTGTCCAGACGTGCAGGGTAGAAAAGAGGGCCAAGCAAAATCTATGCCCCTTTTTTGATCCTGAAATATTTCCAAAAAATGAACCTTAAGAAAACAGTGCATGCGTCTGGATTATTTCAAAATCTAATTAACCAACCCTGAATTTCCTGGGGGTATATTTTCACAGATCCCTTAGAAAAAATAAGCCACAGGCTTTAGCGGAAACTGTTAAAAACCACCAACACCTAATGAGAACAACATTTTTATTCCATTCCTAAAGCTTATCAAACTCATAAACTAGAATACAGGAAGAATTTACTCCCTGTGTATTGGTTTAGAGAAACTATAGTTATTACTTACTGTCCATTCTACATGCTAAGTATTATTTTAATATAAATCATTAACAGCTTCTTGAAAATGCCTCAAATTTTATACTGCCTTTTTAGTTTAAGAGAAGTTATTAAGGAGGCTGAAGAGAAAATAGATACCATCTGAATTCAATGAAATCTACAGATGTGCTCTCCTTTAAGTTGTAAGAGATGTATTTCATAGGGCACTTCAAGGAATTAAAAGGACACATTTGGGTACCTAGTGATGTTAATGTTTGAACTTTACATTGGTAGAGAAACCTATGGTACATAGATGATATAATTAGCTGCATGGCTCATTAAGCAAAGAATCTGAAATATTAGCAGCTAAATTGTCAAGGAAAACAATCTACCAGGAACAAAGTCTTTTCAGCTACATTCATCCAACACAGGTTGCACTGTATGTGACTCAGGAGCACGTGGACTCTGCTGCTGCTGATAAAAAGAACATTTGAAACACAGGATAAAGACTCCCTGCACCTTTCTAAAGCAAAAGAATTCTCCTCAGAAGCCAGCACTTTCTCAAATCGTTACTGGCTCCTGGTGAGTAGTCCAGAACATTTATACTCCAAGGGACTCCCACAGTCCCGCAGAAAGCATGAACAGCTGGCTCAAGACTCTGGACAGCCTTCAAGACAAACCCTGAGTACAGTTCTGAGCCAGCACCAGTAAACAAGTGTAGGGGGAAGGGGACAGAGGCAGCTTGGCATGTGTACAGGTCACTGCACAAGCCCAGGCATAACAAGCACCATTCATACCAAAACTCATAACACAACACAAGCTGATCTTCTGACACAGTTGTTTCCTCTGGCTTACTCATTCTTTTCAAGTAAAAAACAGACTTTCATAAGTTAGGTAGAGGGTTTTTTCCCAATCATTTTGAATCAGCAACCAAGATAAATTACTCACTATTTTCAAAGACAGAAACTTGTTTGAGACTATGGAAGATATGCAGTGAAAACCCTTCTAATTGCCTCTTCAGCCATCTTTAACATTTCTACATCAATGTGCTGAAGACCAATAGAGAAAAAGGGGCCAGCCTGGGGAGAACACAAGAGCAGGCAAGTGTGGTGTCAGCAGCTCTGTTCTGTGCAGGACAGATGTGCTGACAGCACAAGTGACTTTCCAGCAGCAGGGATACTCCATTTGCTTGTACTCACTGGAGATAAAATGCTGGCTCCAAAACCTAACTGTGTGTGAGATCTAACAGTCATTACATACAACAGTCCAAATTCAGGGAACTATATTATTTACCCCACAAAGAAAAAAAAAATCTGAACTCATTTGCCTGTCTGGTAGAATTATCTAGCCTTGAAGAAAATTGATACCAGCCAGCGAAAAAGAATTGCATCATATACATCACAAATCAATTAGCTGAACTGTTGCTGGTCTGACTGTGAGGCAGCTTTCAAGCTGCTGTAGTAGGTCTTGAACAACAGCGAGTGGAATTTTGCTGCTTTTTTTTCCCCCTTCCTATGGGAATTGGTGCATTTTTATGCCACTTGCATTCCCCTTATGGGCTCTTCTTTCTGGTAGAGCTCTAATGAAAAAATATTAAAATTAACAGCTGCTAGAAATTATCATATTACAGATTTCTAGGTCTAGTAGTATAATTCAAATGTGATATGAAGAAAAGTCTTAATGAACAAAAACTGTTTGGATCAATTTTTGCAATTGTGAATAAAAATTACTGTAAAAAAAAGATGCACACATAGAAATGATGCCGTTGAAAATGAAAATGAAAAAAATGCCGTTTAAAAATTGCTGTATGTTGATAATCAGTATGTTGACAAGCCTGTTCTAAAATCACCTTTAAAAGTTTCTTGAACCTCTTAGAAAGTATAATGCAATAACTCCATAAGAAAGAAACCAAAGTCCATGTGGTCCAACTGACTTCCATCCAGATTTCTGATCGAACATCAGGAGCAACTGTTTGAGCAATGAAAGCTCTGCCAAATTCAAAAGCCTCCTCTTGTGTCTGCTGTAGCTTAACACAATTTCTGCCAGAGGTAGTTGCTGGGGCAAGGAAAAAAAAACACCGAAAGAAGCAGGTGCTGGTGTTAGAGTGAAGTATAAAATTGTTCAGGAAAATCTGTGGAAGGAAGGCGAATGTCTTTGAAGGAGATGGAGCAACATTTAGATTTTCCTTTCACTCTGTGAGATTCAAGCATATTCATCTAAATGGTTGCAGGGCTTGGTTGTATGAATGTTTAGTCTGAAAAGAACTTCTGAAGTGTCTCTCATGACTGATACCCAGATTCCAGTTTTGTATCATGTCTTATGCCAGTCATAAAAAAAAAATATTCTATGTTACTCTTCATTCCATGTTCCCAGGAGAGACATTAAACTGACTCTAATAATAACTTATTCATTCAGTCTCTCATCTGTTATATAATGTAAAAGTATTTTATACAAATATGTGATCAACGTGGCCACCAAACAGGCAAGGACAGGGGGGTGAGTACATGAAGCAGTCATTCAAATCACTGAAGTTGTCAGACAAGATAAGCAGAACAATCTCCTTGCTATACAAGAAGGATGACCAGCAAAACCAAAACCAAGATGAACAACAACCCTTTTGGGAGGGAGAGGGCATTAGCATAAAAATATCCCACACAGTCAAATAAAATCAGAGAAGGAAGAAATTATCACCTCGATGTCACATATTAAGAGCCACGAAGGATTTAATCAATAGTCTTAACTATATAGCATCAGCTCTGTAGTACTGCATGCTCAGGGACAATGTGTTATAAACCAACAACTTTGTATAATTAATAAACATAAATCATTGTCAAAAAGTGTCTTGATGAATTATTTTGGTAAGGTTAATCTTCTAAATACTCATTACAGCAATTTGTAATTCCCTATTCTTTATCCACATCGATTCACCTGTAACAGCATTATAATAAAGATTCTTTAGGTGAGCTACAGAACACGTTGGCTAGCCTCCAGTAAAACACTTCAGTGCACAACAGGCTGTCAGCATGTCTAGTCCCACTAAATGCAACACAATTACATATTTTAACAGGTGCAGCATCAAGAAATTATGCTTATCATGGGAAGTTCTGATGTCAGATCTTTAATCCTAACATTTTATCTTTTGAATAATCAGGAAAAAAATCACCAGGACCACAGAATCATAATAGTGACATAGTAAACTGCCACCATAGATCCACCTTTCCACAGTAAAAACAAATTAACTCCATCCAGCAGAGAAAGCAACTGCAGGATCTATTAATTTTATTATTCTGGATATCTCAAATTACCATGACCTGTGAGATTATACTCTGATGCCTCTGAAGTCTCATAACTGTAGAAGATTTATTCCAAAACCCAAGATAAGAATTAAGGAACACATTTCCAAAATTTATAAGCATGCTTTCCGCACAATCCCTTGGAAATACTTTTTCATCTTATATTATCTCTTGAAACTTAGCTTTGGAAGAGTGTCTTGCTCTAAGTAGGGCCAGCATCACAATATGGTCTGAAGTCAAAGCAGACCATGAACAGGCAAGGCCAAAAGTTAGAGGAGCAACAGGAAGAAAAGCACCAAGCCCTATCCAAACCAGTCTGCACAGGTCACAGTCTTCTGACGAACTGGGAAGGAAAGCAAGGAGCATGGACACTAAAGCTGGCTGCATGTATTTCATTTCTCCGTTTTCAGACCTGTTCTCCAGGTGAGCTCAACAAAGGCGCTCACCATAGGCACTCAACACTAAAGACCTGGGGGACAGGGGCTGATGAGGCAGGAACAGAGAGAGTCACTAACTACAGCCTTAAATATTTTCAGTCTATGGTAGCTGCAAAATATCAAAATCATAACACTCTGATTTTCCCAGAGAGGTGAAAGAGTAGTTGTTTTCTAAGAATGCAGGGCATGGAAAAGTAAAGACATTATTTTGATTTATTTTTCTTGCTGCTTTGCTTTTTTTAGAAACTTTCCCGGGACATTTCAGGTTGGTCTCTTTACACTTCCAAAATTGGTCTATGGGGATTTCCAAAATCCAAGCTACAAATGAAGGTGTCTATGTTATTATCACATCTAACACTGGGCAGTATTAATAAAGGAAAATGTGATGTGTTTATATTAGTCAGAATCACATAATTTACAGGGGCAGACACAGCAGCTCAGGAGGACTGAAAAAAAACTGTATTCTCTGTAGAGAGAACATGATTAAAACATTGAACACTTCTTACGTCCTTTCATAGCATTAGGCAGGGATCTGACTATAATTTGAAGACTAAGTAGCAAATTGAATAAAAACTCCACTCATTCCTTCATATTCCCTAACACTGCAGTTAAACAGAGAGCCCTAAACCCGTAAGAAATCACATGGAATCATCAAGCTTACTGCTGGCTGGCCATGAGAAACCGTTCAATGATTCAATTTTAAATCACTGAATCAGTGATTGTAAGTAATTTGTTCCACTGAAACACTGAAGTTTACCAGTTTTCTGTTTCCAGGGAAATGGGATAAAAAGCACTCTAGGGTTCAGGAGCAAATGTACTTTTACTGGGTATTTTTGATCTGTCATCTAGACCATTTATTAATTCCTTATCCATCACTATCTGCCTGTTATTTTTTTCTCTTATCTGTTGATTAAACTTTTTAACACAGGGCCAATCACTTGGAGTGTGTGCTCCCCTGCATGGCACAGGGCATGCAGGAGCCAAGAGCCGAGTTCCTACACACTGCAATAACACCATGAAACACCACTGACAGTCACCAGGTGAGCTTTATCTCCCCGATCAACACACTGCATCAATTTATCTTAGAATGAGTGACTGCACAAGGTCAAACTGAAGATTACAGCCCACCTTCAATGTAATACTTTGTGCTTTGATTTAAAAGCCGTATTGGAGTTCTAGAATTTTAATGAAGCAGAGCAACTACATAGAAGTTTACTGAAAATCCATTTACAAACAGAATAGCTATACTGTAATTGCGTGGTTGTCCATCAAGAAAAACATCTAGCCAGACTTACAAACATGCATCAAATATCCTATAGTTGGAGGAGGAGGGAGGAAAAAAGAGAGCTCGTTCCTTTCTCTGTCTGGCATATTAAAATGTAAAGCCTTTAGGGTCAGCTCAGTCTTTTCAATATGCATTTGGACAGTGCCCAACACAGAGCCCCTGAGTCCCCAGTTAAAGTGTCTACTCTCCACCACAACAGGAATGAATATGTATTGAATAGATTCAATAGACATTAATACACCAAATAGCTTAGGGTGATATTTCTGTTTCCTAAAAGAAGAGGAGAGCTCGAAAGGAAGTCACTTGGGCTGTAAACAGGAGTTTATCGTATTCCACTTCCTTCTGTGACGATTTTTCTTTTTATGGCTACCTGATTTATAGCACCATACAAAGCTCAGCTGCCAAGTAAAAGGGAATCTGAGCAGCAGCAGAGGCTCTTCCCTCAGATTTTAACTCCATTCTCCCTATGGCCCACAGTATCCACACAGCACGTTTGCCGCAAGCAAACGGATCTATAAATGAAACAAAGATAATCACAGCACTCAAGTCTGCACTCAGGAGAAAGACACTCGATTCCCACATTCTGAGGGTGTGCCTTCCCAAAGAAACAGGAACACAGCACAGAAGCAGCACCTCTAATCCTTTTCTCACCCAAATTCTATGGTAGGAAGGAAGATGTGGTTTCTGCCAGTGTATCTAACATCTGAACTTTAAACTCACACCGGCGCTAAGGCACCTCTCGCCCGATCATCTGCATTGCTGTCAGATAATAAGAACAGATGGTGATATTTGATACTAACTAATCAGCTAGCTTAGCAAAGAGTTGGGTATACGTTTTCATAACAAGAGATCAGATGAGGCTTGATAAATAAAATTTCCCATGGGAACAGAATACTGGAAATACCACCCTAATAATAGAAAAATATAACTAATTCAATAAAGAGCAAACAAAGGCAACCTCAATTATAGAAACCTCAGTGCTTACAATCTTTATGCTACTGGAATTACATTTGCAAAAGATAACTGCCAAAAGGTGATTTTCCCACAGCTAATAAATGCCAGCAGACAAATCAGTAATGAATGCCCTGTTCGTTTCCTAGAGAATCCTTTTGTAGTAATACAATCATTATCAAATACAATAACTAAAAGTAAAACTGGTCAGGAAATTTTTATTAAGTACTCTTTTTCAGAAAATATAAATTTTTATTATCATAAACATTTGGGAGTTTTGGCAGAGAAGACTTGACTGATTTCTTTTTCCCCCTCAAAAAAATCCCCAAACCTGAAGTGTCCAATTTCTATGACATTTTTCACAGAGAAGATTAAACCATTTTTTTTCATTACTTTTGGCTGTCAGAAGAATAGTGATCTAAAAAGCTCCAGGCTAACAAAAGAGAGCTTTGCTTGCTGATTTTTCTTTTTTCATTTTAGAACTGAAATATGTTACAGAGGTTATTTTTACCCATCCTTCTGAACGTAAAGTATTGAAGCTATTATAATGGCATCTCAGCTGTGCTGAGAATGAGCAAAGAAGTTTACTGAGCAGAACAGGATGCAATAAAACTTGCTTAGTTTTGTCTGATGTCTTGCATATGAGAGAATATCCATTATTGACCAAGAGTCAACAATGAGTTGAGCTACAAATTGAGTTGGCAGCTAACTCTGCACATCTCAGAAAACTTAGTGTTTTTCTGTGCACTCTTTAAATGGGCTTTCCCAAATACACAGTCTAGCCTGTGCAATTTATATTTTAGGAGATATTAATATTAAATTCCAGAGCACCTTAGATTGTTCTTCCCACAGGATATTGAAAATCACAGGGTAAAATTGCTTTGGTGTCAATGTAAAATCATGGGATTTTGGTATTCCAGAGCTGAACACTGAATTGTGCCACTATCACTGTATTCGGTTCATTGCTCAGACTGCAGATAAGTTTCACCTGAGAAAAACAGGATTTCACGATGCAAGAGCTCTGCCTGTCTGCAGACCACAAAAAGGCAACATGAAAACAATAACTACACAACAGGAGCAACAGTTGATAGGCCCGTTTGGTGTTTTATCAGGCTTACCTGTCTAGGATGAAGGGATTACTCATATCATGGAGTAACTGTCACCAGCACAGAATAATAAAGTCATTCAAGCTGGAAGGAACTTATGGGTGTTTTGCAGGCCAACCTCCTGCTCAGAGCAAGGCCAACAGAAATAACATTTGTCTTAAAAGATATACAAACCTAGTAAGTTTCCCTGTTAACTTTTATCCTTTGAAGTTCTTTAAAAGTTGGTATCTTAAATACCGAAGACAATAAGTAAACTAATGGCATCAGTAGAAAGGTCTTCCAAACCAAATGCTATTCTGCTTGGTAGTGTAGTACACCACCTGTTTCTTTGGGCTTATGTACTGATTTCTCAGCAGGAAGGCAAGAAGCAGAGGTATGTTTATTTGAACAGCTGAAGAGCAATGCAAAGAGTTTATGATGGGAAGACCATGACCTACAAGAATCTTCTCTGTTGCCAGCTGTTTTTAAAACCTGTATCAATTTGAAACTCTATCACATATAACAAAGAACTAGGAATTTCTTAGCGAAGACACAAAATCTCTACCTTATGCTTCAAAGAGAAATTAAAAACAAAAATCTAAAAAATACATTTTTCTTTCTGTCCCCATTGATCTTGTTCTTAGCAGCAATAATCCCCACCAAAATAATAAGGGCTTTTCAGACTTCTTCACATCTTTCAGCTAGGGACCAAGGTCAGCACAAACAACAGGCTCAAAGGATGTAAATGGGGTGTAGTCTACAATTCATGATGGACAGCCAGTGCCTGCACTTACATTTTGAATTCTTGGTCATAATCAAGTAGTGCTGAAGAAAATCTTCATGTCCAGCCTCTGTTCTAAATAAAAAACACTGTTGGAAAAAGAAAGGGAAAAAAAATTTAAAAATTCCACTGAAGAATCTTCTACTGAAGAATCAATTGCAAATGAAAGAAAAAGCATTTCTGACTTGAAAACATGCGGAGGAAAGAGTCCTCATTTTACTGACAGAAACATGACAGAAATAATGACAATATGTCATAAAACTCCAGTTATAAATATTATGTGTCACATTTCAAATATGAAATAACCTGACGGACATAAACGAGCACTAGATAAACTCCTTCAGCTGTGGGAAAAAGTGTGGGAAAATATAAATGGGAGGGGTGATGAAACTAGTGCTGACCTTTGTTCAAAGTTCCCAAGAGTAAGTACAAAGCAAATTGTAGCTCGCCTTGTGGCAAACTTTCATGGTGCCCTACATTTGATTTGTGAACTCTGCTGTACTCAGTAACAACAGCAGAAAAGAGTGAGGATATAATCTCTCTCCAATTCTTCAGTAATTCTAAGACAAAACCCACTTAAGTGTGAGCTATTTTATTTACCAGTGCAATTCCCAAGAGATCTTTTCTGTTATTTTTTTTCTCTCTCATTTTTTTCCTTTTTTTTCCCCCTCTCTCTCTTTTTTCCCTTCTTTGGTTGCAATTTTCAACAAATATCAAAATGAACTAAACAAAGCTGAAAATGAAAAGTTGTGCTCTTTTCCAGGAACAAAAAATGGGCCTCCGTTATGATGTTCCTCACAAGAGATGCATACAGCCTTCTGCCTATATGCTTTTATATGTGTTAACAGTGTTTAAAAATAATTCTTCCTTATTTTGCATTCATTAGTGTTTCTCCAAGTATATGTGCTGCTACCTTGAAAATCATTTCTCTTCTAAAAATATTGCATTTTTTTGTATTCTATTGTTATAGTTCTAAGAAAACTCACACAATAAATATTCTCAGAAACAGAAAACATTAGGGCATAAAATGAAAAAGCCACTGCCTCCACCCCACAAAGCCACTCAGCTGTGCACAGAGATCTTCCAGGAGCATTGTTGGTGTTTTAAAACACTTGAATTGCTGCCAGATGTGTAAGATATGAAATCAGTTTATTGCTGCAGGGTGAGATTTTCTAGAGAAAGATCCAACCCTCATGATGTTTACAGGCATTTAATACAACACAATAGAAACTCAGGATGTGGCTAATGTAGATATGAATAAGAGGAGTTTTTTCTAAGAATTAAGGGCATAAAAATGTTTTTTCAAAGAAAAATTACTAAGTTCTTCCCAGAATTAGAAAGAAGAAGGCTTAGACTCCCTCACAGACAGAGACAAGACTTCCACATTACCTTTCTTGCATCATAATAATTCACAACTGATCAAAACGAAGACTTTGCAATCATTGACCATTTTGACAGCTTTTATTCTCCTCTAAAGCTGCAGTATAGACCCTTCCAAACCTTTTATTCATTAGATGTGAAAGACACCACCTCCTCAGTCACATCGCCTTATTCCATTCTGAAAAATGGGGACTTAGTCATTCTCCTAGCTCTGTCTGCGTGTGATGAAATGCACTCCTCCTTCCAGGTCTGCACACTAAAAGGTGAATGAATGAGCCAAGGATTTATAGAATCCACTGAACAGTTAGATTCTTCAGAGATTATCCTCTAAATAAAATTGGATCTAGGGTTCTACTATTACTTTTTCCAAAACCTGCTCACAGTTAGAATTCCAAAAGAGGGCAGTGATATTTGTCACTCCATTACAAAGCAAGGAGGGAGCCTTTAAAAAGCATGCTGACATCCTAAAAATACCAGTAAAAACAGGGATAGTGTCTCAGGTGGACAAAGCATCATTATTTCATTTACTTTAACTTGGATAGCTCATGGCTTGGATTTACCTCATGGTGTGTCCCTAAACAAATAAAGTTTCTCACAGAGATTTTTTCACAGCTCCCCTAATCTATGAATTTCACTGCCAGACAGTGTGGCCATGCCCAAGAATTCTTTTTACATCATTATTTTTGCAATTATGTATGTCACATAAAATTTCATCTTTTATTTCAAAATAAAAACCAGAATAGAACAATTGGTCTCTTACCAATTGCTTTTTTAAAATTTAAGCTTTTCAATAATTTTTTACTCTATTCTTGACAAAAAAGTACAATCCAACAAAAAAATCCATATGAGAAGGACTTCCTTTATCCTCACAAAAAGTAAGATCAACTAACCAACGAGAACACGCTCGCTCAGTTAAAACAGATCAGCCTTTAGACATTGCAAAGAACTCCAGCCCCCTCTTGTGACAAACGATCAGAAGACAAGCACAGTTTCATGGTGTGATACTGCACCATTTGAAACTGTTTCCATCCAAACAAAATTCCTTTAGAAAGATGGTGAGGCTGGAACGAAATAGCCTGGTTTCCTGTAGTCACATCCCTCTCTATCTTAACGTAGGTAACACTTTTAGTTATTTCCAAAATGTACAGGAAGATAAGTGCAGTCATCAGATGTGTTTGAAAACCTTTTTTAGTTCAGAGCATCTCAGTAGCTCCAGTTTGCATGTACATACAGTACAGAGTTTCACTGGAGACTACAGAGATCTGTGTTAAGCTGAACAAAACTTTGAAGACTATTGCAAAGAATCAGTCTTCTAGAATACCAGAACTGGAGTTTTTTAATGCCATTTCTGTGAATTGCAGACAAAGATCAAAACCTTCAGTTTAATTAAGATGATCAGTTGTACATACAAACAGGCTAACTCACCTCAGACCTTGTCTAAACTAAATTACCAGATCTCAGCAGTTCAACTCGGTCCATTGACTGGCTTTGCTCAAAAGACTGAGCACATCAAAAAATTTCCAAGGTGGCAGAAGAAAAATAATACCACTCACTCACATATCCTGTAGAACCACAAGTGTAATCCTCCAAGTGCCTCTTCTCTGTGGGCCATCTGCTCTGAATAGGCAGCTTAAATGGCAATTCCCTCAGCCTCATATCTTGTTTCTCTAGTTTCACCATCTGTCTAATTCTGGGCATTTCCTCGCAAACACCTTTTATTGTTTACTCTACCAGCAAGCAGAGGTTTTTCAGCACTTGGATTTTAGTTAACACGAAGGGATGCCAGGAACAACTTACAGATTGCTGCAGCGATGGATAATTCCGTTTGAAATATTGGAAAAATGTATTGTTTTAAGTCAAGTTTAAAGCAAATGTGTAATGACATGGCCATACTCTTGGCTAAAACTATAAGTGCCATTTATTTTTCATTTAATATCCTATCTTCTGCTCTGTAGCCTGCCCTTGCTCCTACCTATAGCCATGCTTGTCACTTGTACAGGTACATACCAACTCATTGTGTCTACACAGCCTTGAGCTCTGTAATGTCATGTGGTCATACAATCTGTTTTCCAGCTGGTAGATAATATTTTATCTATTAACAGTCCAGTTTCTCTCCCATTTTTTTCCCCCAGCCAAATCCTGACAAACCTTCCTGATGTGATGTAAACTCAGACATTTACACACAAAGTCTGCAAATAAAGTCGTAATATAAAATAATGTGAAATCATTCAAGCACTTTCACTTTTGAGTAAAACAGAAGAGATCAGCAGGATTATAGCAGGACAGGACAACAGGCAGTTTCTATTCACAGCAGCAACTCTATGGTGGAACAGCAAGAGTAACTTGCCATAATGGTCTCTTTCAGGATTGAAAGCTCAAGTATTACTGTTACCCTTATTTTCCACCTCAGAGCAGTGACCTAAAGCAGTGTTTAACGCCAGTAGTCTTTAGGAACAACCTCTGAGCTCAGCTGCTGCCATCCCTTGTGTGAGATGAAAAGCTTTACCAGCAGTGTCTCTGAGCTTCTGTTGCTGTGAATACACCATTTCTTACTCCAGGTGTCCCACGCTAGATATACAGGCAGCTTAGGAATGCAGAAGTTTGTGTTTGAGTCACAACATGATCCCAGTTACTCATCTATCACACCTCTTCACCAGACTTTAACAGCTGTTTGCTATTTCCATCCACATAGCACTCCGTGGTGGCAGAACATGGGCACTGGATGTAGGATCTACAGTTCTGAATGGAAAAAGCTCAGGTGACAATTTCTCATTTAAAGTAATCTAGTGATCTCAATAGAGGAAGCAAAACATTTTAAGGCCATTCTGAAAGTATATTAAGCTCTTGGCATAGCCACTGATGATGTGAAAACAGAGACACAACAAGTAGAGAGATGGGACAAGTTGCAGTAAGGCAGCTCCCCAAGGCAATGCTGGCACTGTCACCAGAGCAAAGACCCCTGAAGGCATGGACAAGCAGTCCGTGTAACTCTACTTCTGCAGTACTCTATTCCCACAGATATCTGTATATGTTATTTATGGTGTGGCCTAGGAATTCCAGGTAGAGGCAGTACATCATAGCAGAGCTTGAACTGGTCCTTAGAGACACAAGCTGGAACTCAGTGTGCTGACCTGATTTGTTCTGTGCTGAGCCAAAGCCAGAGGATAGGAGCTAATATAATGTATTGGGAAGACTTTCCTGAAGCAGTAAACAATGTACCGGAAGCAGAAGAGTAGCTGCAAATAGATCCACATTTAGCACTAATGAATGTGGTTCCAAAAATCTGGATATCAGTGCTGAAACATAAACCTTGTATTAAGCCGCGTTTCACATTCCAAAAATACAGAGAGGTGGAAAATGCACTTCTCCCAACACTATGCTGTTATGACCCACAGCATTTCAACTAGATGAGCTTGCTAATATATCGTACATCATTTTAAACTTGATACACTGTATGTTAAAATGAGGAAATCCAGAACAAATGTAAGGCATCTCACATCCTGTTTAATTGACAGTGTGAGATTGTGTCTGATCAGATGAGCTTCATGTGCAATTCTTTACCACTTAATCCTACTGCAGCTTTGCTCTTTACTAACTAAGCAATTATTCTTCTAAGGCAATGCAGCCCCACCTCAGGAGGTGATCCCACCTGTAAAAGGTTTTAAATTGATACCTGTAGTTAAGTTATAATAATATTAAACCGATCAGCAATAGGTAACCACCCTTCCTTGAAGTGAAACATCCCCAGCATACAGAATGGGATTGCTAGGTTGCAGCACTATTAGCTCTATACTACCTTAGCAGAGCTCCCTCAGCTTTTAACCAACCTGACGCTCTTCCTGCATTTGTACTTTGCTGAACATAAGCAGCCTCACAGCTTCCTGTGTGATGGTGATAACATATGTCTGACTTTGTTGTTGTCAGCTGGAATGAAGGGGAAGACAATGCCCTTTGAACTGTGAAAAGCAGTATAAAGCTTATCAGATCCTCTCCAGATATCACTGAAGGAAATGGGCTGGAAGAGTTGGCCCCACATAGGAAATATATATAAAAACCTGTCAGTACTAATCTTTTTGAAATGTCATTAAAAACATACTTTTGCAAATCTGAGTCCCGGCTAGACAATGTCATTTGCACAAACTGAACTGAAGTAAAAGTGGAGAGGAAGACCTATACACCACTCATTAAACTCAAGTACACATCACTCAGTAGTCAGGAGTATCAAAACCGCTTCATTTTACAGTGCCAAAATAAACCGCTCTTAGTGATTATTTCTCTGGTCCTTCTCTGAAGTCAAGTTTTAAAGGTCACATACTGTATAAAACATTATACACAACTTTTCCCACTAAACAGTTCATTGGGGGGTTTTGTTTATCTTCAAAGCCTTCTAGATGAACTGCAGCGAAGTAAGAGCATGGAGTGACCCCCACAAAAACCCCACACATAATAAAAATTATATTTGCAGGCGAGTGTTAGGATAATGTCCTTACTGCCCTGCCAGATACTGCAGGCAGCATTAGTATGTAAAACTTTTAATAAGAATCATGCAGTTTTATACTGATAAAACACGAATCTAATTTACCTTGTACTATGTAGTTACAAAAACAGTTAAACAGCACAGACACAAAAGTTTTTAAAGGAAAAAAAATAATTTGGACTTTTTTTACATGATAGTTGAAAAAAAAAAATCCAAACAAAATACTTGTAACAAAGGCAAGGTTGAAAATATTATGAGCAGAGATTCAGGAAACTCAGTTCTTCCTTCTGATGTGCTCACTTTATAGTTATAGCAACACCAAATAAAAAGCAATTTTTCAGTATCTTCACTGACATAACTGGGGAACATTTCTAGTCGTACAACTGGAGATGAATACAAGGGGGGGGGGGAAATAAAAAAGTATAATTCCCATTCCTCAATTTAGGTAACTGAAAGAAAAAAACAACCAAATCTGCAGATGTCAGGTGAAGCATCAGCAACAGAAGTGCTTCACAATCTTTCCATAGAAAAGATCTTCATTTACTTTAGTTTTTTGTTGCCCCTATAGCACCATTAATACACAGTACATAATAAACCCTTGCGTTTCACACTCAGAACACTCATCCTGTTAAACAACAGTTAAATCATTTAGGAGTCATGAAATCACACTGGAGATTATTCTGATGGTGTCAATATAAGAATGTAAGCAAGATTAAATATTATTTTCCATATTATTTAAAAATCTATTTTAAAATCACATCCAGGCAAGTTTATTAGTGGGACTGAACACACAATGTTCCACTGCAGATCTGCCCCCATTTATCAATGCTGTGCTCTGTTCCAGGTATCTGTCACAATCCAAGCCTCGTATTTCCGGTAAAAAGGAAAAGGAGAAGTCAGTTTCTCTGATATGGGGTCTTTGTTGGGTTTTTTCCTTTTATTTATAGCTTTTGAAATTATGTGGAAAGAACGCAGCTGGCTGATGTCTGCCAGAGACCTGTACCCATGTGGCTTTACTCAGAAACTATTGCTCAGTTTCAGGAGCGCACAGAAATCAGTGTTCTATTGGACAAATCCAAATCCCAAACCACTGCTTAGTGATTGTTACAAAGCAGAAAGCAGCTGATCAGAACTCCACTGTGACACCGAGATCCCTGAACTGCCCTTTTCCTGAAAGGGGTGATCAGTCTAGCAGACAAGGCAGGCGAGAGGAGAAAGGAAACATTCCTGAGAGAAAACTGAGGCATTGAACTATTTTGCTCAGGGAAGCCTATAAAAGAACCAGGATTATGAGCTTCTCTTTAGGCCTGGTCTACCACAAGGTCATCTTAGTTTTTAAATCTTACAATTCTTAGTTTTTTTCACCACGAAGTTACTATCTCTGACAGAAGTTATATCTTCCAGTTTCATAATTTGCAGATTTCAGAAATCTTAGGACTACATATCTGTTTTCTCCTTGGTCATATTTTGTTTACTACAGAGATGTACTATTAAAAATAAAAAGCTATCACACACCAATATATAAAAGTAGCAAGGCAAAAAAGTCATCTTTCTGCTCTCTGGCCCGGTAAATCTTGACAAGATGACAAGAGAGGGGCAAAGTTCCCTTTCCTGTATTATTTCACATGGCTTAAATTCTGGAAACAAGAGACTTCCCAAGTACACAGAAAACAGAGATTTGACCTTTGACAGAGGTGGGAACTGACTTTTTTTTCTACTTTCTATTTCAGAATGAAATTCAGGACTGGGATCCCACAGCATTCAAAACTGCATCCCACGTGGGTAAAATAATCCACTGTTATCTGGACACTTCATGGTAACAATTTAGAGAGATAAACACAGACGGAAGATACCACCCAGCTGTACCTTTTATGCAGCCAACAAATCCTAGTGGTTCAAAAAGCTCTTGCGCATTGACACTAAAGATGAAGCTGTCATTGCCTAAAAATGCAAAAATCCAAATTAAGAGGCACGTGTCATCTCAAAAAACATTAGGAAAAAACCTACAGCAGTTATTACTTTTACACACAGTTATTTCTAAAGACTTTTGGTACAAGTGGATTCTGAGACACAGCATGAGAGTGTCCATACTAGGAATATGCTTTCAAGCCTCTGCTGGCAAAGATCAGTACAGGCTGATCTGTTCTAATGGGGAATAAAACAGAGTCATTTCCAATTCTGGAATGTTATAAGGGACTGAGGGTTAAGAACATTTGTACTCTGAGGCCAGTAAAGCCAAACAGAACAAAAGTGGGTAAATACTGGACCAGCTCTAGAACAGGAATTGTTCAAAAGGTAGTTTGTAAGAGCAAATTGATACATTTTGTGTCATATAATGTAATTTTGTAATTGCAAAAGGGAACTGTTTGCCATGTGTTTCATATAATAAAGAAATAGAACAACATTCCCCAGGGGTTCTCACTAAAAGGGCTCCTTATACCATAACCTGGAAAAAACGTCTAAAATATGCTCAATGCAGCTGTTAATCTGTAAAATTTACTGCAACAGGTTCTTTTCTGAAGCTCTTTTTCTGGAGAAGTTTAAAAAAAAATCTGTAACTTAATCCTTTAAATGTGTTTGTAATTCCATGCTTCAAAAGTTTAGCAAGGTACAAGCATTGTCAGGTGCCTTTCTCAAACCTAGGATTAAGAATGCTACAAATCACAAGACCAGTAGATTTTATCTACTCTTAGGACTCCTCATCCTACAAAGAAGATGCTAAACATTTCTGCATGGCTGCTACTTCTATAACATCTTATGCCTCATGGGGAAAAAAAGTGAAATACAATTTTTTATTTACTAAGGTATCATTCAGGAGAGATGATGCAGAAGTGAAGATAATGAAAAGAACATGAGCAAGCTGATCCAGGAGATTTTACAAGTCTGTGGTACCCAGCTCAAAATTACATCTTGAGGACTTAGCTTAAGAATGCTGTCTACTCGGGATGTTGTCTGCTGATCCTTTTCCAGCTCCTTTACCCACATTCTGCTGGCAGGATTAGCTTAAGGATTATTTAACATTAGTTGAAAGAGTTAACTCTGAGGACTATTTGACACACAACTTAGTTAAAAATAGCCACTTCAATGTTTCCAGTTCAGGCGTCCACTTGAGCTGAGTCAAGCCTGGACAGCTGTGCGCAGTTCACCTGAACTGTTCTGTGCCATGGCTGTATCAAATCCCTGTCCAGTTGGAGCCTTTCACACAACAGTTCTCTCTTACTCAGGCACCGCAGCTGTTTCTTTCATGAGCAAAGCATTCAAAAGCCTTTCTATCTAACCTTTTTCTCACCTCTGCACTGATCTGGATTGTGCAGCTTGATCAGCTTTTCTTCATCAACACTTTTCCTCCACCATCTGGCACAGGGAGGGTTTATCCATTTTGGTCCCAGAACCTCATCCCACCTCCTCTGGCATCCCCAAGCCCCTCTGCTGATCCTTCCTGCTTGTCTGGGAGCTCTGCTCCATCTCTGTCACATTCCAGCCGAACTCAAGTCACTTCTGGAAAAAAAAGGGAATTCAGAGAAGCTGAGCAGAGGATGGGAAGGATCCTTATGCCTTAAAAAAAAAACCATAAGTGTGACTTAAACCTCCATTACCACACTATGACAGAATGGCCTAGGTTGGAAGGGACCCTACAGACCACCCAGTTCCAACCCTCTGCCATGGGCAGGGACACCTTCCCGGCTGCTCCATACCCCACCCAGCCTGGCCTTGGACACTGCCACCACAGCTGCTGTGGGCAACCTGTGCCAGGGCCTCACCACCCTCAGGGGAGAACTTTTTCCTAATATTAAATACATTGAACACAATTTCCATAATATTATAGATATGCTAATATATATATAAATAAAATAATACATACTCTAATATATATTACATATTTTATACTATGCTATAAATTATATATGTATAATTTTTATATATATTCATACTACACCCAGTAAAAACTACATCAATTACTTTTCTATTACCAAAATAATAATTCTATTACCAAAATAATAACGAATAATAATAATAATAAAATAATTCTGGTTTTTCTATTTCCAAAAGACTCGTAACTATCACCTGTTTGAGGAGTTGTTACAAATATTTCCCAGAGAGGGTAAATGAACGCATTTTTACAGGCTGGCGGGAGTACAACCGCTCCCCCTAGCGGGCGCCGCGCAGCGCAGAGACCCCGCTGGCGAAGGCGCTCAGGGCTGCTCAGCCTTTCGAAAGCACATGATAAAGCAGGTCAATTTCAAGCGCTTTCCGACCGGGCCGAGGGAGGAAGGCGGCGGAGCGGGTGAGGCGGCGCCCTTCGCTGCCCGGGCAGGGCCGAGGCGGAGCCCCTCATGGCGGCCGCGCCGTTGTCACGGCGACCGCCCGCTGAGGGGCTGAGGGGCCGCGCGGCCCGGCCTGCCCCCTGAGCCCGCGGGACCCTCCGCGCTCCCACCGGCGATGGTGGCTCTGTGTGTGTGACAATCACTGAATCGCGGCATCCGCTGGGCTGGAAAAGACCGCCGAGGGCAGCGAGTCCAACCAACCTGTGCCCCAACACCGCTGCCACGTCCAGTTAGACACCTGCAGGGGCCGTGGCGCCGCCGCCTCCCCGGGCAGCCCGTTCCAACGACTGATCACCCTTTCTGTGGAGAAACTCTCCCTCATGTCCAACCTAAACCTCCCCTGGCACGCCTTAAGACTGTGTCCTCTCGTCCTGTCTCTTGGTTTTTGGGACAAGAGCCCGCCGTCCGCCTCGCTCTGCCCGCCTTTCAGAGAAATGTAAAGATAAATATGAAGGCTCTGGAAGAGCAGCCCCAGCTCCCTCAGGTGCTCCTCATCACACCTGTGCTCCTGCCCTTGCACCCGCTGTGCTGCCCTGCTCTGGGCTCGAGATGCTCATAAGCAATATGCAATATAAGCGTTCACATCTATCAGATACATAAACACACAGAGAAGGTGTGTTCAAGTCAGCCCTGGTGTCAAAAACAGCCACGCAAGGCCCACCTCACATGTCAAAAGAAACCCCCGTGGTTCCCACCTGAGCCACCCGAGATGGAGACACAAACCCCTGCAAGGACATGCAGCTGAAATCCATTACATTGTCACCTGCTGCCACTGCAGGTGTCCCATTCTCTCCTCATGTATCACTTACCTCAAAATTCAACCCACCACATCGACAGAAAACTGCTGGGTTTGGCTAGGTTAGTTTTTTTGGCAGTCTGGATCAGGTCACTGCTCACTGAATTCCTGTCACTGAAGAGATCAGTGACAGGAATATAAGCAGGGAGGGGGACTAAACCCTTGATTTAAATTTATTTTTGAAACTGATTTAAATGTATTTAATTAAATTTGCTGCAGTAAGATTATTTAGCTTTTCTTATATAATCACACAATTAATGCTTTCTCTGTAAAACAGTTTAAGACTCTTACCAGGAAGAGAATGATAGATGCATTGATCAGGGTGAAATTGATGAAGAGGATGTTCGTCCCATATGTCAGGAGGCGTTATTAAGGAAAATGTTTTCCATCCCTTAGTGCAGGTTAGGTATACAATTTGTTCTCTGTCTTGGTACACTTCTGTTCATAGAATAAATGCTGAAAGATCTCCTAACATAACTACCTCAAGGAAAAATACCCGACTGTTGTTACAGCCCTTTTGCAATCTGGGAAATGTGGCAATCTGCGTAGTTAAATCGTGGGTGGAGAGGGAGGAAGAAAAGGGAAGACTACTTAGCATTGCTATGTGGTTTTTCTTATTTGCTTTTGGAGAGGTAACAGAAATGGGAATTAATTTTCCGTAGACACATCTGTGATAATGTTCACATTAAACACATAAAACTTTGGGCAAACCATCAAGATGAACAGGAGAATGGCTCTGGAGTGACGTCTCCACTTTACAGATTAAAATGTGCACCTCTTATTCTCATTCCAATAGAATTTAGAAACTAAAGAACTTGTGTATGCAATGGAGAAAACAAGACTGAACAGGCACCTTTGAGACCCTTGTAATAACTGCAGAGAATTTCCAGCTTAGGGAAGGGCTACAAGTATTTTTAAACCAATATTTTGACGGTCTTTGAGTATATCTTACAGCTTGTTGCTTATTTCTCTGCCTTATTTTAAGTAACTGACTTCACCTAGAGAGTAGACAACATATGCTTTGTAAACAAACAAACATCCATGGTAAACAAAGTAAATGTTTTAAACTTAGATTTAATGCAGAACATCTCCAAATGATTCTGCAGTATGCATTTGGATTGTGCTTTTTCAAATAAGTAATTTGGCTACTACTTTACCATGAAGGTTTGAAAGCTTATTAACCTAGCTCCTTATTCTATTGATGTGCTTTTTTCTTCCTTCTGAGGTGTACCAAGTATGTTCAATATCACCTATGACATGATTTTGCTGTTCTCCACAGCTTTTATTTTTAGACAGGTACCAAACATTTTCCTTTTTTTGTATCCTACTCTGTGTAATTTATTTTTATTCCCCTTTTAAAAATCAGGTAGACCTTGCACTGAATTAGACTGACACAGCTAAAAGCCAAGTACTTAAGAAAGATGCTAAGAAAAGCAAAAACAGCACCATAAAATAAAGCTTCATCATCCTCTGCATATATATCTTACACCATGGCAGCCTTACAGGCACAGAAGATGGAAATAATCCTACCTTACCTTTCCTGGATCTTTATGTAGATAAGCCCTTGTGGCTGATAAAGTGGTGCAAATCAAAGGGCCATGGGAACCAACATGAGCTGAGAAGATAATGGAGGTTTTTAGACTGATTGTATAGGGAACAGGCATAAACCATCAATGCCAGGATTTTCTCCAATTAAACCTGACTGGACCTTAGTAACTTCTCAATGTTATTATGCAGGGTACCAATCACCTTCTGTAAGAGATGCACCTGGGACTGTTACAGGCTGGAGAATCCTGTCAGCACAAAGAAATTCACGAACAGCCCAGGCCTTGAACTAGAGCACAGCAACCACAAAATACAGGAGCAGTGAAAAGGAACGTATGGTAGAACCAGATAGCTGGTTCCTTCACATCATCAGTGAATTCAGATTACTGTAACACTCACAAATGCACATACTTATGTCTTAGAAGTTAATTTTGCTGCCGTGCTGTCTCTAGATTTTCAGAAAGAGCTCTCACATTTGAGAGCTGCCTCACGAACAAGGACATTGTCTCCAAAGTCCAGCTGAAGACTACAAGAAGTCTTTCTTCACAAGAAGCAGAACAGAGAATGTGACTCTACTAGAATTAGTAACCTGAAGGAGGATAACATTCTTCGGTCATGGGAATTACAGCGATGGTTTTTAGAAAAAAACCTAATTATTTAATGATATTTAGGAAAAAAGTGTTGAGAGATGTCCCTAATCAACATATGGCTTCAAAGATGCTTAAATAAAAGTTCAGGCATTGATAACTTTTTCAAATTTTTATTATATTGCATAAGCTGTAACATTTTACAAATCTTAGTTACATTTTCAGCAACAGATACACTGATACTGTAGTAAATACAGAGATGAAAAGACACCTCTGACAAAATATAAAAAGGTAGAAATACTTAAAACCAGGATGCCGAATATCAAGAATGTTTTACATAAACAATATCCATACTAGAGAGTTTTTGAAAATGATTGCCAAGGTCATGAAGCGTTTGTTGAATATAAGGCTCCACAATTCAAGGTGGTGAGCACAGTCAGTGCCCTGAGTTCACCTGCTTTGCAACATCCAGAGCCAGGCTTTGTATGAACAACATGCTCTAATGAGCACTAAAAACTGCCTTTCTACACAATAACATGTAAAAATATTACTGTTCTAACACGGACTGAAGTGCAACAAGTGCTTTAAAGGAACTAAATCAATTACCTGGGGAAGAAAGTACCAGGATGTTTTGGGAAAGGGGAATATAGGAACGTTCAGTAAGTCCTAAAACTGACTGAAAACATTTCATTTGGTCAAACAGTTTTCAGGCTGAGAGTGCTAGCAAAAGTAATGACAGAGTTTTGCCCTGCCAGTCATAAAAAAAAACCTGAAGCTTTTTTTTTTCCATAACACAACGATTACTGCTTTTAAAAAGAAAATGAAGCTCAGATTCAAACCAGATTTAAACCACCTTTCATATAAATTCTTTAACTCAAATACAGCTGCCTACTGTTAGAAGTGTGGCACAAATCAGTACAAACTCTTATAAAAGAATGCTTATTTTTAACTCCGTAGGCATAGTAGTGTTTTGCAGAATACCACAAAATTAAGAAAAAAATTAAATAGTAATTAAACACCAATGCATGTTAGGGTCTCAATTGAGATAAAAATTGGTTCTAGAAAAGACAAATTACGTACCCATCTCCGAAAATTTCTGCTGCTACTGGCAAGCAAAGTTAGCAGCTGAAAAATGGATTTTTATCACTATAATAGTGTTTATATATAAACATATATTCATTTCATTTTTGAAGTTAATATCCCAGTCAGTTTCATACCTGTAAGTCCAGCGACTTCAAGATGCTTGCACTTAGCGTAAGTTGTTGAATCAAATCCCCTATGTGCATTTTTAAAAGATACTACTGTTCAAATTGCTAAAGATATATTTTTTTAATTTCTTTTCAAATGTAAAATACAAAACCCAGGGTTTACAACAATTACCATCATCATCAACATGCAGGAGTCAGTATTCCAACATAAAAAACACTAGATCTGTCTTTCAAATTTTATAAAAGCTACATAATTGTATGAATTCAGGGGGGTTTTGGCTAACAGAAAAAAACCATAATGTGCTTTTCAGACAGTCAGGAGTCCCACTGATAAAGTAAGTCTGATGAAACAGAAAGGCACTTCAGCAGGCTAATTTACCTCCAGATTTTCCTACTATAAAGTACTGGACAACAGATGTAGTACACACTGCCTTTCCATTTGCACAGTGTTAGATCAGTAGTGCCATGAAACCGTGTCACTTTTCACCTAACAAAAAGAATTTATACTGGTGCCCGTTCATTTCATCCTCTTTGGTACAAATGACTGCATAAAAACAAAGGAGACAACTAAATATTTCTACATCCTGGATTATTTTTGGTGCGTCATCTCTAGCTTTATGTTGATAAATAACACCCCTAATCAACACATGGTTTTTACTTTCAGATTTGTAATACCAGTGTTCTATTTTCTGACCATACTATAAAGATTTTTTTCTCTAAATCAAATGTGATTTTTTAATGATTCCCCCCCCTTTTTTTTTTAAATTCTATAATATCTAGAATGTCGTAACAATCTAAAAATTACTGTCAATGAGCTTGCACTTAAATCTATACATACATACCTGAGGGCTTTTCTTGCAAAAGCTGACAGCTCAAGAAGTGCCTTGGGAAGAACTGAGACATAATTCTTGCAAACATTGGTGTTCTTCGAAAACAATTGATTCCACCAAAGCACAAATACATATCAGTTTGCAAACTAGCATAAGGAAGAAGCTATATCCTTTCCAATTTTCCCTACTCATTCCCCAGAAGGGGCTCACAGACATGGCCCACTGCTAATTCTCAACGTAATCAACCTCCAAATTCAAAGAAGTCAAAACCTCTGACTGTTTCCCTGGCCTTTCCAAGAGCTGTGTGCCACAAATCCTTGCTGATTTTTGTACACACCTTATTCTAGCACCAGCATTTTAACGGTCTCTTAATGCTGCAAAGAGCCGACAGAAAAAAAATCCCAAAAAATAAATTCAGTGATTTCCATAAATCCATATCTTTAAATCATATAGAGAAATACAGAAAAATTGTTAGTTTGACTACCAAAACAAATTTCATTGTGTCATTCTGTCTTCTCCATGTTACACATCATCTAGAATTTTTTGTGGAATTAAACGTTCTAGAGCTCAGCATAGTCAAACTCCTTTTTTAATTATCTAAAACCAAAAAGAATTCTAATCACTAATAGGCAATACAGGTTTTTCCAGTGCATAAATTCCAACATACAGCTGGAATGTGATAACTGAGATAATATATGCTGAAATATTCTGTATGAATATAAATCATAATCATAATAATTTTAGAGTTGCATTTTAAATACTTTTTCTTTGAAGACAAGATACCTACTCTGGCAGAGATGGAGTGCCATATTTGGTTCCTTTGAACTCATGTAAATAGAGCCATTTACAGTAGTCTATATTTTTTAATGATACAAGTAAGTTTGAGAAATGAGTTCTTTTTGGTGTATACAATGAAAAAATGCATTTAAAAAATCTGAAATATTACTGTACGTGAACAAAATTTCGGGTAAAGACACATTAATTTAATATAAACTCCTTGAAACCATTAGCTTGACAGGTATTTCCATTATGTTCAACAGAATGTATAATAGTCTCTTTTTTAAAACGGAGCCATGAGAACTGATACAACTCTGCAAACAGGGCAATATTGAACCTCAAGAGCAGCTTTCCAAAGAAATGTGCATATATAAATTGATTCCTACTAACGTATGTAAGAAAGCAACGGATGAAATTATCAATATCCAGGACTAGAAAGTCATGCGCAAAATTAAGTAGAACTGCAAATTAAAAAAAAAAATCATTATGGAAATGTTTTTGGTATTGGACAACAGAATTCCTCTTATCTAAAAAGAGAACTAAAAGCATGCTGATATGACAAACCATTTTCACATCTGAAGTAGATGAATCATAATTAAACCAGATTCTTTAAGCTTATTTAATTACAGACTTATTTGCACATTGTAGTGGTT
Source organism: Grantiella picta (assembly GCA_013397955.1). Taxonomy (NCBI): domain Eukaryota; kingdom Metazoa; phylum Chordata; class Aves; order Passeriformes; family Meliphagidae; genus Grantiella; species Grantiella picta. Next base: position 1,145,422 of record VZRM01008916.1, on the reverse strand, counting down.
TGACCTTGGCTGGATGCCAGGCACCCACCAAAGCCAGTCTACCAGTCCCCTGCACAAGCGGACAGAGGAGAGAAAATATAATGAAACGTTCATTAATTGAGATAAGGACTGGGAGAGATCACTCATCAAATACCGTCACAGGCAAAACAGACTCAGCTTGGGGATATTAACTGAATTTATTATTAACAAAATCAGAGCAGGATAACGAGAAGTAAAATAAACCTTAAAAACACCATGCCCCGCCCCACTCTGCTCCTTCCCAGCTCTATTTCCTCAGCCCCAATGACACAGGGAGACAGGAATGGGTCAGTTCATCACCTTTGGTTTCTGCCACTGGTCAGGGAGAGAAGCCCTTCCCTTGCTCCAGCACAGGATCCTCCCCTCAGGAGGCTGCTCTCCATGAACTTCTCCAACGTGTGCACTAGCAAACTTTTGCTTCTGTTTTAGCAAATTGCTTTTATCGCAGTCTAGGAGTTGTTTTCCACCTTATTTTCTCTCCCCTGTCCAGCTGGGAAAAGGGAACAATAGAACAGTTTGGTGGGCACCCAACATCCAGCCAAGGTCAAACCACCACACACACCTATCTCCAAGTTAATTTGCACTTTCATGCTTTTGAACTCAATAGGAACATTTTGTTCATGAAGCAACTGCTCACCAGAATTTTGACTGATGCATTGCTAGTACCATCCTGGTTACCTTCCATACTCTTCTAGAAACAGCACCAGACAACTGACAATCCCAACATAACAGACAGATTTCACAGTAATATTTCCTGAGTAAATATTCCCAGAGACCCAGCTGCATATGATATCTCCCAACTCTTGAGTGCACTACAGGGCAGACAACCAAGCACCCCTCACCCCACAATTCAAATACAGGCATTGTATGTTTGGGTCTTGATACAGAACCTTAACCAAGCTCTAAGAGAAATATCTATAAAGCCTTTTTAGGATGATTTTAACCCAACTGCCAAAGCCAAAATGCTGGAACTTATTTCACCAGGGAAACAGCCTCAAAGCCACAGAAACACATTCTGTATACTATATGAAGCACATTAAGAGATGCATCCATTTTTCTGTTAGCCAAAGCTGAAATGATCACTTTGACAAGATGAACATTATAATTAAAAAATATTCTGATGGCCTTTCCTTCCTCTATACATATCTTAGTTACAATTCATGCATTCATGACTTTTGGTAAATTTAACTCTAAGATGAGTCATACGTAGTATTTATATTGCATTATAGACCAAATTTTGCGATCTGCCGTCTCATGCTCATAACCCTCCCCCCCAACTTTTAAAGCCTGTTTAACTCCTCTGCAAACCTAGACAAAAGCAGCTCAGGCTGGCAAAATGTAGGCACATAAACCTCAAATGATCTTACATTGTTTTAAATGTAAAATAAAAAGCAACAGTGCCGAGCTTTCCTGCTCAAGAAACAATTTCCAAGGCATAATTTGTCTAATCTCGCACACTTTTCCATCATGGGCCAAATTCTCGCTTACAAATACGCAGAGATTCAAGGCTATATGGTGGCTCACAACTGGCCCAACAGCATGCAGAAGAGAAGATTTTCACTGACAAAGAAGCCAGAAGAAGACACTGGGATCAGGAGTAGCAGTGGCTTCAAATGCTACCAGAACCAGTCCTTTTCTGCTGGATGTGAACACTTCATAGCAGATGTCAGTCTTCAACATCCACGAGTCATAACAAAGCAGATTCAAACAAAGCAGGTGGGCAACATCTTTAGACAGCGGGGACCATGATCTGCAGCAGCCCCAGAGCTTGTACACTTCCCCCTTCCACCACTGTTGTGTGGAACTGCACACGGATGGGCACACAAGGAGGGCAGGAATGCTGTAGAGCTCCACTGATAAATCCAACAGAGCTCATCTGCTGGTGTCGTGGGACCAACGGATGAAACATTTCACATTATACAAAGAAGTAGTAACAGATCCCTAGAAAAGTTCACATATAAAATACTGTACAGATGGTCACATTGATTAGGAACAAGGCTGAGGGATGGCTTTCTCTAGGCTACCATCGCATTAGCAACAAGTACAAAAAACTTAAAACATGTGCCTACATTTCTCACTGTGCATTCCCAAAGGTGTGTCCAAGAATGACAAGCTAAATAAAATGTGGGCTTTCCCCAAACTGCCAGGAAAATTAGGAACTGGAAAAGTTTAATAATAGCATTTCCCTGTTTTGAATTCACATGGAATATCAATTGCCCAGCTGAAGTTTACTAACTCGATCTGTACATTAAAAAAAGAAACTTTTCTTGATTCTAGAAAACAACATTACTTTTGTAAACCCAACACTGTAGAATTACAGAAGCAGCCAAGAGGTCAACAACCAGCAGGGAGAGCAACAGCACAAAGCACACTGTGTTTTAATTTATAGGAATAAGTGGCCTCTCCTCTCTTTTCTTCCAGATATTGGTTTTGCTATCTCTTTTCACGAGAGTTGGTCTATCCCTTTTTTTAGTGGAAGGGATACCAGATTCATTACTTCCTGGTAGAGATTTTTTTCTTAAACCTTCCTCATCATGCTGTTCTATGACTGGCCCATTCCCTCCTTCCATAATGTGCCTCACAGCCTGGTCCTCTGGAGTGCAAACAGTGGTCCCACTTTCACTGCTACTCAGATCCAGATCTTCCAAGTAAAGAATCTTAGAATGTGGCATACTTTTAATGAAAGTTTTCTCTCTCTCCAGTTTCCTGCTCGGATGATGCTCATTCATGTCCACACCAGAGTCCAGACTGGTATCATTACTCTCTGTTTTTTTTCCCTTTTTCAGATCTATGAAAGAATGCCTCACTTGAGCAATCGGCTTTCCATCCAAGGACACAAACCATGCTCGAGGGTGTGGAGATGGTTTTCCTTTAGAGAGTTCCAGCAAGGTTTGCTCTGAAATACCTTGAAGTTCGGATGAAAACGGAGTCATTACAACTGCTTCGTTCAACGTCCCAGGAACAGAGACAGATTCCAGTAAGCTGTTGGTGTAGCGACTCCAGTTGGATGTTTGGGAAGGCAAGCCCTCTTCACCACCCAGAGTACTGCTTTCATCTCTGCAGGCAGAAGGCTGGGGGTGAGAATGCGCTGGCATTTTGGGCAGTGTCTGCATGTAACCGTCACGATTCATGGGTTCCATCATGGGGCCATACACCAGCTGCCCTTTCCTTGGCAAAGTTGCTGATTTAGCGGGATGCAGTTGTTCTGGGGAGTGGAAAAGGTCTGAGGTTTGAAGAATAGCAATAGGTTGATTGTAAATATGCATTAGATGTTCTGGGATATGGGAAAGCCCATACATCTCCTCTTTCAGTGTAAGGTATCTGTTTTGGTCTGGAACGTCCCTAGGAGCCTGGGAAATAGCACTGTTACTGTGCTTTGGCTGCTGTAAAAGCCTCACTCCAGCATTAGGTTCCATGGAATGGGCTGAATTTCTTGCCTGACCAGCCTGACAGGATGACTGATAAGAAGCATCCTCTGTGTATATTTTAAAATTGTCTTGTGATTTTCCATCCTCTGTGTCTATAGACAGCCTTCTCTGAGGGCTGTATGAAGAAATCTTCGGTGTATATAACTGTGACTTATCCTCCAACTTTAAAGACCCTTTGACAGCATTGATGTGATTTATGTGAGTTGTTGATGTTGTCTGGTCTTTTTTTATGACCTCCAGCTTAGTTGTGGCTTTTTCCTTCTTCTGCGTCCGATGGCATTTATCCCTGTGCAAAAGAAATGCAAGGTGATTGCAGAGCATACTAGGAAATACTGGACTGCTGACTACCAAAGCTGAAGGTTAGACTTTGGCTAAGAAGTTACAGTGTAATGTGACATCACAAACTCAAAACTAAGTCCTGTAACAGCTGTAATTAAAAAAAAAAAAATTAGGTTATACATTATAGTTTAGCTAAGGAAACAAGGCTCAACCTCAAAAGACTATTTTATCAACCTCAAATTCTACTCATAATGAGCTCACTGGAACTTCTTTTTGCTTACCTGCAGTAACAAAGAAGAACAGCAAAAAATCCGACGATAATGACAACAGTTCCTCCCAGTATGGCCGTAAGGAACACGGTGTGATAGGCTGTTATGTCCTTGGAAACAGCACTAATAATGGATTCTAGATTGTCAAACAAAACCAGACAAGCATTAGTTCTTAAAACCAAATGATGCCACTCGATGTGCAGAGCTAATAAACTGAACAGTACTTTTCCAGGGATTTTGTGTTCCAATGGCATTATGTTCGTCCTTCCCTTTTCACCTTGCTATTTCAGCAAATTAGAAAATATAGAACAGGTTACAATATGATGACAGGTTCATCTCCAGTACTAAAGCCTTACCATGACATCTACTTCATTCCAGTCAAATTGTATTTGTATTAGTTGTCCAAACTGACTTAGAAATGTGATCTGCATTTTCTACTTAGCACTCTGTCAGAGTTCTGTTTTTAGAATTAGATATGCTGTTTCTCTGACTGATCCCTTCATATGAATTTACAAAACATGCAACAAAATCACCATTAAGACTCAAACAGAAGTTATCCAAGTGGTGAGGCTGCATATCACTTCTCCCTTCCTGCTGCTAAATAAAGCAATCAAACTGACAGCCTTACATGGGGCATTCAGCAATTGCTTTGCCAGCTGTTGCCATACCTCTCGTCCCAGGCAGTGGAGCTGCTATCCAGTAGCCCAAGTGCTGAGCAGTGTATGTCCACACTAACTGACCATCCACTTCCTTGACCATTCCTAGCCCACGGTTTACCCAAGCACCTGGGGGAAAAAAGGACAAAACGTTGCATATGCCATGTAGGATTGTTCTCTAGCTCGAACCATTAGCAGTTAGGCTATTACCAAAAATACACAAGATCACAAAAAAACCCTGAAACTTCTGATCTAGACACTGCTTATTACACGGCTTTAGCTAAACATGCAAACTTGCTCTCCTGACAATTTCATTGCAAATATCCCTCTGTGGCCATTTACTTTAAAACAAAGCATCGACATTACTTACCAGAAATTAACTGAATATTATTCATTTTCTATTAATAAATGTCACAGATACGCACACAAATAATTTGAAAAAGCCTGTTATATGACCTTAAGCATGCATGAAGGCTAAGACCAAAACATGAAGGAGCAGGTAACTGATCCATATGAACACAAGTTTAGCATTAGCTAGCAGAACTTAGCGAGAAAACATTTAATCTTATTAAGCTGCAGTAGGATAAACAATGTTTGTCTTCAATGTTTCTCTCCTCATCCCTGCCCCAAGGCAGTAACAGTTCAGTTAGCCCGAGGAAGTGCTGTTGTTAGGACACAGACTCCACACCATCTGTTTGGCATTGCAAAGGACAGGTATTACAGTATGCCAGCTTCTACAGTTAATAAAGATCCATTAGAAGAGAGAGAATTATACTTAACTCACTTAAACACATTTATTGTGGCCCATCTGTGAAATTCTAAGACAAAAAGCAACCTCATATAAACAACCTTACATATTCAACCTGCAAATACTAGGAGGTAGAGAGAACCACCAGCTTTTTAAAGACACCAATAATCAAAGTATGAAAACAGTATAACTCATGCAAGCTGGAGCTTATATGAATTTCAATCAGATTTTCTTCCAGGACCCTTCTTCCAGCAAAGCAAAAGTAAATAGCTCCCAGTCAGGAGGTAAAGATGAGGATGGACACCTGCCCCAGATGCTCACATGCACATACAAAGAAAATATAATTTAGCAGCAAATTAGGCAGCCTTCTCCTTGTGCTTGTGATGGCTGGCAGAGGGGAAGGGCAGCAGTACCCACCTAGGGCCCTGAAATGCCTTCTCAGTTACCTGAGAAAGCTCGTCCAGAGCAAGGAGTAATACCAGCAAACATTGCATAAAAGACAAAAATAATTTCCAGGTCTCCAGAAGTTCTATCTTGGCTGAACAAATCTGTAAGAAGTTATACAACGTTTGCTGTCCTTTTCAGTAAATTACATTTTCCCCCAATATACTCCACAGAAAATAGTAGTTATTAAGAAAAAATACAAAAATGTGATTCATGAGTAAACCCATTTTTTCTGTGGTTTACTGCCATTCAAGCAGAAGCATATAATTCTCAATTTATTGTTGAATGCAAGCTTTCTGGTTTTTGTTATTCTGTTAAAACCCACAAAGTACTTCTAGCACTAATGCAGCAAAATATTTAGTAAGAAGCAAGCCACATTCAATATAGATCAACAAATTCTGCATTTACAGCAGCTGGAGTACAACTACCAAAGCTAATTTTCCAGCAACAGTCAGTACTACTCCACTTGGAGAAACCCCAGGGACCACCGCCCAGGCAGAGCTGTGAAAGCAGTTTCCATCTTTTTCCTGGTGCATTTGGGTCACACACAGACCTGTTCCCTTGCCACTATCAATACCGACATGGGAGCTCTGATTACCATCACCACACATTACCCAAGGACTTCAAAGTTTAAAATTGTGTCAGTGTCTTGCTGAGGACATCCTGCATGCAGCATCCTGGATGCCACAGCTTCATTACTGAGAGCAGCAGGAGCTCTGCATTCAGCTCAGATGGGGGCCTGCTGCTCCTTATGGATGCTCTGGAATGCTTGCTGGAGAGCTGAGGCGTTCAGCTGCTCTCAGACAGCAGAACTTTGACTAAAGCCTGCCTTGCTATTATACTCGGTTACCTAGGGAAAAAGTCATTTTGCACACGTCAGACCAAAGGTAAAAAAAAAAAAAAAAAAAAAAAAACTTATTTAAGAATAAACATCCAGAACAGTGAATACAGTTGCAAATCTTCACTGTAAGAAATGAGGAAATGGGAGAAAAAGAACAAGTTAAGTTATGCCCCAAAAATTTCTGGTTTTTATTTCACAGTCCTCCTTGCCCTCTCATCAGCAAGCAGCAGTGAAGGTTCCACGTGAACAGTACATGTCAGAGAGCATCCATTACAAACAATTTACCTTTATAGAACCTCTATCAAAGTACATCCCATTGGAGAGCAAGGATAGAACAGGTTTCACTGGGTTTGGGATCAGCATGCCATGCTCCTGGCCCCTGGTTTACTCCCAAGGCCAACATCCCTATGTAGGGGTGCTGAGTAGGTCCCTCAACACCCACATAGCCAACACCTTACACTGGTTTCTACTCTAACCCCATCCTGAGCTGCTCCAGTTCTGTCAGCTCGATGTTTTAACAACATTGTTCACTTAGCTTTGTTTAGGAGTTAAAACAGCTCAGCACAGGATGAGCACAGGAGCTGGCAAAAGTGGCTGTGGCAGTAAGAAATACAAACCCTGGGTGCTATTTTTCCTCCTCAGACTAAAACCCTTTCTTTGATGGAAAATGCCTCCCTTCCTACTAATTACCCCTCTAAAGTCTTCTAGGTGTACAGACAGACCTAATCTTCTATGCCAAAACTTATCCTACTTACTCTTTTCCCACAAGACAGCCTAGCCAATTTTACTAGCATGTTCTTAGTTCAAATCCGTGTTCTTCAGTTGTTCTTCATTAAGACAATCAGTTTCCTTCTTGAACATGTAAACAACACTTCGTTAGAGCTGCTGTCCCTCTCCTGTACTTCCAACAGCTGAGCAAAAGCTTTTTGCCTCAATAAGGAGCAAGACATGACCTCCTCACTCGCATAATTCAGGCTGAAGTGCGATGGCAAGCGTAAGGTGCAATGTAAGGCAATCAGGCCATTAGTGCACCCACACCTAATACAGGTCAGCTAAATGTGTACATAGCTCATTACTCACTCTTGACTAAAATTAGACATGAAGGGATGACAAAAGGTTTAGGATGACTAATCCCCAGCCTCCTCTTTGCATGCAGACTGGGAGAACTATGTTGTTCCCTTGGATAACTCTTATTTCCCCTTCATTTCACTTTCGGAATTGTTTTTGTTAACTGAGGCAATATCTATTCCAGTTCTAGCATCAAAGGATCTTTAGAGCTACACTCTGGGAAACTAAGCATCCAAACCTTCAATTCTGGTTTGCTTTCTTTTAAGAAGGAATGCACAAAATTACTAGGCTTGAAATTTAACATCACTTAAAATATGTGTTCTGTGAATACTCAGCCCTCCATGCAAATAAAAATCCAGTACACTAAAAATGCAGGCAATAGGAATGCTAATTAATTTTACCAAAGCTTTTTGAACTAATGAAAACAGGGAAATACCTTTGAACAATTCAAGCTAGTCCATTAAAAAAAACTGGCCATCTATCACCTCATACAACAATGCCACCACTGTTCCATGTGCCCAAAACTACAGGCATGTGCTAGAAGGCAGAATAACAAATAACTTAGCCCACTTACCAATTTTCATATCGAATGTCCAGGCAGGTACAGCATCTCCTGATTTTACAGTAGTCGTGGGAAGAGGAAGTGTAACCTGAATGGGACCATTTATGTTCAGTTCTTTTCCAGCCAGAAGAACATTTACACATATGGCAGCAAGAGGAGTTAATTCCATGCTTTTGAAACCTGAAGGTGAGAAATATCTTTTAACTCTCCATTTATAGTTTATTTTAAAAAATAAATTAACAATTAAGCTGCTAAAGGCAAGTCCTCATCCACATCCAGCTACACAGTCAGCTGTCACCAACTTGAAATAACAGTCAGCATTACTTTTTTTCTAGACTTTGAACAACTTACGGTTAAAATAAAACACAGTCATTTCTATAACAATGCTAGAAGAGAAACAGGTTTGCAGCATCCAAGTTCTCCGCTGACTGTACAACTAATGATGAGGCAAAACCTCTTTTTGGGTGAGGGAAGATGGGTTTTTCTCCTCAGATAATCAGATTACAAAACATCTTTGACTTATTTGAACTATAGATAATATAAGAATTTTGGTATAATCACAATGTACACAACATTAAATCAAACTTAAGGCATATAGAATTTCTCCTGTAAGGATCAGTTTCCTAATTTTGGGGCTATAATTAACTGAATAGGTAATCATGAGGCTTGTCAAAGCACTTAGAGAAAAGGTTGCATTTACAAAGCAGCCCGAAAGTTTCTTTCCTTTGTTTTTCTTTCACCAGTTTGCAATGCTCCTGAATGCCTGATATGACAGGATGGTGAGAGAAGCTGAAACAGAATTAGTAAGTAGCAGAATAATGTTAAATCCATGCAGGCTGTTAGAAGCTGGTTGTGAGAAAGCTCCTGGCACATCAGATATCAATTAGCTTCCACCTGCCCTAAAAGGAAGCCTGTTCCTTTAGGGGTATATGAATAATTTAAAACACATGCCAGACAGATTGAAGGGAAAACTCAAAGAGGATAAACACTGCTTATTCTCTCTTATGCATCTTCCCTTCTGCTTTCCATTTCAGGAGGTGAAACATAGATAAGAAAGATTTTATCTGTGTCAAAATACAAATACATATATGATGCCTTTAATGGAATGAAAATTAAAGAATAGAGCATGACGAGTTTAAATAAGCCATGTAGTGCCCTCTTCATGCACCACAATGAATTCAAGAGCCTCATGGCTTCAGATCCACTGGGAATAGAAAGAAAAGAACAAAAGAAAGATGGAACTGCACACAGTACAACCTACCAGAGATTACTGTACTTATGCAAATTTAAAAAAATATCTCATAGAATGACAAATTAAAAAATCAAGTGGTATAAGAGCAGAGTTATGACTGATGAAACCCCTTACTGCTTCTCCAGTGAATCAGATGCACAGAAAACACTATTATAACTGTGCTCTGTAACACAGTGACCACTTGGTCCCAAACTTGCCTAGACTGACTGTGAGCCAAGCAAGAGATTCCATACAAGCTTCATAGAGAGTGTAATGCCCTACGACCAATCACTCCAGTGAAAATGCAGAAAACCCCACAGCTGAAGGCAACTGCTGCTGTTTCACTGATTTCTTCAGTTTCACCTACTTTACAGCCTGGCCATCATTGCATTCTTAAGGTGTTTACTAAACCAATTCCACAGTCTCATGAAATCCTGAACATATGCGTATATATACATCTATATGTAAAAAGCAGACTCTGAAGGAGTATTTCAGTGTAGCAAGATTTGTTAGGTTCTCATACTGCATGGACCAAAAAAGAGTAACACTGATTACTCACCCAATGTGTTTATAGCTTACTGCACTGAAACAAAGCTTTGTGATATAATACAGTGGAAGAAGGTTCAGGCCCTCTTTATTTAGCCTATGTTTTTCTGAAACACTGTGCACTCATATGCATTATAATATTATAATCTTTTTTACAAGAATTCTTAACCAACATATTCACATACCTGATTTATTTAGAATAATTCCTGCTGTATAGAGAAAGCTGTCCACTTTCAAAAACTGCTCTGGCACTGTCAGATAGGCTGTAACATTTGCAATATGATTTGTTGGAAGCTTTAATAAAGATTTTGGAAACTGAACACTCGGTTGAGATTTGGCATCTGTAAAAGAGTAATATTTTATCTTAGCCACAGTAAAACAGACAGACAGTGTTCTCATTACTCTTCTGAAATCCACTTAGCATACCAACCTGCTTTCACCCATTTTCTCCATGATTTGTGTATTTCCAGTCTAGCACTTGTTACAGCCCCTCATACAGCTACATAATTAACAGAAAATCTGGCTTTGAGTAGATAGGTATTACATGAGAATAAGAAGATGCTTAATTTTTTTCCATGTGTGTACAGATGGCTATCACAAAGTGTTTCATTACAGTCTGCATACACAGAACTTACCAGACAGTTTTCCAGTAATTAAGACAGTATCTTCAAACAGCCATATATTAGCTTGACTTTGTGGGAATAATGAGAGCGTCACAGACGAGTATACTGTGGAAAATGATAATATCTGTTACACTGTGCAACCAAAACAAATCCTCTAAGGTCTCCAAATCCAAAGGAATATGGAACAGAGCAGTTAATAAAGCAGAGAGCACATGAAGACTAAATAAATTACTCATGTTATCCAGAGCAGCCCTTTTAGTGTTTAGGCAGAGAGACCTCTGTTGAATGTCTGCTACTGTTTTAAACCTTCTATGGATAAAGAAGTGTCTAGAATTCTTAAAAGCCTCTTTTTTAAAAAACATCATGTGCCTTTTTAAAGAGCATGCAGTAGTTAAACAAGAGAACCTGTGAGGAAACACTGCTGAAAGGGAGCTGTAACAACAGGTTATACCTGTCACAGAGGACAAAAAGCATTGGCACTCCAGGAATCACTCAGGTCAACAAGATTTTTGTCAGAACGCATTAGCAGCTCTTGGTTAAATCTAGGCAAAAAAATTCTGAGAATTCACTGTGTGTCACTACATAACCTACTTGGATTTTAAAAGGGCTATTTTCTGTTTTAGAGTAATCAGAATTTTGACAAGTTTAACAGACCATTCACCCTTAGATCTGCACTGACAGGCACCACCTCCCTTGACTGACTTCACTGAGTCGTGTTCAGCTGACAGCAACTACCCAGACAGCTTAGGAGAGAAATTTAATTACTGCCAGATACAGTTTAATAATAGGACTGTAAGGTGCTTACGTACTTGGCATTCTTGCAGTCTTCCAAGGCAAAGGTGTCAGCAGGTAGCCATCCTTGTACGAGACAATAGTTAAGCTCAAGCCCAGTTTGTAGGGGACTTTTATTAACACTGCTCCATTGTTTCCAGTCAGGGTGGAATTTGTCATGGTGTAGTTAACAAACACCTCTACCACTGCTTGTTGCAGGTACTGATGGCTGATGATGTCATTTACTTGAACTTTTAGTGTAAAAACAGATCCTACGGACAAAAACAAAAAACAGGAGGTTATAATGACACATCACAGCTAAGCACCACAAATTTGTAAAGAAGTTCTACAGTTCAGGTCTTTGTTATTCATCCGTGATATAGTGGATCTCCATCTCTGGCCAAAGGCAGGAGTAACCATGCAATTAGATTCCCCAGGGAAGGGGGAAACAAAAAACATTAAGATGGGGCACAAAGGTGTCAAAAAGTATGTATCATACTCAGCAAATATAATACCAATGTAGTTAAAAGAAAGCAAAACAACGAACAAAACCAAAATCACAAAGCAATTCTTCCCCTTTTTGTTTAAGCTTGAAGAATGCACCTTGACAATGTGAGATTTAATGTGCTCTGCAATATCACACTGATAATACAGATGGTCTTGTTCTCCAAGTGTAAGCCTTGGCTTGGGACACACATTTCAAGATACACCTTGAGTTTCTAAAAGCAGAGAACCTGATGTTTACAGACAGAGGGACAAACATTTATATTTACATGTGTAAAATTATTATAAAGCAACCAAATGCATCCAGACACTGTTTTAAACAACCATTTCCTACACTGGGCTACTTTTCTCCTTCCTAAACTGCAACTTCTAAATAGTATTTCTCTACTGCTAATTAGAGGATCTGATAGTCTATACCATACCCAGTGTCTTGCAGAGATCATCATTACAGTGACTGGGCACTGTGTTGAAAATAATAAATCCACTTGAACTATAGTCTCAAGGTGCTCTGAAACACATTCAATTTCCCTCCAGCCCTGATTGGAAATAAACTATTAGGGAGTCTTTTCACAGTATGTGAAAAGGGACAGAATTCCACCTGATTTCCAAAATGGGTTTATTTTATTGCTATAAATTAAAATATCTATGGACCACTGTCAAAAATATTTTAAATAACATCAATTTTCCAGTATTTTGGTTACAGACATTCTACTATTCATTACCACTGGACTACTTGATATCCTAATACTTTAAAATACATTCATTATGAATATGCATTTCTATTTAGGTCAAATGTCAAGTCCAGTTATTTGAAATGTATCTACCTAAAATCATAGCTCAATTTCGCTATGTTATCCCCATTATAACTGAGATTGACATTGCACCAAGAGATTACTGCCACTGACCTTGATTTAAATGAATAGGCTTTGAGGAGCCGAGTGCAATCCATCAAAAAAACCCAGTATGAAGTGAAGATGCCCAAGTTGGGCCTCTCTGAAATAAGTTTTTATTTAGATCTATTGTATGCATGGAGCATACCATATATTCATGCAAAAAAATTACCTGCACACAACAAAAGCTACGCTGGCCTCAATTTATTACTGTTTACCACATACACAGCAAAAATTACCAGCTGTAATTGATTCTCTGCAGTGTTGTACAAAAATCTACATCTCCTTGAGCAAATTAATACATACTTTCAGAAAAATAAAAAATACCCCAGTGGTACTCAAACATATTTGACAGAATTAAACAGAAAATGCACACTAATCTTAGAACAATGTCATCTGAGTTGGATTTTTTTCCTTATATATTTCGAGAACAAAATTGCTTTGAATTGCTGTGCTAGAGGGGTTTTAAATCATGCAATGATTGGGGAAAAAGAAATTATGTCATGTCAGCAAATTATGGGCTCCAAACAGCTCCTCCAGGCATTGATCCAGTTACACACATACTAGCATCATTCCAGTGGCTGCCAAAACTTGAAAAACAGGTCATTTGCCCCTGGCCAATGACTAGTTAAAAGGCTACAGAGGAGAGGAGACAGGCTGTGTACAATATTATTATCCAGTAATCATTTGGAAGTCAGGAGTACATCATGAAATGGTATTCAAAGGTAAGCAATTCAGGGGTACAAAATTCAAGCTTTGCTAGTAAGAACCAATACCAGAAATGCCAGTTATAAACTGGTACTTTAACAGCTGGAATCAAGTCAGGAGAAAAATAAACTAGTTTTACCAGCTGAAATAAGCATAAAAAATTGAAGTGTACTGGGAAAGACATATTCTTTCAATCATTTAATACTTTTAACGAGTATTTTCCATCTCCTGCTGACAAAAAGCCTAACAAGAGAACACAGGAGTGGGGGCAAGCACTGTGGTCATCCTCCAGCTGTTAATAAATTCAAAGGTTGTTTTGTACAAAACTATTTCTTCCTCTCATCTCCAACCTCACTTTCTTAGAACCTCTGGGTTAAAAAAAAAAAGAAAAAACAACAAAAACCAACTGCAAAACTGTAGAAAGCTGTGCTGTTTTCACTCGCTCATGGTGAACTGACGAACATCACTGACTGTTGAAGGAACTTTGATCACTTCCTTCTCCGGTGGGTACACAAATTGCCAGGGCATTTCCCCGAAGTGATGCTCTGCCTGAAGGGGTGCTGAGGAGAGCAGAAGCGAGGCTGGAAATGTGGATTGAAATGCAGGGGGGATTGCTGAGACAAAGCCTGGGAGGAGTCCCCACCTCTGTGACTGTCACACACAGGCAGCAGCTCCTGCAGTGAGCAGAGCTCACTTCACGGCCCTGAACATGCAGACAGATTAGAAGAGACTCAATCCCTGGCTCTCAGTGCCTGTGGCCTCATCTTTTGTGCTAAAGCAAGAGTCTTCCTGACGAGAGGAAGTCTCCTGATGGGCAGGGAGTTGTGCCCTGCCTGCACTTGGATTCTCTAATACCAACTAGAATGTACTCTGCCAACAAGTCACTTGAAATTCCTGTGCAGTGATTTGTGGAGAGGCTTTTAAAAAAAATTCATCTTTCCACTCTTCAGCAGTAACAGTGCAGAAGACACAAGGACACATCTTTATGCCTCTATCCAAATGCTTGAAATGAAACGAAATGTTAACATGTTAAAAAAGGGCCAGAATCCAGCAGTAACAGCAATCTTCCACTCGCACAGCCACATTCACCAGTTTTGCAAAGCAGTTGTTGCAGCCTAGTCAAATGCAGAACAATCACAAGGCCCTAGGAGCTCAGACTGTGAGTGCACTTCTGGTCCTACAGCCCTGATCTGTCTCTTTCCAACCCTGACATCCCCAGAACACCTCCCTCCTCAATCCAACCCCCTCACACGCCTGACCTGCATTTAATGTGCAAGTTTATCACAGATTTAATGGCATTCTGTTATTAGCAATGTCATAGTAACAACCAGGGCACCCAATTTGCAAAGAAAATACTGCTTTTCTTATAAATACCCTAATTTACAAGTCTTGAAGGACACTTTTAAGTCTCAACTATGATGGAAACTGCAGCAGGATATTTGAATCACAATAAAATATACTGGAAAAAACAAAAATTCAGATTAAATAAAAAGAACGGTTGGCTAAGTTTTTATCAAAACCAAAGCTGAAAACTTAAACAATGGATGCACCACGTGCTTTTTTCTGGTCACTGACACATGCCAAACACAAGTGGGTCAGCTGTACTTCAGTATTAAACAGATTTGACAGAACTCCTACAATTAGAAGAAAGAACTCAGTCCTGGCTAATTTGATTTGTGCTGCCTCAGAGGAAGGGTTTCCTCTCTTGGCAGCTCCACTGGAAATGCCAACTCCTACAGCATTAAAATGTTTCTGTAAATTTCTAACAAATGCAGTAGCTATTCAGACAAAAGGAAACAAAGCCCTCTACCAATTTAGCTATTTCAGAAATGTCCTGGCCAGTAAAATGACACCTCATTTCTTTGAGAAACAACATCTAATGCCTGGAATTTGACTTCACACCACTGTCCTAAGAAATTGTATCACAGAATTAAGCCAAAGAACTGCTTGGAATTAAAAGCTGGGTATAAATCTAATACTGAAAAAAAATCTCATTTATGGTCCATGTAATTTGGTCTTAATTCTGACCTGCAGATAAGCATGTCATCTGGTTACCATTTGTGTGAGATTTAATTAACATGGTCAAGGCCAGAGGCCTTAGAGGCACCAATATATTCCAAACCACACACATCATTAACTGAGATATAGTGGTGAAAACACACACGGGGCACTGCCCAGGAAGAATTCCTATACATTCTGCAAGCCAGCCCTGAGGTCCTTTCCCTATTTATCACCAAGAGGTTCTGCACCTGGAAGGAGGAAGTTACTCCTCTCAAACACGTGGTCAACTACCCAGTTAAGCAGTTGTTTTATGGGGTGAACAGCAGCTACAATTAAATTATCCATTAATTCCTTCCTTCAGAAAGACTCCTCTCACCCTTGCCTAGAGATGTTTAAGTCCAAGCCAGAAAAGGCACACACTGATAGGAGTTTTATGGCAACTGCCTGTACAGCACTGCAGTGCTACCAGAGAAAACCTGGGCTGTGCCATTTGCATGGTCTTAGCTGACTGAACAACCCTTTTTACATATTTTACATTCATAGAACACCATATTTTTTAGCTTAACACAATCAGGGACATGAAAGGTGCACTGATCTGTAAAGAAAAGATGTGTAATAAGAATATGGGGTTTTACTAGACATCCAATATTGCAATGGATATTGCCACGGGGGGTGGAAATCAATGACACATATAATCTACACAGCCAACACACATCTGGCTTCAGTGAAAAAAGGTCATATAGAAGCATTCCTCCTGCCCATAAACACCAATCGTTCCTTCTTCAAATTTCCTTAAAACAACAGTAATACCAGTGACAAACTACAAAAGCACAGACTGAAAAAGTACAAAGCCGATAGCAGCTTGAGCTCGTTAAAAACCCCTGTCCATGAGGGGAGCTGTGGCAGCAGCTGAGTGCTGTGGGGTGATTTAGTTGCTGCCCAAGCCTCCCCACAGCACTCCATCCCTCTGTGGGTACCTTCGTGCTGCACTGAGGCACAAAGCACTGCCACAGGAGCGAGGTTTCTGCCTTGCACAGAGCATTGAAATGACACGGGAGGTGACCCCTAAACTCCTGTGACGATTTTATGGGTGTGTTGTGACATTGTCACACACTGGGGTGAGCTCTCTTCCTGGTTTTCAATTATGCCTCTCGTAGCTATCAAATAACCTGCAAATCTAATTAATAACCTCTCCAGCCAAATGTGGGCTTCATTTGTTAGCTATCAGTGCTCTTTTATCCTGTCATACTCCATGCAGTAATTTATAGACCTTAGTACAAATGGGCATATACACATATAAAGATCTTTCTAACGCTACACAAATCATTCTATCTATTCCAAATTGGGAACAGAATACGTCATTTAAAAACTAATTGTGTGATGCTTTATAAGGACGTTTATATGCTATTTGTATGCTGCTGCTCTGATTTAAAACAGTAGCAGAAAATAGATAGCAGAAAATTATTTTTCCTCTCTAAAATGGAACAGGAATACTACTAAAATAAAAAATATACCACAAGTGTTTCACCCTGTGCAATTTTAACTTTCTCTTTATTAATTAGTTCTAAGTACAATCTGCATATTATATTTTAAACAACCTGCGACTGAATTGAGAAGCAAAGACACTCACACTGTTCACAAAAGGTCTGAGAAAAGTCAGCAAATACCTAACCAGCTGTAAAAATCAATTCCTCAGGAAAAGAGAACTTTAGATTTAGATAAGAACACATGCTTAGGACAACAACTATAATCATTCCACCTGGCTGCAAAAAGAAAACACTTGGAAGTTGACAACTACTGACAGGTTCACTCTTGCACTTAGCAGGAGGTTAGGTTTGCATTGCCCCTCTCCAGAATCACTCTGGGAGTTAAAACTTCCCAGCCAGGGACTCAACAGTAACCCCAAAGTGACTGGTAAAGAACAGGGGTACGTAAGGACAGGCACAGACTACAGCAATTGCTAAAAATTGCCTTGCTTAGGTTGATCTTTAGGCAAAATGACAGCATTATGGCTCTAATTTTAAAGCAATTACAGGCTGCTCCTTGAAATGCCCTTTGGAGAAAAGATATTGATGTTTTACTGCTCCATGTCAGGGGCGCTGGGCATTTCTGTTCAACTACAGACACTTAGAGAAAACTCCTTTTAGACAATACGAAGATATGTAAAAAAAAAAAAAAAATTAAATAAACTGGAGCCCAGAGCTAATCAGCATTTGCTGCATTTGTATATGAACAGCCAATCCACATAATCTGAGCAGTACAGTTCTGTAGCTCTGCACTCCCTTAAAATATTTTAATGCAAAATCAAATATTAGGATGGACATTTAAAAGAAGAGCTTTGGCAAAAATCTCTGCAGTGACACAGAACACATCACCAATTTCCAAGGACAAAGCAGCAAAACAGCGTCTGGGAAAGTAGGACACCACAGTATTCCCACTGCCCTATTTCTGGTCAACCAATTTCCAGAGAGGGCATCAACAAAATCTCAATTACGAGGGAGCGAAGGGCAGAGATCCTAGGGGGGAACAGGCAGTGCCTTTTGCGAAGAGAAAGGCTGTTACAGTAATTTTATAGGAGACAGTTTAACCCAATCTAGTCACATCTTGATGTCTCCACCAAGCTGGTGCTTCACAGCCAAGAAAAACTGTAACAGATTAGAAATGAAAAACAATTCAACACACCTTTACCTAAGCTTTGTCAGGCTACTGAACTGAGCTTTTGCTGGGAAAAAGAAAATTATATTCTGAGTGCTTTTCAAACAAATTCCTTTATATTTGCTTCAAATAAAGCGCTGTTTCAGACACAGAGAAAGATTTCCTTATTTCACTAGCATAGCTGTGTTAGGCACATGCAGACCACAGTGCCAGAATTGTCGAGCATCTTCTTCTTACCCGTACACGGGTAAGAAGAAATGGAATTATTTACTAGAAGCTCATTTATGTCAAAGCATGCGTCATTTCAGGACACACTGCATTCTTCAGGTGACCCTTCCTCCAAAAGCAGAGCTTAAGAACACATTTCACACACCATTCTGACTCCTCAGTTCCACACCAAGGCGAGGCTGCATCTCCTCAAACAACTGGATATGTGTGCTCTAAAGAGCTGAACAAAACACCAGCGCAGGAAGACATGTAAACCCCACAATCTGCTGTCATCTCAAACAAAAATACACCTGCTTTTTGCTCATTCAGTGTGTTCTGAAAATTCCCTTTCCTACTTTCTATTTCCCTTGGCCTTTCATACTGTCCTCTTTCCTTCACAGAGTTCTGCTCAGTCTCTTTCCTCCCAGAATTCAATCCATCCTGGAGTAATGACTCCCTGTAATATTTAGCCTGTGAGATCACTGATCATGAAAAAGGGCCAGTGCTTCTAAAGATGAGGTTTTTGCAAGCCTCACACTAAAAAGAGTGATAAATGAATTACACGAAATTAAATGCATTGAATCAAACCCATCAGGATGAGCACTTTAAAGGACATTTCTAATCTATCAGACTGAAGAACTGGCAGGGATTTGCCTCTGGGAAATTAGCATGATCCAGAGAAAACTTCAAGGTTCTATGTAAATTAGTAGGTCAAAGACTAATTATTAATTTAGTTCAAAACAGAACCCAAATTCAGTTTCATATTACAATAAAACTGTATCAGACAATGAAGAAGAGAAGCTGACTGTCTACTGACATACTGGAGCAAGTGTTATTATGTATTTTTAAGATAAGAACAAAGCCTCTTTCCCTTTAAGGGCTTTTGATAGGAAACAAAAGTAAATAAAGAAAGAAAAAACCCAACACACTAAAGAAATCGAATGGTTGTCTCAGTCATACCTTTTTTTCCCAGCAAAACTATTCACAAATTGGGCAGCACTTCCTTACATAGAATTAACACCGCACTTTCCTGATGCTCTCACCAAAAAACGCTCTTAATTACTTTTATTTACTGACAACAATTTTGTTTCACTTCAGCAGGATAATTATTTTCTTTCACTTGAACAGAATATTGTTTTCCTCTTATCCAAACATATTTCAGGGGTTTATACTTTGTATGGATGTGTGTGCATATGTTAATACAAATCTTACACAAACAAGAGGAAAAGAATGTTTGTTTTTTTAAGAGAAAGGTAAAGAAAACTGCAAAACATTCTTAATAGAAATCTTGTTCTCAAATATTTGTTGAAAAATATTAATTTATGTCTCATTAGTACTCAGCCACTGAAAGAATTTCCACAGTAGTCAATAGCCATTATGTCAGTGTAAACCAATAAACTGTTCTCCCCACAACTTTGGGAATCAGTTCCTCCAAATTCAGAAGCAACTTAAAAGAAAAAATGAAATTTAATCAGAACTAAATATAGCCAATATTCAACACTGCCAAACTCGAGCTGCCACAGTGTGATGTGCTATTTGCCCAGCATAAGGTAATTTTTCACGGCTGAGAAAGACTTGAGACACTCCTAGCACTTCCCAACAGACATTCTGATCCCAGCTAGTTCAATTTGTGACACACAGCTCAGGCAGGGACTGCAGCACTACCTGGAGTTCATATTAAAACAAAAAACAAAAACAAAACCACACACATACACACACACAACCCCTTTAAAAAAATGCAAACTTTTAATGCTTGCAATTATTTTAATGGATTTGGATTACTTTATAATCTGGATGGTCTCAGTATCCAAAATCTGTATGATTGAATAGGCAAATTGTCATTTTGGCTTCATCAATTTGAAGATCTGTTGTATATGTATATAAGAGAGGACTGATCTGATGAGTTTTTTAAATAAATAAATGGAGATAACCCTCTTCTACAACCAGCAGCTGTGTTCTGGCATTAGAAGGGGTCTTTGCTCTTCCAAGATCTCAAGCCAGAAGCATAAACAAACTGGATAAGCATGATAATCATTCCACAAATATTAAAGAAATTAAGGAACCAAATATCAAAGAAATTAAGGTCCTGCAAAATCAATAAAATAAACCAGATGATCATAGGCTGTATGCCTAATGATTACTGCTGCATAATCAATAAACACCTTCTTGGAATGATCCTGCTTGTAAGAACTGCAGCAGAATGTCATCAGGCAAATCCATAAAGCTGCTAACAGCTCCCTCTGCTATCCATGGGAACACAGCCCCAAGCACTTTGAAGTGCTCCTGGTAAGACAGAGAAAATAGAAAGAAAATTCCCTGTTACATATTTTTATGGGCTGCCTAAGCAAGAGCCATGAAATTCAGATAGGAAAGCAGCCATGAAGGGTAGATGGGATTTTTTTTCCTCTATTCCTTTAATGCTGCATGGCATACATGTGTCATTTAAAAAATTCACTGGAATTAAGTGCATAGCATGTACTGCTGCAAGGTACTAATTTTTTTCAGCATTAGATGCCTTTTCTTCACAAATTAAAATCAGACTGTTTCATCATCCAAGGCAGAACATGAGAACTCACAGGACACAATAAACCTATGAGAATTACAATTACCATAGCAACTTTGCATTTTGATTTGCTGCTATTTTGTTGAATCAGCCAGCCTGGTTCTCAGAACTGTGGTTACTATGGAAGACTGAGGCAGAAATTCACCTTCCTGGGGCAAGGGAGATAGACAGCAGACAAGATGAAATGCTGCACTCTGCAGAGCTTTACTTATTTAGGATTCATTTATTTTAAATATCGTCTTCTGTAATTCGAGATAAGTGAGATAAATTATTAATATTACAAGAATAAAATCTTAAATAGAACTTATCTTTCAAATTAAGACCAATTTGCAAGTGAAAGAAATTTAAAGGAGCAAGTAAATACTAGCAAGGGCTCCTGAAACCCACAAAATAAAACAGCTTTGCTCAGGCATTTCAGAGGCCATTATAAGATTATTTTTTTCATTTCAGTTTACTCACTGGCTAAACCTGTAATGATGGTCCTTTATTTTTTTTAATCACTGCCAGTATCATTTTACCTTGCATCAGAGGTGAGGGAATGAAAATATTAAAATTTCACATTTTGTTTCAGAATATTGGGGGGAAAGTGCAAAGGGAAATATTAAAATCTTCATAATACTCTATTTTAAATATGCTACCTTAAACTCCACATTATATTATACACCTTCAAGAAAAATGGGCAAGTGCCTATTAGGGGATAAGCCAACAACATGTATTTGCCACTCATGAACTTTACAATTAAACCTTCATCCTTTAACCAGAAAAAATAACTCAGTCAGCAGCAGCCTCTTGACAAAATGAGATCATTTCTTGTAGAGAATTTCCAAATTTATTTGTCAAACCTACCCTCTAACAGTCAATATGCTTGGGCAGAAAGAATATTCCAGTATCTTTGCAGTATAAATCATCCTTTTTTTATACTAATGGATTAGGTTCAGGACTTATTTGTAGAATTCCTAGTGGTGGCTAGTGAGGAATTAGGGGGAAAAAACCTGTGCAATTTCAAACATCCCCTTAATTTTACAGGAGAGGAAAAAAAATCACAAGAAAACAAAGTAGCACCCTGTTCAAACATGACATTTAATGCTGCGAAACCCTAAGACAGATATGAATCCACAAATTCTGTGGCACAATAAATCCCACAACCAGAAATTCAGACATCGGTGCATGTTACTCACTAATTGCAAAGGACAACTAGTGTTGCATTCAGAGACATTTTTCAATAACACACTGGTCACTCCTCTTGTCTGAAAATACTTTTCTTCCCCTAAAGCTGCAAAATCTCATATTATTCCTTAAAGAAAGATATTTGCAATGCTCCAGCAATGTCTGTCTTTCACCTGCAGGAAAAGATCCTCTAATGCCTTGGAAAAAAGCCAGTGTATAAAGGCATATATGGAGAAAATAGAATTTAAAGTTCACAAGACAACATTTCCTAAGGGTAGCTCTGTACACATGGAATGGGAATTTTTTATTGCAAGGGTTAGGAAATCCATAATGAAGCAACAAAACAAGAGCACCCAACAAGCTACAATCTCTTTCATACAGAAATTTTCATTAAAGTTGAGTTTCATGAAGTGAGTGATCAAAAATCACAAAACAACAATGAACGCAACATCGGATATTAGAAAGATAACTGCAGATTCCTACTTAAAATAAGTAAGTCATATTCCTCAGATTCCACGGCAAGAGTTTAAAAAAAGAGAAGGTTGTGTCAAATCAGATCACAGGCTAAAGCAAAACAGTGGAATCAAGACTGCACCACAACAAAACTCCTCGGCATGCATGGATGCCATCCAGGTAAGTGTCAGCGCTGAACGTGTTAATGATTCAGCCACTGCTGGCCAGAATCATAACTGCCTGTCTCCAGCTCCTCATGGATCAAGCGCTCCTGGAGCCAGTTGAACCCCCAGCTGTGCTGCCTCCAGCACAAACACAAGCTCTCCCTTCTCAGCAGGTGCCCCAAATCCTGCAAGGAGTAACTGGAAAACGAATTAGCACCGTGGAAACCTTTCCAGGACGATGGAAATTGTTTTATTGACACTGAGACCAAGAATGGGGCAGTAAACACTTCCTTCTTCCCCCCCAGTACTCAAGATTCATTCAGCCCCTCTGACATTGTGCCAGCTGGACTGGGGGGAAACAAATCCGCTCAAGTATTTCTGGGACAGTGTGTTCCATGGAACACTGGAGAATCCAGCAGGCAGACTTATCGAGAGACAGGTTTTCTCTACTGTGCTTAGGAAAAACACAAAAGGGGGAAAAGGAACCTGACAGCTAATTAAAAGGCAAACAGCCATGACAGATTATTTTGCCCAACGCTGCACCCAAACCATGCAGGATCTCACAAATGTTTTGCTGGGTCTCTATTCTGTTGAATTCAATTAGAGGATTTTCTCAACATCAGTGGTCTATAATCCAAAGAAAATGTCTACTTGCAGCCCAGTGAGAGTAAGTTTTCTCCTTTGCTCCCAGAAACAATGGAATAAAGTCCTGTGACATTTATCACAAGCCATAATTCATGTTATTAACAGCTTTTGTTGTTGCAAACACACAATCCACTGGAATCCTGCATTTACCCAACATAAAACTACTCATTTCTCCTGTTCAATCACTTAATGAAATGCTTCAAAACAGAGGAAAAATGTTTTCCACGATTACATGAAAAAATGTTTTGTAATTCCATTAGAGTCTACAATAGGTGGAGAGGGCAAGCACCTCCTTTTTTTATCCAGCCCACGGGCCAATATTTGAAATATCTTGCTATCATTGACCTTCTCTCCAGTTTAGCTCACATTAGCACATACAAATTATCAGCCAGATTTGCTACCTCACAGAAAATAACTTCCACGAGAATGTTCCAATCAGTTTCATTTGGGAGCCTTGCCCATACAGAGTCATTAATAATAAATAGATTTGGTGTCTTGCCAGGTTTCATAACCATGCTACACACTCGTTTCTGTTTCAACAGACACTGAGCCAACTGTTTGCATCATATTTATGAAACAGCCCCAAATCTCCAGCAGAGGATGTAACTCCACTTTCTCCCAAAAGAAGCAAATCTAGCTTGATGTTTTGCTAGGAGTGGATCATCCTGTGATAATTTGGGGCTCATAACCTGATGCAAATTCCCTGCTTCATTATGGAAATCGGGTGAAAATATATACTTTATCTTGCATGGCCTTACTCGATAACACTTGCAGTAAATGAAAACAGTAATACCAATGATTCTGAAAGTAAAATCAGTTTGAGTAATGAAAGTGCTGCTCAGACCTGAAACTAAAATAACCTGCAACATGAACCCTGAAAGCTACATGCACACTGCAGGGGGAAAGTTCAATTGCTGAATAAAAATAAAAGATTCATGAGAAATAACAAAAAAAAAAACCTATGTTGAACACAAGAAAACATTTCAGAAGAGGCAGATGAACTATTAAGAGCCACACTGAAACTGGCGAACAAAAACACCCAAACAAACAAAACCCACCTAAATTCAGTTCTGTGCTCCAAAATAAGCTGCATAATGAGTCAGTGCTCAATTGATCTGCCTAAAACCACAGTGTGTTTAGTAAAAGTGCCCAAGCCAACACTCAGGCTGAAGCCCTCATTAATCGAACTACACTCCACAGGCCTGAGAGCACTTTTGGGGTGCAGTGGTCACATCAATAATGCCTTTCAACCACAGTGTGCTGGGGACTTGTTGAAGTGGCTCTGAGATTCTCTCTATTTTTCTCCTTCATGACCTCCTAATGCACATGGCTCAATATGTGCCTCACACTCATAAGCACTGCATCATGTTCAACACACACAAAAAACCCCCAAAATTCCCCACCACAGCTCTTTGGCCACCACTTACAGCTTAACTTGCTATAGCTGCCAGTAGTTCAGCTAAGACCCACACCGAAACCATCAGATTTTTCAAAATGGGACAAGGAAAATCACTTGGTCAAGGGATAAGATCTTTTCTTTGCTCTCTAACCCACCTCAAACCACAATTTATTTCATGTAATCTCAATGAGAGGCTACCTCTTGCCTCTTCCCCTGGTGGAACTGCAGTTTTTTAGGTTCCTGGCACTATCAACAGTCACTGCAGAATGCTGGAGAAAGAGTCGTGGGAAGTCCAGCAGGAGGAACTGACCGTGTAACCCACCTCCTTCAGCTGTCTCATTTCCACATTGTGACAACTGTGCCCTGAAGTCTGACTTCTTTCAGACAGCAGAGACTCTCTTCGAGTCCCCATGATGAAGCATAATCAGGGAAGAGCAAGAAGGACAAGAAATTGCAGGGGAAAACAGGATTCATGCCTGCCCTTGGTGAGCTCTTCACACACAGACAGGCAAGAACATCACTGCCCAGGCCTGTCAGCCCCAGCAGGGCACACAGCATGGCTACCAGCAGCTACAGCAGACAAGGCCACACATCACCAGGGTCATGGCAAGCAAGTGCCATGAGCTGCAGGCCTGTCACTGTGGCGTTTGCAAGAATCACAGTATGGTCACACTCAGGGCACACAGAGTCATTGGGAAGGTCAAAGCAGCTGGTCCAGCTGAGACAGGAGGAGACTTTCTTCACATCATCTACTAACAACTGACAGCTGCTTGTGAAGTTCATAGCATCTGACACAGTGCTCACCTGGACAGAACTGCTGGTGTCACACAGGAGTGCTGCCCTCTGCCTGAGAAGGTAACTGGTGCTTTGCAGGGTCCTACACACCCTGAAGTATTCCTGATGCTGATCGAGTCAGAAGAGCCTGCTACAGTCCACATGTGCTCTCTCACATGATCTAGGAGTCATCCCTTCCTGACTAAAATCACCCCCAAAATGGCAGGGCAGCAAACTGACCAAAGGTCACTCTGTGCAGACTGTGTGTGTTGTGGATGGGAAGGGAGATGTGGTGGGGCTGTACAAACACGGGCTCTGCTGCAGGCTCAGGGTTTGCAATGACTGCCCTTTCCCAGGAGCTCAGATCTTCTGCTGAACAGGTCTGGAATGCCTATTCCAAAGGAAAAGACAAGTACATCTTGAGCGAAATCTGTCCTACTGAACACCTGGCTTAGGGACCTCTGCAAGATTAATTCATTCTCTTCAACTTGGGTTCTTTCAGCAAACACACATCCCTACTGCTGATTGTAATGCTGTGCACACTGACATCCTCCCCTCAAACGTGTGCTAGCAAGAAAAACGTTCTCAAACCTCAGGTTTTCTGCTACAGCTAGTGCCAGAGAAGCAACGCAAGAGATGTAACAGCTGCTCTGCAGCCTGCTGGATTCCACTTCTTGCAGCCATGTGTGGAAGGTGACAGATCTGGAGCACACAAGAAGTGTGCTGGAACAGCCCTGGCACGCCAGGATTAGGCCGGAGGAGCTAGACCTGGTGGTGTCACCCTGCTGAACACAGAAGAGTAATTTCAGAGCACACTAAACTCTGATGGTGCAAAGGAAATTGTTGATCACGGAACCTCGGTGCTCCTACAGCACCCCAGATGCAAAATCCACGAATTAGGAATTACACACTGCATCAGGAGTAACACAGAGGATAAATTTGCTCTGTCACATTGTGCCTCAAGTCGCCATTCATTTCAGAAGGATACAGTGATATAAAAATATGCAACTTTCAAGACAACAAAGTAACCTGCGCTGTTTTGCTAAGTTTGACAGGCCAAGAATTAAGTTTATTTCCAATAAACTTTCCTCTCAGATCTCTGCCTGTGTCTTCAAAGACTTCATCTACTGAGCTAGTTCACAGAGAAAGCATGCTACAGATCCCCAGTGACCCAGATAGCAGCTGCATTCCAAATTCTCAACCTGCCTTCTTCTCAGCCTGACAGTAACTCTGTGAATGTTTTTACATAGCAATTGGCCTTTGATGATGTACTCTCCGCCAACAGATTGACAAGAAGCAAACTTTAGCAAAACAAATAGGAGCTGCAAAAACTACCACCTTGCAATAGGTAGCTTCCTGCCATCATTTATCCTTTGTTTCCTGCCACTTCTCACCATGTAAACACGAGTCCCCTTTTCAGGAATGCTAAAACACATTGTCTCTCTCAGTTCTTTACAATGAAAGCTACTATCAAACAAGTTTCTTGAAACCAAGCTTTCTGAAGTGTAGAGCATGATGCTGTATAATATATTACAGGCTTCAACAGAAGCAAGCTTTCAGCTCAGGAGAGATGTCTTACTCTTCAGAGCTCCTCAGTACCCTTGTGTTTATGCAAATTCTTTTCCTGAAAAAAAAAGTACTTTTTCTTTTCATGTGTGCTCTACCATGAAAAGCCCCAAACTCCTCTTTTTCTTGTATTAGCAACGGAGTGACCTAAATCCTGGAGCACGTGCTTCTATGAGTATTTATTTTTCCTTGTTCATTATTCCCATTTCAAACTGCAGATGCCTTATCCCCTCTTAGTGTCCTAATGTCCTTCCTGATGTTTTGTTGCATTACTAAGTCTTCGAACAGCACAGAAAGCTAAAGCACTTAAGAACATCAGCTCCAACAAATCAGGACAAGTCTAAGCCTTGCACTCTTTCCACCTAGGTGAGAAGCCATTATTGTAAATATCAGAGGCTGGGAATCCTGAGAAAAATGAACAGCAAATCAAAGGCCATTTTCTGAACTTATTTCTATAGGTGGAGTCAGCTACTTGCACTGAACCTGGGGTGTGCATGTAAGACTTCTGACTTGAAAATAAACCTTTTGCCTGACACCAGTTATATTCCAGTATCTACAGGGTAAGAGGGTTGTGTTGCTGCATGTGTAAAACAAATAGTGCCAGTTCTGATCTGAAGGCTCTACTCAGACAGCCCTGACTCCTTGAGCAGGAGCTGTATCCTACATAATCACTGAGCCATGAAAGTGACTGGATCGCCTTCCTTTACTGGAATGCTAAAGAATCTCCCATACTGCTTGTAATTCCTCACTCATTTTCTTGGGATGTCTGACTGTAACAAAAGCTCCTAAAAAAAACTGGATTTTTTGCTGCCATACTGATCCTCAATCCAGTGGCTATGGAGACAGTAAACCATAAAGATTGTTCCACCAAGTGACAGACAAGCCAGTCACACTACACCATGATTTTTTTAAAGTGCATTATTATGTATTATTGCTCAAATTCAAACCCAGATAAACATAATGAGATATCAGAACCAAATGCTACTTTAAATACCTAAGTATCAACCACACACCAATATACAAGTAAATGGAGAAAATATTTTACAGCAAAAAACATGGAACGCCAAGATTAGAAAAGCAGTAAGTCACACATGCTGTTGTTTTGGAGAAATATTTCTCTTTCAGTATCTCAAATAAACAGGAAGCATG
The DNA here is from genome assembly GCA_013397955.1 of Grantiella picta. Lineage (NCBI taxonomy): Eukaryota > Metazoa > Chordata > Aves > Passeriformes > Meliphagidae > Grantiella > Grantiella picta. The sequence continues at coordinate 1,117,093 of VZRM01008916.1, read as the reverse complement.
AGAAAGTTTTCTCCTTCTTGAATGATCAGGAAAAATAAGACAACATACAAAAGAGTTTAGAAAACTCTGAACTAGACATGACCTGTCTACAACACGGCTTCACATTAGGCAGCCACTCATCATCTCATGCAGGCAGACAGAACTGAGAAATGGGCTCAGAACCAAATTCCACAGGCAGCACCCAGGCAGTATATTTGTCTCTAGCAGGTAAAAAAGTAATCTCTAATTTTCTTCTGGGCTTGTCAACAATCACATATTTGTCTCATCTGTCTCAACAAACAGGACTAACTGCATAAATGCACATAGCAATTCCAATTCCCCCCTCTCCTTTGTTCAGCACCACTGTTAGCTGCTACTGCCTTTGGATTTCACCCTGCAGAAAACCAAGCTAATCTCCCCATCGTGTGCAAGGCCATCTGCCTAAAAAAAAAAACAAACAAAACACACCAAACCAAAATAAACTCCTTTTCCCCTGAATTCTGGAATGAGAGGCAGATTGGGAACGATCTACAAAAAATAATATGGCGAATCTTTTCTTGTTCATGCTGGGATTACAAAAGGTACAGGGACTACACAACTTGAAGAAGCAACACCTACTTTAAAACATAATTCAAGTCTAATTTAACATCTCAACATGGGAAAAAACCTCCAACATGAAGATGCTGCATGTCATCCCATGGAAAGTGACAGTTTCCACTGACACAGCTGCTTTTTCTGCAGAAGCATGTTGTTCATTCAGCACATGTCAGATCTGCCATAGAGCTGATGCAGATAACTATCACTTACTCAATTAGTGGTCTCTGCTCTATTTATAGCACAATATCTGCATTATAAAGAAAATAACACAGAAATAACAAGAAAATAAATAAAGCCAAACATCAGGATATCCCAATTCTCATGAACATTAAATAACAGAACCCTCAGCTCCTATAAAGAATGCACCTCAATAAAGATAAAGAAAAGGGAATATGGAAAACAAAACCAGATTTGCCTGGATCAGAGCCAGGACTATAATTCACTGAATTCTGTGCTCAAGCCTGCTGACCTCAATGATGAATATCCAAAGCTCCCAGAGGCTTCTCTTCAATTGCTCCTGCACACCAGAGCCCAGATTTCTAAACTGTCACATGGAAAATGGAAAAAATCACTATAAATAAGGAAGAACCAAGGCTGATTCTTTACTCCAGTAATCACCACCCTAACCAGAGAAGCCTGTCTCTCTCTCCCTTCCCCCAGGTTTTTAATTTTCTTTTTTAATTTGGAAGAATGCCCGTATATGTTAAATGAAACGAGTCAGAATAACTCCATGAACTGGGTCCCTCTTGTATGTGTTCTCTGCCTTGTCTAAAGAATTCACTTATTTCTGCTGGCAGGGCTGAGTTTGCTGCTGTTTTCATAGGAAAAGAAAGAGATGTACAAAAAGCCCTCCTCAGTGCTGAGGTGCCACTACCTTCTCACTGCTGCACTTGCATGTCAGCACACAGTGTGCACCCCAGACACTCACACAGCTGCGCTGACTTCAGCATCTCTGCTCAGACAGCACAATAATTACACTGGCAGAAGTCAGTTAATCCAGCAGGGAATTGATCTGTAAAACGGTATAATGAGCTTCGACAGGGCAGAGACATCGATACAGGAACAAACGTCAAATGACAGCAGGTTGTGAACTCCAGCCTCAGCTCTGCAGCCTCCCCAGGCACGGAGGATAAGCCTCCTTTGCTGTAGCAGCACTGTGGTGTCACCAACACCCTGCAGAAAGCCAAACTCAGCAGCTCCTCCTTACTTCCAGAAGCCACTGCCTGCCTGGCAGCTCCCAGAGCAGGACCTGCAGCAGGGGCCTCTTCAGAGCCTTTCCCGCAGGGATTACTCTGCTGCCAGTCGTCTGCTGGAAAGGCAACAGCCATTTATCCTGCCTACCTGTCAGCTGTGCACCACCAAATGAGAATTTAACATAAAGAGACATTAGTATCCATTAAATACACATCTGGAGCCACGTTCTCCTCTTGAAAAATGTCAAAAATGTCAATAAAGTAAAAATTACTTACATGCTTTACTGAAATACCACACAAAAAACAAAAGTGCTTAGCAGCTTCCTCAGAATAATTAAAGTTTCAGAGCAGCAACTAGCTTATATTTTTCAAAGACTACTATTAGCTTTTTTCAGTTTTTATAAAAGAAAAAAAATTAATCGAGCTCATTTAGAAATCCAGCCAACAAGTGAAATAAATCATTAGCTGTATTTAAGCATAACATAAACAAATGCAGACAACCAACTCAAATGATAATTTTTAACACCCATGAATTGAGACTGATCATGAAAGCTGTGGACTAGAAGACTCTTACTTTCTGGACTCTCATACCTCAGAACCTATGATGCCAAATGAGAAAATAAAAGACAGCAGCAAGAACTGGGCACGAGGGTCTGCAACAAGAGAACAGGCATCAAAATGCTAGACACCAACAAAGACTCCAGCCAGGGCTGAGAGAGATAAGGTAACAGAGCATCTTGAAAAGAAATCAATACCTGAAACGAAAGAGGATCATTGAATTAGAAAAACTGCCCTTTTTTTTTTTTTGCCACTCAATTTTTAATGAGCAACATGTTCACTGCCCAAGTCAAAAACGCTGCCAATGCCTTTTAAGTGGTGTTTGCTGGTGATTAATGATGTATTCTACTAAAAGCATGATAAGAAGCAAACTAATGAAAAATCAGCAGTGAAAATGAAAAAACAAGCACCAAGAAGCTCATCAAATGCCCTTCTTCAAAATGCTGTAGTTTTAATGTTTGGAACATAATGAAAACCTCAAACCCAAACCCACACAAAAAAGACCTGAAGAGCAAATCAAGGCATTTTAAGATGCATGAGGAAAAATTTAAGACTCTGTTAATATTGTATCAAATCTAGTTACTTGTTCTACATCTTAAAGAAGTTGCAAACAAATACCGTAATTTAACATCTTTGCTTATATTTCCTAATTAACAAATGCACTTCGGCAGCTTCATAAATTGGCTTAAATTCAGGAAAATATTAACCATCTGCCTAAAACTAAGCACATTTTATACCTTCCTGAAGTCAACTGGAAACAGAAAAATGCCTATATGCTAAAAATGAAACATATGCTCCAGTGATATGCCGAAACAGAGCCTTGGTGTTAAAAGGTCTTAAATAATTCATGGTTGAAACCATCTTGAAATTCTTTGGTGGAAGGCAGCACGTCAAGGAAAACACTGGGTTTATCCTCATTTGAGCCACTCAACTCCAGAATATACACATTTTTTTTTTAAACTAGATGACAGTACAGACACCTCATCATTTGCTACGGTTCTGCAAAAGGGTAACCTCATATATTTGACTGCAAGACTAAGGCCTGAAGCTGAAGCAAGCGGATTATTTTCGTGGTCTTGGGTAAGCAGCGCATCATCCATTCCGCAGAGGGGATGCGAAAACTAACGAGCTCAGCAGCCCCATCACTCATCTGACAGGCTCAAGATGCTCGCACACCTATCAGCCGGGTTATTTTTAAAGCGGTATAAATACACGCAGAAATAAATACACATCTATGATCTATATGTGTATATATATATTTGACGGGCGCTCGGCTATCTGGCTGCGGTGATTCCTGCCAGCCAGCAGCAATCCCCGGTGCCCCAGGGCGCATCCCATCCAGGTCACTGCCCGGTCCCGCTCCCGGTCCCCTCCCGGCCACATCCCAGCAGGGCTGCGGGCCCCAGATATGGATCCTGCTCCAGCCAAACCCACAGGAGCTGCGGCTCCTCGGCGGCTCCAGGACCACCAGCCTCCCCCCGCACGGCGCCAATGCCGGGGCTCCCCGGGGAGCAGAGCCGGGGGAGAGAGGAGCCCTCCCGCAGGCAGG